>VWZK01022258.1:138664-195875 GCA_013396935.1 Baryphthengus martii
AGGGGAGCAGAGAACGCAGGAGAGGGGAGGCTCAGAGCTGGCATGGGTCTGTGAGCACATGGCTGGACACTGCCAGTGGGTGCAGCATCCCAACGTAGTCCTCTTCTCAAGGAGCCACCCCCCACTTGTGTTACTCCCTGCAAAACAAAGCCGTGCTCTCAGCTCCCACTGCTGCCACAGCTCCTTGTGCAGCCTCCGTGCTGCCTGAGCCCTCCCAGTCCCTCCTGCCTCGGCGAGCAGCACACACAGGGTAGGGGCTCCTGGCCTGGGGAGGTGAGCCACGGGTGGTACAGCTTTGGGATGGGAAGCTGGAAGTTATTCTCCGCGAGCGGCCCCTGTGGCTGCTGTCACGGGCAGAATGCGGCTCAAGGCGCTGCAGGCGAGGCCAGCAGGGTAGGGGCTGGTGTGCAGAGCCAGCGGGTAGGACGACAAAACCTTATTTCGTACGAGGCAAAGTGCAAAGCCACGCTGCCTGCTGCGGGAGCTGGGTCCTGCCTGGCCGCAGAGCTGCCTGCAGGCTGCCTGCCCTGCTAGCGGGGAGAGCATCTCTCGCCGGGGCTGCTGCAGCATAGCACAGCCCAGCCCAGAGAAGGTGAAACCAGCTCAAGCTGCAGAGATCGCCGCTGGGGCGGGGGGATGGCTGCAGGCTAATAATACTCCGTGTCTCATTATGCCGCGTATTAAGCTGAAATTTGCAGATGCTCTAATCACCGCGAGGCATTCTGCACACACAGCCTCTCTCCAGCCCGGCAGCTCTGTGCAAACACCGAAGGAGAAGCCCTCCTAAACCGTCCTGCCACATGGTGTCCTGGAATCTTTACAGACCATTTCACCTTCACAAATAGCCTTGGAAATGTCTGTGCATCGACAGCCCCTGCGGTAGCCAGATAGCACAGCCACCTCCTCTGCAGCTCCCCGGCCCCCTCTTAAGCTTTTTCCCATCACGCCATGCAAATGCGAGGCTCCAGAATTTACGCCGGGGCTGGGTAAAGCACCTCACGTCGAATGTGATCTGCGCCCCAGGCTCGCAGGAAACGTGAACTGTATGTTACAGAGGTTGAGGGAAGCTCCTGCCTGAATCGCTTCATTTTTTTTTTCTTCCATGTGTCTTACCTTTTTTTTTTTTTTCCTTAAATGATTTTTTTTTCCAGATTCCTGCCCTTTCCCCTCCTGCGATCAAAGGGGGCACACATTCAAGTGCTGTGGGAATGCACGGTCCTCGGGTATTCTGGGCAATCCCAGAAGAAAAGCTGCTTTTCCCCCAGAGGTAGAGAAATGCTCAGGAAGCGGGGTGGGGAATGAGGGGTGAGAAGCCTGTGCGTGAGAAGGCAGGAGAGCAGAGCACTGTGGACAGGGGAAGGAAGGGTTAATCAGAGACTGTCCTTGCTGCTTTTTTCCAGGCCTGGCTGCACCAGATTCTTCCATTTCTCTTGGCAGGGATTTAAACCGTGGGGCTGAGCTAAGCACGTGAGCCTGGAGAGTGCCTACGCTCCAACGGTGAGCAGGACCCCGAGCGAGACGTTGCAGCTCATTAACAAAGCAGCAGCCTCGTCCAGGGCAAGCAGGTGCCAAGAAGGCAGCAACAACAGCAAAAAGGAGAGGGTCTTACGGCAGAGAAGCAGAACTGGAGCTAGATGGGGACCCCTTTCCCTCAGCAGCAGCGCTGCTGCTCTGGGCACCCTCCTGCACGTGCACATTTACTTCAAGTAGTAAAGGAGGGGGAAACCTTTGGTTTTCACATAGGGTGAAATGTGAGGGTGTGGGAATCAGGCCCATCCCAGTGCTTGGTTCTGGTTTGGGACGTCCCCTTTAGTCTCAATTCACATGCATTTGGCAGCTTTTCCCTGCCTGGGTGGGAGGAGGGGTGGGGGCGCCGCTTGTGATGTCCCTCCTCCATCATCCCACCCCTGAGGGGAGAAGCAGGAATTTGAGAATACCCACCCCTAGCCTTCCAGGGAGCCCCAGGTAGGGCCATTTGCTGCCCATCTCAGGCCTGGCAAAACGGAGTGACCTACAGAGTCCCCTGACGAGGGAAAAGGGCTGGGAATCATTCGCTGAATGAGCACAATGGCTCCTCATCCTGATGGCTTGTCTGGCTCCCCGCTCACAGTTGCCCAGGCGACTGCTTATGGAAAAGCGCGCATGGCCGGAGAGGCTCTGGTTGCTCGTCCCAGCGGGTCCTCACCTCCTGCTCGCTCCTGGAGGGGATGGCACTGCCCTGCAGCAACCCTCTGCACGCACCCAGGTGCCTGCCACCGCTCTCACGGACCGAGCTCCTGCCCTTTGCAGGCGCCCAGAAACCAAACCCAGATCTGCCGCTCCCAAAGAAACTCGGGTTCTGTCCCGAGCCCCCTTCCCATGGTTTGATTGGTGTTATTTGTGTGCTGCTGTCTCCATCGCCACAGGGCTGGCTGTTGTGCTGGGCGCTGTATAAACGCCGCCCGCGCCAGCGCAGTGCAGTCAGCGTCTCAGCAGTGCCAGGAGTGATCCTTATTGCTTTTGGTGTTGGTCTTTCCTTCAGCTAGGACATGTTTTTCCAGGTGGACCCAGAGCTGGATGGTCTGCCGTTCTCAGCTAGTTGTGCCCCAGGCAACTGCAGCGATGCAAGGAGAGCAACAGAAATGGAAGGATTCGGGATCTCCCAGGGCCATGTGAAAATCCAATCAGGCACCCTCTAAAGAGATGTTCCAGATGTCGGATTCCCCAACACCCCAGCCCCTGTCTGTGGCGCAACGCCTGGTTGTCTGTGTCCAGACCCAGTGTGGTACGAGGCAGCTGAATGGCCCTGAAGAGCAGCTGGGCACAACCTTTTCAAAAGCAGTGTGGTCAGCAGGTTGAGGGAGGTGATCCTCCCCCTCTATTCTGCTCTCATGAGACCCCACCTGGAGCTCTGTGTACAATTCTGGAGCCCCCAACACAAGAAGGACATGAAACTGTTGGAGAAGGCCCAGAGGACGCCATGAAGGTGATCTGAGGGCTGGAGCACCTCTCCGATGGGGACAGGCTGAGGAAGTCAAGGCTGTTCAGACTGGAGAAGAGGAGGCTCTGGAGAGACCTTATAGTGGCCTCCAGGATCTGAAGGGGGCCTACAGGAAAGCTGGGGCTGGACTTTTTACAAGAGTTTGTAGTGACAGGACAAGGGAAAACAGCTTTAAACTAGAAGAGGGCAGATTTAGATTAGAAATTAGAAGGAAATTCCTTACAGTGGTGGTGAGACACTGGAACAGGTTGTCCAGGGAAAATTGTGGATGTCCACTTCCTAGAAGTGTTCAAGGCCGGATTGGATGAGACCCTGAGCATCCTGCTCTGGTGGGAGGTGTCCCTGCCTATGGCAGGGGAGTTGGAACTGGATGATCTTTAAGGTCCTTCCCAATTCACACCACTCTATGATGATTCTATGTTCGATTCACTGCCTGCTCAGTGCAACTTCAGCACCTCTAGGGTGGGGAACTCTAGCTCCTTCAAAACAACCCCCACAAGAGCTAGTCGGGGAGGAACCAGCCAAAATGTGCCCCTTGGACACTGCTCTTGCTCAGACTCACAGAGCAGGCAGCTCTGTGCCGCTTCGTCCCGTGGCTGGTGTTGATACTGCTGAGTGAAAAAGGCCAAGAGCCCCTGAGCTCTTGGTGCATGTCCCAGTTGGTGCCTCTGTGACCATATGACCAATGGAATACCTGTGTTTTACAGTGAGCTCACCATCCCTCAGGGCAGTGTCTGGAGTGCCCTTGCAGATGGGCTGCAGCCACCAGAGCGGACCTGGTGCAAAGCCATAGATGATGGCTTCACCAGACCCTCGCTGTCAACCACCCTGACACGGCACCTCTTTCTGAGCATATCCCTGCTCCCCAGCTGTGTCACCTCCGGCCAGATTTCTCTGTCACAGGCTGTGCTCAGGACATAGCCACAGAAACAACCCCAGGATCCACGCACACAGTTATTTGGCAGCAGATCCAGAGATCAGTGTGTTCCATTTTGGACACCCTTGATCCAACATCCGCTCTGCACAACCGTATCCCTCAGGAGAAGGAAAACAAAAGTGAGGATGATTTAAAAGAATAATAGAACCCCTCCTTCTGTGGGATTTTGTCCTTGGCCAGAGGAGGAATCACCTACTGCAGGAGTTTGATTGGGGTAAGTAATAAACCACCTTAAGCTGAGATGACATCTCCCATCAATGCTGCATTCAGTGGTGGACGGGCCATACGCAGAAACAAACAGGGACCCGGGACACACCGGCAGCTCTTTAAAGGATTGTTAATAATGTGCTGTTCATGTTCCTCAGAGACTGCTGCCATGGTCTTCCAGGAACAGCCGCTGACAGTCCTGGTGGGCAGTAACTCCTGCCATGACAGGGCCTTTGCCTGGCACCAGGCATGAACCAAAACTGCCTTTCTCCTGGCCTTGCCCCATCGTGACCATCAGCACTGGGGAGAGGAACACGGTTCTGCAGCAGAGACCTCTGGGATCCAGGTGGCACGGAGGGGACATGGGTGTGCACCAGGGCATGGGACAACCTCGGGTTTTTCACCCAACCCCTGGTGGGCGGAGCGAGCCTTGTGTGTAGGGATGGTGGTTTCCAGCATGGAACCAGACCTTGAAAGCAAGAGGGAGGTCTGAGGGAAGTGAAGAGATGCTGTCCAGACCTGGCAGGATAGGGTTGTTAACGGGCAGGACCGGACTTGCAGCTAATGGGGTTGAGGGGAGAGCAGAACACCGTGGGACAGCCTGGGTGGACAAGCATCCATCACCACCAGCTGTTTCTCACACCGCAGCTTGTGAGCCAGCATCTCCATGGTTATCCCAGAGCCTGAACAAATAAGGCCCAGGTCAGAGTGGTACAAGGGAGACTGAAATGGAAAAATCATTCAAACTGCCACGTTTCTGTGCAATCCACCTCCCCAGGCCCAAGTCAGCCTGAATCTGGGCCATTAGCTCCCAGGACTGGGCACAGGATGAGGGAAAGAGCACGGAACTTTCCCCCTTTCCCGTAGGCAGAGATAAAAATGTGTTAGGCTGGAAATCTCCCAAGAGTAGCTCCCTCCTGGGCTTTGCTGCTGCTTCCTGTTCTCGGGGGCAGGAAATACCAAGCAAACAGCTCCGTGCATGACTTCAAAACTTCCACTTTCAGCACCGGCTGCAAGATGAGGATGGAGGAGCCTGTATGTTGGGGGCAGCCTGCCCAGAGACTTTGCTGCTGTGGACCAGACTCCCTGCATCTCTCCTCTGCCCCTTGGGAGGCCAGGTCCCCAGGAAATAGCTTCTCCTAGCCCTTAATATCAGACTCAAGAGATGGTTGCACTGAGCTTCTAGGCTGTCAGTCCTGGTGCTGTTCGTTTGCTCTTTGCCTCCACTCAGAGCCAGGCAAACGGATGTATTAATAACTGCACAGAAAATGAGACCTCTCTGTGTGGCATGAGGCTGCTGTGCTTGCCCCTCTCAAACATGGCTGCCCATCACAGCACAAGAGCTCCTGCAGTCCCCCCATTGCTGTCATCGTGGTCTGCACACTGCAGGCTTTGCATGGGAAAAGAACCCACCCACTGCTCCCTTTCCCTGCTGGAGTAACAACCTCCCCGCCCCACAGCTAGGGTGCTGTGCCCTGTCTTCTCATCTCCGTTCGGATCTCAGAGGGTTGGTTCAGCCCTCCCCTGCTGTGCCAGGAGCTGCACGAGGCCACAGAGTGGCTGCCAGGAGATGAAAAAGGTCTGTTTACCCCATTTTGCTGGTTAAAAATAACAAGGTAATGCCTGGCCTGGCTCTGACAGGTCTGTGGATCGCCCAGCAGTTCATTAGGCCAGGCAGCAAGGAGCAAACCTGGGGTGGGAGCTGATGGCTCGGAGCAGGGTCCACCCTTTGGGTCTTCATCTCTGTGCTCCAGCTGCTCCAGGGTGTAGGGAGAGGCCCCTCTGCATTACTGGAACCCAGGTCTCACTGAACAAATGTTCCCTGGAGGTTCCTGCCTCAGAGCTGGGCTTTGGAGCTACCCCCAAGAGACACATCTCCTAGTGGGCACTCCTGGTCCCTGCCAGCACCCTCTCAGAGGCCCCGCTGCAGGGGAAGGAGCTGGCAGCACACCCCACAAGTGCCCGGCACAACCTGAGCCTGGCCAGGGAGGTCACTGCCTCATTTTCCTGCCGTGAGCTCCCCACGCCACTCAGCATCTCTGCTCTTGGCCCGGGTATGGATGGAGCCAGCTGCTCCTGGCGCCGGCGCTCGTCTCTGCCAGGCGCTGAGCCATCTGCCTGGCAGGGCCAACCACACCTGCTGGGAAGGAGACAGAAGCTGGGCAACCTCCCCGCCTTTGCGGCTTTCCGGCTGACGGCATCACACAGCGGCTCCAAGAGGGCTCGTGTGTTTGCACAAAGAGAAGAGAGATAAGGGGATGCTTCTCTCCCCACTGCCCCGAAGCCCGGCTGGGGCTGGTCGCCTGGTGAGGAGGGCAGGTACCGACTCGAGTCTTGGGCAGCATCGTGAGCAGAGCCTTGGACCGAGCCGAGGTGACATTCTCAAACCGCTGGCTTGGGACAGTGATGATACGTCCCTCTCCCCAGTGTCAGGATGACTGCCCTGGGTGTTGTTCAAGGCCTGTCACATGGTCAGAGCTGCAACAGAGGGGCCCAATGGCTCTGCTCTCTCCCACATGTCCTCCTGCTGTTCACCTCATCCCACTCCTCTGCGGCAGGAACCACGCGAGCTGTGTTCTGGTGCCGAGGTGCCAGCTGCTCCTCCAGCTCCTGGTGTATCGAGCCCAGGCGGCACCATGGCACCGAGGGTGCAGGATGATGCCATCAGCACTCACATCCCAGCCCCACTGCCAGGAGCAGCACCAGTTATATACTGGGATGCAAAGTCCCTCCCAATCCAGGATGGATGGAGGAGTTGGGGTGTCCTGGCCTCTAGGGTGACAAAGCCAGATGGCAGGACAGGCAGAGATGATGGAGAGTATCTCCAGACACCCCACTGCTGAACATCCCACAAATGACTCTTCTGTCCTCTCTTGTTTCTCCTCCATGGGACGAGGCAGCTGATGGGGACCACAGAGCAGCGCTTCCCCCAGCCTGGCTGGCTTCTCCCACCCCAGGGGAGCCAGGGCTGCTCTGCCACTCCAGCAGTGTCATGGCTGGCAGTGTGGTAGTTTTTGTTGCTGCCGCTAGGCTCAAAACCAGCCTGGAGAGCTTTCTGTAGCTCCCCACAGGGCCAGGTCACACCGGGTCTTTGTCCGCAGTCCATCTGAGAGAGGAAAGCCAGTTCTACTTTTGAAGGGTTGGGAATGCAGAAAAGTTATCCTCAGGATCTGAGAAGGTCTCCTTACCCAAACTTCTAGTCCCAGCAGCTCTCCTGAGCCAAGAGGTGTCTGCAGGTTGCTCAGCTCCTCATGGACATTGTGCAAAGGCAACCCTGCCAGCATCTCCATCCTCTGGGACAGCTCAACTCTGGGGTGCTGGCACAGTGGAGCTCAGCAGGACCAGCTTTCTACTCTGCCCTGTTGAGGCCGCATCTAGAGTCCTATGTCCAGTTCTGGGCTCCCTGGTTCAAGAAGGACAGGGAACTGCTGGAGAGGGCATGGCAGAGGGCTATGAAGATGATTAAGGGACTAGAACATCTCTCTTATGAGGAAAGGGAGTTGGTCTTTTTAGTCTGGAGAAGACTGAGGGGGGATCTTATCAGTGCTTGTAAATACTTAAAGGATGGGATCAGTCTGTTTTTTAGTGGTGCTTGTACATTAGAAGTTCCATCTAAACACGAGGAGAAACTTCTTTACTTAGAGGGTTCCAGAGCACTAGAATGGGCTGTCCAGAGAGATTGTGGAGTCTCCTTCTCTGGAGACATTGAAAACCCACCTGGATGTGATTCTGTGCAACCTGCTCTAGGTGAACCTGCTCTGGCAGGCGGGTTGGACTAGGTGATCTCCAGAGGTCCCTTCCAACCCTTATCATTCTGTGTTTCTACGACCCTCTGGCTGATAGTGGCAAACAGAAGCACAAAAGGTCTTCCTGCATGGTTTGGTCCAGGTTTATCGGTCTGCTTAGGAATGAGCTCCCTGGCCCTGTCTGTTTCCAGCTTCACTGTGTTCAGATGCAGTGGGAGCCTGCTGACATGCCTGAAGCTTGGCTCTACACAGAAGAGCCCAAGCTGTGCTGGGAGAGAAACCAATGTTAGCACTGTTAGTTCAGCAGACGTGGGTGTCCCAGACCAGCAACCTGGAAACGGGGACTATCGCCATCCTCTGCACACACTTCCACCCCAGCCAGTGCCTTGACTCTGGTAGGGAAGCAGAGCTGCTCTCAGGACGTGGTGCATTCAGGCCATTTCTTCTGGCAACCTCAGGGAAGGTGAATTGCCTCCTGGCACCCATGCATGACGTCTTAGGCAGGCAGAGCAGAAGCAGAGGGTGAAGACAGATGTGAGTCCCATGCTGCAGACACCACAGGTGTGCTGGGGCCAGGCTGGCAGGTCCCATGACAACCCAAGGTCCCTGAGCCACGGTCCTGGCCAGCTGACACCCCAGTGCATGTCACAAAGCTCGGTGCTGGGCACGGGTCTGCTCAAGCAGAAGATGCTCCTGGCTGCGGAAGAGGACTAGGAGGAACAGAGAGGTCAGATTGAGAACCCAGCTGCAATGGGGAGCACCCATGTCACTCTAGCCTGGCCTTGATCTAGCACAGAAAGCAAAGAGGCAGCATCAAGGAGGAGCTCCTGAATTTTCTGTGAGTCCTCTTGGGGAGGCTGACCCCAGCTGGGATCCTGCTGAGACCTGACGGTCTCACTCGACCCCACATGGAAGCCTGCTCCCCACCATCCCACCCACTCCAGCACCAGCCTGTCAGCCTGAAATGAGGAGGTCAGGCTGGTTCTTGCCCATCTCCAGAGCTTCCTCACCCCACAGGCCTGTCCTGCCCCCCACAATGAACCCTGCCAGCTGGTGCCATCCACACATGACACTAACATCTGCCCCAGGTTAGCGCCACTGGGGTGTGCAGCTGATGACTCCTGCAGCATTTTGCAGACCTCCTCCTGAGGCAACTGAGGAAAACTTTGCTCCAGCAGAGCTGCTTTGACCTTGACCTGGAGTTACTCTGTGGTGGTGGCTGCAGGAGGGGACATGAGCTCAGCAGCCTGTCTGATGGGGAAAAAACCGCACACAGCAACCTCTCTCCTTCCTTTCTTCTCTCTGCCATCCATTTGGTGGGCAATGCGGCCTCGCTGCAGCTTTATCTTGGTTCTTTAAAAGGCTCCCTGGCTGACGTGCACACCGTATGGGAGCAGTCAGCCGAGGAGAGCTGTAAATCTCCAAAGGCCTCATCTTGCGGGGCACATTAGCTGTTTTAAACTTGTCAGCTTTCAGCGATAGAAATTGACTGTTCAAAGCCCTTCTTCTCTCTGCATCCTGCTCCATTTTACGCAGCGGAGAATGTGCTGCGTCCCCGTTGTGCTGGAGCAAGGGGCTGTGCATCCCTCTGCGTGTGTCCTCAGGGACTGTGTGTGCTTCGGGGATGTTTCTTGAGATCCCACCAGGGCTATGAATGTCTGTCTTCAAGCCATCCCCTTCCCTTCTCTCGCCTGTGATCCTGGCCTCATCTGGAGGGGAGGGTGGGGATACATCATCCCCCCAAAGCATATCCATCCACACGAGCTGGCTTTGCTATATCCATTCATGTCCGGATCCCACTGAAACTGAGTCTGGGAAGGTTTATGAAAATCAACTCCAGCTTCAGGGCGAGCTGATGGGATTCAAACGCAGCGCTGTGTGCGTGAGTGAGCTCCAGCACATGGCACAGCCTTGCACGCAAAGTCCAGGAACACGCAGCCCAGCTGCTCTGTGCCCACCTGGGGAAGATGGTCCCACCACCACTGCCCTTGCAATGACTCTGCCGGCACCAACATCTTGGGAGCTGTGTCGGGAGCACAGAGCGTGGGGGCTGCAAGGAGAAAAAGCTCTGCTGGAACAGCTCTCCTTGAGGCAAACTCCCACACAGGCATCTTCTCAAAAGGGCACGTGAACCCATCCACACATCCAGCCTGGGCATCCCACAGATCCGCTGTGGAGTCACCGCTCAGTGGGAGCCCATCTCGCCCCTCCTGTGCGTTCAGCTCAGCTGAGCACAGCGATCCCTCTCCATCCTGCCGGGTGCCTGCTTCATCTCTGCAGATGCTCCCCAGCTCCTCTGCGGGACCCACAGAGGAGATCCTGGAGCAGGCACAGACCTTCACCCCTCTCCCCCTGGGACAAGTCCTCATGCTGTGCTTCGCGGCCAGCACCCCCCGGACCCCACCTGCATGGGGATGTCCAAGGAGCAGCTTCACCCCTCGAGCCAACGTGGCCACCCTGAAGCAACCTCCCGTGGCGCCCGGCGAGCAGCAGCTGCACCGTGTCTGCAGAAGGAGCGTGACAGCCGCGCTCAGCCCCGAATCAGCCCCGGGTCCCTGACCCTTCCTGCGCACGGGGTCAGGGCGGCCGTGACGGTGGAGACGAGGGGGGCCTGGAGCAGCTCCTGGCACCGGGTGATTAGTGGTGCGAGCCCTGCGTCAGAAACCACCGCTTCCCCCCGCTGCTAATTTCTCTCCTTGGTGACAGGAGGCAGGGGGAAGCAGTCCAGGTGGGAGGGGGGTATCTAGGCCAGGGAGCGAAGGGGCCCTGGCACAGCGTGCGACATGATCCGTCTCAGGCGCAAAATAGTTGCCCCTGAATTAGTCGAACTCCGGATGACACACTGCACTCGCAGCCGGCAGCAAGGAGGGAGAGGATGGTGGTGGCAGCGGGCAGCCTACCCAGGCCATGGCCGCTGGGCAGCAGCGAGGGGGGCGATGGGGAAGAGGCTGCCAGGAAAGCAGGCGAGGAGGCACCGCCAGCACGGACGGGGTCCCCACCCCCAGCTGCCGTGTTCCCCACCGTGTCCCCCAGCGCGTCCCAGCTCCGCAACCTGTGCTCTCCCTTCAGAGTCCGTCTGTGGCAATGCCCAGAAATAATCTGGCAGCGATACCGAGCCGAAGCCACGTCCACCCACTGCTCCACGTGAGCAATGGGGAGCGGAGAGGGCAAGAGGAGCCAGCTGGGCCTCACTCTGACTCTGTGGCCCTCTGATAACGCTGGATTTGGGTCCTGCAAACCTGTGACAAGAGAGGTGCCAGCGTGAGGGGGAGCAGTTAAGCTTCCTATCACCTGCAGGGCACTGCTTCCATGGGGACCCTGCCAGCCTATCTCCCCGCGGGCAGCAGAAAGCTCCAAAAGCAGAGGGGGTGCACACGCAGCCCTAGCCCATGCTGCCGTAGCCTCTGCCGAAGCCAGGCGCGGGTCATTCGGCAGCAGGGTCATCAGGACCCGCGTCGAGAGCCTGATTTGCAGATTGCTGTTCACGACACGGTGCTCCAGCCCCGCTAAGGCCGATGGGTTGGTTATTATATCGACAGCATAAACGTGTCTTAAATTGCCCGAATTAGCCGTGTGCCATGAACAAGTTTATGGATAATGGGATGCAGAGCCCTTTCAGGAGCAGGCAGCTCACAATCCAGTTAGACAGATCCAGCCCCAGACGTTTCCTGCTGGAAGATGAAAGCCCCATTGGATACACTGGACAAAACCCAACGTGCCTCTCGTGTGCAAACGGAAGCGCCCTGCGGGCAGGATCCATCCAGACTGCTCTCCCAACTGCCGCCGCCAGCCACCTCCTCTGTCCTCACCTGATTTTTTTCTTCCTTGGGGAAAAACATTCTCCTTCTCTTCCCCAGAAGATACTTTCCCTTGGGGTGTGGGGAGGGGGATGCTGCTACACTCCACTTCTGCATCCAAATTACATAGCAAGGACTTTGGGCAAAATACCCTGTCAGGCACCCAGGGCTGTTCTTAGCTTGGACTTTTGAGTTAGAGCTCCCCAGCTGTCCTGACTCAGCCTCAAGGATAACCACATCCAGGGTCACTTCTTGCAGCAGCTCTCACAGGGTGCAAGGCAGGACCCAAGGGCTGAATTAGCTTGTGCTGAGTTTTCCGCGCACGAATTGATCCAATTGCCTTTTTTTTTTTTTTTGTTCCATGTTTAGCTTTTGGGTTTCCTGCAGCAAGACATTCCCCAGCTCCTTCCAGAGGCTCGGGCGGACTGAAAGGGGTTGGGTCACTGTGGTTAAAACACGGCCAGCCTGATGTCCTTGGCTGGGCTTTCCTCTGAGCCTGCAGGCTCTCCTCCTGGACCTGAGCCCTCCCGAGTGTTTTCGGGGGGGGTGTGGTTTTGAGGATGCTCTCCAGAGTCTCCGGAGTCTGGAAGGCATCACGGTGGAGCAGCAAAAGGTCTGGAGGGACCCTGGCACCACGTTCATCCCCACTCTGCACCCCTGCAAAAGCACCAGCTTTAAAAATGAGCTTATTAATGTCCACCAGCATCTCGGTGCAGCAGGCACCCGGCAGGAGCGTGCACGGGAGAGAGACAAAGAGAAAGCCAGCAGCGGTGGGGAAGGGCCAGGCTCGCCTCCCTGCACAAGCGCTTTTTCTCAAGCGAGCGGCAAGAAAGCAAAACTGAGAAGTGCCTAAAATTAGAGCTGCCAAACCCCAGCTGGGGAAGCCTGGAAAGATCCCCAGGCCCTGGAGCCTTGGGCGAGCTGCATAAAAGGCAATGGAGGGGAAGGGAAGGGAGCTTGGGGACCGCGGCAAGTAGAGCGAGGCACAGTGGGAGCGGGGAGCGGATGGCTGCTTCCCCTCTTCCCCGCATCCCACCGCCTGCCCGCAACACCCCCTCCCTGTGCACGCTGGGGGACGGATGCGAGCCCTGCACCGCAGCCCAGCCCAGCTCAGGGGACCCGCTGTCCCTCTGAGGGCATCTGGCTGGGGATGCAGCAGGAACAAGATGCACACAGTCCCAGCACTGCGAATACCCCCCAGTCAGACGCCCTGGCTTGTCTGCCCCTCCAGGAGACCCACAGATCTCATGCTGGTACCTGGAGAGCTCCATGTGTTTTGGGAGTACTCCCTCAGCCCAGGGCTCTAAAATACACACTGGGGCCATAGCTCAGTAGGGCTAGCGGCCCCACATGCTGACCCCAGCCTTATACCCCGCCACAAAGCCAGATGAACTTCTGGAGGAGCAGGAATAACTGAGTTGGGTGAAAGGCCACCAGTGTCCTCAGACAATTGGGCATTTGCCTCCACCCAGAATAATGGGACAGCAAGTTTGTGCCCACCCAGCTACCCATCCCAGGGTATCTTCCTGACCAGGAAGACACAGTCAATGAGTCAAAAGCACAAGATCCATCATCAGCCAAAGACATTAATGCAGTGAGGTCCAAGACACCATCCCTCAACCATCAACCTTCAGATACTGGAAGGCCATTATAAGGTCTCTCCAGGACACTTTATAGCTGCCTTCCAGTATCTGAAGGGGACTACAGGAAAGCTGGGGAGAGGCTGTTTGCAAGGGCTTGTGATAGGACAAGGGGGGATGGCTTCAAGCTGGAAGAGGGGAGGTTTCAACTGGATGTCAGGAAGAAATTCTTCACAGGAAGGGTGGTGAGACCCTGGGAGAGGTTGCCCAGGGGGTTGTGGATGCCCCCTCCCTGGAAGCGTTCAAGGCCAGGTTGGCTGGGGCCTTGAGCAACCTGGTCTAGTGGGGGGTGACCCTGTCTATGGCAGTGGGGTTGGAATGAGATGATCTTTAAGGTCCCTTCCATTCTAAACCATTCAATGAATCTATGAACATCCCCCAGGCCAGCTCCTCCCACACTGGTGAGAGCAGACACAGGCAGGACCAGCATCCCAAGGCTCCTCTGGTTTCACAGGAGCTCAGCCAGCACCCTCCTGGCCCCAGCAGTGCTGATGGTGGAGTCACCAGCCGTGCACCAGCTAGACAACTAAAAGCTGAGAAAAAAGCAGCAGCTTCACAGGCAGCCGGTGACTTTGCACTGAATTTGGCTTCCCAGCTCCTATTTGTCATGATCAAAGCAATCGGGGTTTAGCGCCGGCTTCACTGAGCTCAGGAGATGGTATAAAATGTCTGAGTCAAGGGCAGGTCTCTATTATTTCCCTCAGGAACTGCAACATTCACAAAGGCAGCCGTACCCTGGCACCTGGTCCCTGCCTTCCCGGTCCCAGGACCCCACGCTCACCAGTCCATCCTGCACGCCACCCAGTCAGGCCACAGCCGCTTAATATAGCGTAAATCAGCCCCTGCTTGACATTTCTCCATGACTCAGTGTTGGATACGTGCGAAATTACCCAAGAAGGAGGTAGACGCATTGGACAGGAGCTGGAGAAAAAGGTCCTGGGGGGGAAATTTGCACCTGCGGGATGCCCTGGGAGCGACTCGCCCTGAGCTCATTGCTGCCTGTCCTCCTGGCAGCCTCTGGTCACCAGTGTGAAAGCAGGAGGGTGCCCGGGCTCTGCTCCACCATCCCACTTCCCGTCTCCAGCATGGATGGCACCACAGGACGTGAACCCCTATGGGAACAGGGCTGGGATGGAAGGAAAACCTGTGGCTATGGGACATGTGATTGGTTGCGACAAGAGGTTTGCAAATATTGGTCACTAGGAGATGCAAAGAGTGACACAGCCGTTACTGGGGAAAGAACGGGACAGGACGGCATGGGACAGGGCATGACAGGACAGGCAGAGCAGGATGAGGCAGCCAGGAGATGATGAAATGGAATGGAATAGGAAAGGACCATTTGGCCAGGATGGGATGAGACAGTGCAAAACAGGGAGGATGGGGTGGGGTGGAGTAGGATGGGAAGAGATAAAAGAAAGAGGAGGGGCTGGGGTGGTGTGGGATGGGAAGAGATAAAAGAGGAGATAGGACAGAGTAAAACCAGGAATGGGATGAGTTGGTATAAACCAGGGGATGGGACAGAATAAATAGAAGGATGGGATAGGGTGGGATGGGATGGGATAGGGTGGGATGGGATGGGACGGCATGAGATGGAATGGCACGAGATGGGATGTGATAAACCAGGGGATGGGACAGAATAAAAGAGAAGGGAGGACATGGCATGGCCTGAGATAAAGTAGGAGATGGAAAGGATGGGAGAAGATAGCATGGATGGGATGGACCGGAGAGAATGCAGCAGTGACTGGATGGAGGAGATAAGAAGTATTCCTGGGAGCCAGCTCCCTGTGAGCCACACTGGGGTGGCCCAGCCTACGCCTCCTGGCTTGGGGCAGAGCCCAGTGCGCCTTGACCAGCAGCCCCAGCAATCATGCCAGCCCTGCTGGGCTGCCCTCCGTGCACTGCCGGGCACTGCGCCACAGGTGGGGAGCCACGTGCGAGGCCCAGCGCAAGCGTCTCACGCTTTCCTGTGGGGAAGAGAATTGCTCCCTGGAGTGTGAGATCTGATTAGATGTGTGACACACCACAGCGTGGCATCAACGCCATGGCCAGGCCCACGGTGCCTGGCCCGCGTCCGACACACGTCCCTCCAGGGCCTGTGGGGCTGATGCACGGCAGGAGGGGCAGTACTGCTTGAAGAGGGGCAGTCTGGCAAGCTCGGGGATGTATCCAGGCAGAGACATGGAGGGTGGCAAGGACAGGGTCAGGGCTGGCTGCCGGTGTGCCTGAGCACCACTGGCAGCTGTCCCCTCCCAGGGTAACCACCAGCCTTGTGCACTGTGGGAGGGATGAAGGGACAGTCTGAGGCTGGTTACCCCATCCCTGCCTCCTGTCAGAAGCTAACTGATGTTCTCCGTCCTCCGGCTGGCAAGGCAGCTGCCGTGCTTTGGGCAAGCTGGGCTTGCCTATCCTGCCAGGGTGGCAGCTCTTCGAGCCCCGGAGAGCCCCAGGCAGCCGGAGGTCAGGGGAACAGCACAGCCGGGAGAGGAGGGATCTTCAGAGGCCTCTCAAGGCACCAAACAGTACCTGTCCTACCGTTTACCCTTCACAACTGCTGCCTCTAACGGTTTCTGAGCGATGCCTGCTTCTTTATTTGAGATCTTTCAACAGCTGTCTGATAGAGAAGACCTTTATCTTCCCTCTCCCGGGCTCCCATCCAACACCGGTCTCTGGAGGTGGGGAAGAATGGGAAAAAAAATACAGAATACACTCCTGACCGAGTGCCTCACCCAATCCACCGCCTGTGGAAAATTACTGCCACCGCACGGCGCCCAGCCCTGGCCTCCTTCCCACCCTCACCAGCCAGCGCCTGCTCCGAACGCTTTTGTGCCTGGATTTTTTTCCTCTCCTCTTCCTGCTGCGAGAATGGGAACTTGAGCGTTTGGACAAACCCTTGAGAAAACAACTTTACACGTGCCTGGGGCACTGAGTCGTTTTTTTTTATTTAGTTTTGTCTGATCCTGGGACAGATTTGCCTGGAATCACTGTGCAGGCTGTAAAAGCTGCCCCCAACCCCCCCAGCCCACCACCCAGTACCAGCAGACCAGGGACCATTTATACCAGTGACATGGCTGGGAGCGTGCTAAGCTGTGGCAGCGCTGCAGGCTGTGGCACCAAACTTCCTCCCTCCAGGCACAGGTCCAACCTTGCAATGTCACTGAGTCCTGCTCAGCATGGCCCTGACCACCTCACGGCCACACTTCCACCCTGAAGGGGATGGTGTGAAAAAGCTCTGGAGGACACTGTCAAGCTGATGACGCCCCGCCTCTGCTCAATACAGGCTGGGAGTCACCTCTGCTACCTGGAGATATCTTCAAGTAGATCTCTACAAATGAAGGCTGCCCACCACAGATGGCTTCTTCCCAGGCAGAGAGACTAAGGCCCTGTGAGGCTTCCTCTGAGCTCTTACAGCATCTCCTTCAGCACAAAATGGATTGCACCCTGGGATCCACTGCTTGGGGCCTTGCTGGCCCCAGGGGATGCAGGGATGCTGGCCCCAGGGATGCTCTGTTTATGCTTTCCACAGCAGCTCCCCAGTCAGCATCTCCTCTTGTCTCCAGCACATGCTGGTCCTATAACCTGCTCACCAGCAGTTTGGGAAACACTCAGTCCTGGATCTAGGATTAAAGACACGCAGGTGCAGAGCCTCTTCCCATCTGGATGCTCTGAACAGAGCTTTGCCTTATGGAAGAGATGCACAAACCTTCCCACACTGCTGGCTGGAAAGAAAAGGTTTTTATCCCTCAGTTAGGGAAACTGAGTCACAGGGCAGTGCGTCTCAGGGCTCAGAGAAAGGTTGTTTGGCTAATTTTATCTTGTCTGAGAATATCAGGCAGAAAATAAAAGGAAATATAAATTAAACTACCAAGAGCCACTTGTTTTAACTCCTGTGTCACATCATCTGATGGCCAGTTTGGACCAAGGCATCGAAACCCCTGCACCATGTGCGACTCCAGACTTAGCATCACCCCCTCACTGCTCTGAGATCGGCCGTGTAAATCACACAGGATTTGCTTTCTTCATTCCTCAAATGGTTTCCGAGCTATAAAGCACTTCCAGCATAGCTGCCAAGCTAAACCTGTGTGATCTTGCCCGGAGCCACTGAGATCTGAGCCCTGGATACCGCCCGGGACCGTACCCAAAAGGACCTCTGCGGTACGGCTGATGCGCCCACCTCTTCCCAGGAGCTGAGGGGGAGGCAAAGGGAGAGGACAAAGGGGCAAACCCATTTCCTAATCTGGGAGGTGTCAAGGCGATACCTGCCCATGCGCATGCCGAGTGTGCAAATAAAAACTGCGCAGGGCGACTGCGGGGTTGTTGGTTCCGTGTATTTATAGCTCGATTGCACCTGAAGTCCCTCCCCAGGCCCAGGAGAGGGGAAGGCAGCTGCAGCCTGGCTGGTTGGGTGGAAAGAAGGAAAAAAAAAACTGCTGCTTTGGGCAAAGAAAGCAGGGGGGAGCTGGATTCACGCTCAGGTGGGTTAGCATAGCGCTCCCCGGCAGCTGGCTTTGAAGTACCAGCCCCCTCGGCAGCCACCCCGCCAGCGCTGGCAGCCCCGTGGGAGGGTCACAGCCAGGGGTCAGCCGCTGGTGCTGGCTGGATGCTCAGGTGTCCATGGACTGGCGGGAAGGACGCCGGGCTGAGCTTTTGCTAAGGCAGGGGGGGATAACATTTTCTAAAGTGTCTTCAGGATTTAAGGGCCCAGCTCTGCAAAGGAATGGAAACTGCCAGAATTAGGTACCTAAATAAAAGTAAAGCACTTGAAAACCACTCTGGATCAGGGTTTCAATTTACTCTTTATCCATACAGTAAGAAACCTCTTGAAAGATAAGGGCTGTATTATAGGCACACAGTAGATGGTCCCCTAACCTGGTCCCCTGTTTCCATTGGGGCCGATGCCAGGTGCCTGGGGAAGAGATTACGAACACGGCTGGCGCGTGTAATGCTTCCTTGCTCCCTGATCTCCAGACATTCATGGAGCAGGGTTTTCTGTTCTTGCAGAGGTGCTGCCTTTCTGCTTAAGAGCTCTCCATGGGCTTTTCCCTTCTGTCTTTGAACTCTCACACCTCCCATGTGAAGTGGGAGCACCCGCTCCCCCTGCCGCGAGGAGTTCCCCTTAAGGATGCTCCACAGAACAAACATCTCCTCAGGTTTCCTTTGAACCTGGCCCCTACTACCTTCATTTCACCTAGATCCCAGTTGGTGGATGAGAAGAGGCAGCAAACAACCGTTCATTTTCTCCCTGTTCTTCAGAGGTCTCTGCTCTCAGGAGCCGGATCTTCCACCACAGGGAAGGATGTTCCCAGTGGCAGGGAACGAAATGAGTTCACGTCCTTCATCGTAGATGGCTTTGGATACGGTTTTCTTTTCCATATCTGACCAAAACAAAGAAATGCAGGAAGAAAAGCCTGTCCTGCCACATTCTCTGGCTCACCACAGTTCACAAGTGACCTTGGAGCTCCACACTGTGCTGAGAGGTTCTCTGAAGCTCAACACTGCTTTCAGAGGTGGGGAAACTGAACCACTTAGGTTTCTTCTGGTCGCTTGGTAACTCCATGCAAGATGGTAAAGAAAGGCTCCAAAAGCCTAATAATTGCCTTTGGAGGTCAATTCAGCCACCGTTACCAGAGCACTGATGTTCTACTTTTGCTTGGGTGGATTTATCGTCACCACTACTGCCTGTTCTCATCACTAGATTTTACTGTCTGAAATAGCAAGAGCGGGTAAACTGAGGCACCAGAGGGGTTCCTGTAGCCTAACCACAATCCCACAGAAAGGTGGTAACACAGGTGTAGCTACATCCACACCCGGGCCTTTCACCCCCTGGTCTGGCTCAATTCCTGGGGAAGCGGGATGGCAGTGGCTGGGCAGAGGGGGCACGACGTGGTGGCTGCCCCACGGCTCATGGAGGGGCTCTGCAGTACCCGGGGAGCCTGGCAGCAGAGGCAGGGAGGAAGAGGCATGGACTCACCAGCCCCAGCCAGGCAGCTGATTAAAATGCAGTCCGGCCACCCCGGGCCTGTCCCCACCGTCTCCCGGCTTTAAATAATAGCTTAATTATCTCATTTACATTTGGCTCCTTTCAGGGAGGCACTGCAGTTGATTAACATTTTCCCTCCCGGTGTCTTGCTCTGTGTCCCCGCTGCATCCCACCCTTCCCACACTGCTGGTCCCACTCCCCAGCCACAGCTCCCCGACTCCGGTCACCTCCAGCCCCACTCCTCTCACCAGCTCTGGGCTCTCCAGGGCTCTGGAAATGAGGAGAACCCAGCTTGCAGATGGCCATGACAGACACAGATGCTGGAGGATGGGAACAGATGCCCTGGCTGGACAGCCACACGATGAAGGCTCTCCTCATCTTCTCCCCACCTCTCGCCGGTACTGGTCTTGCCATTGCTTTGCTGATGGCACTGCCCCTGATCTCTCCCCACGTTTCTGTTTCCACCCCTCGCTGGGCAGCTTTTAACTTTCTTTTTTATCTTCTCTTTTTAAATCTCCTTTGAAAGCTCCAGCTGAACACTGAATTCATTTGAAGAAGAAGAAAACGTCTCTGTGGGTTGCCCTTTCTCACCGCCCGGAGCTGCAAGAGATCCCAGTGCCCAACCTGGAGAGGGGAGCCGCTGCCCAGTGGCTCTCCCACCCCCAGGCACAAGCCCAAGGGTGTTTCTGAAGGAGACCAGGACTGGAGGCATCACCAGCCCTCATCTCCCAGACCCTCCGAGCCGCTGTCAGGTTTCTCACAAAATTCTGTTTGTGCTTCTACATCACTTGGGGTCTTTGGGACACTTTAGCGTCGCCTGACAAGCTGAAGGAGAAAATTTTGCAGCACATTTATGAGTAACTAGTTCCCTCGGCACCCAAGGCCATGAGGCAGGGGAGGGGCCAGGACGATGTGTGTGGCACTGGGCTCATCACTCCCACCAACATGTCGCCACTGTATCTCGAGCTGGCCCAGGACCTCATGGACAGGGAGGTGATGCCTCCGAAGCCCCATCCCACCAGTGCTGGGCTGACACAGCCAGGCTAGGAGACAAGAACATCCTCAAGATTCCTCGGTCAGACTGTTTATAGCTGCACAACCCCATGCTCTGGCAGCCCCTTTTCCCTGCCTGCTCCATCCTCTCATCCCCCTTCCCTGTCTCGGTGCAGCCCCAGAGGCTGCATTCCTCCCCGGGCTCGGCACAGCCGGCCGAGCCGCAGCACAGCACTGCAGGCCCCGCTACTGAATTACAATCTCCTGCATGAGTGGCAGGCGCTTCCAGATAGTCCTATTGATTTTGTGTAGCCTCCAAAACCCCCGTTCCTGCTGCTAATTTAGCTGGGACGGCTGCGTCTCGTCCCTTCTCCTGACGACGTGCGCGCGGCGAAACCCTTTGATCGTCTCCCTCTCGCTCCCTTCAAACAGCCCCCCCATTGCCAGGAGAGTTTGTGCTTCAGTGCAGAGGTGCTCTTTTTGGAACATATATTTTTAATGGGCATTTCAGACGTGGCGCAGGCACGAGGGAGTAATTCTCCTGTGCCCTGGTATTTACATATTTTCCAGCATGCACAGAAAAGGCAGGGGAAGGTTTCACAGGGGGAGCGCAGCAAACAGGAAGGAAAGAGCTTTGTGCTTTGTATCACCAGGGCCCAATTACAGCCTGAAAGGCAGGGAGCCCATCCGGGTATTGCCCTCTCCAGCCAGTCCAAGTTACAATTATAGTTCTCGCCAGACTCAGCAGGATCTGGGAAAAAAATATCTCGAGAGCTTCAAAAATGATCGCTAGCTCACTCTTCGGGGCACGAGGATTTTAGGGCACCATCTGCTCGCTCTGCTCTGCCAACACGGATCCTAGAAACTACTGGGTTTCACCTGGCTCCTGACAGAAAATAAGGGCTATGGAGACCCCAGGCGCTCACCACTGTGCTGCCAGCAGGGGCCAGGGTACTGGGAGATGATGCTGCAGGGAGGAGGCTTCAGGGTTGTGGTCAGGGAGAGCTGAGGGTATACGGAGGACTTGGGAGGAGATCCTGCAGAGCAAAGGTGATGGAAGGTGCAGGGTGATGGGAGGTGTGGAGGGAAACTGGGATGAGGTTCCTCGCTCCCACTGCGAGTGCTGACAAGACCGACCTTCCCGCAGACTCACGTGACTCCCAGACCTGGGGCATGCCCAGGGCACTGCTCTGCTAGTGATGCAACCCCGGGAGCTGGCAGGAGCCCTCTGACAGCACCTGTCTTGCTGGGAGGGACAGCACACAGTCAGATACCCCCTGGGGCAGCTTACGCCGCAATTCAGGTCACTTCTAAAGCCACCCTGAAGCCACCGTGAGCCATTCGGACCACCTAACACCACCCCTGGGTGCTGGGTGCATGCCTGCAGATGCCCTGCCTCTCCCGCAGGTTTGATTGCCCTCGAGGTAGTTGTCAACACAGGGACAAAGATGTGTTGAAGCAGAGGATGGTGGCGCTGCTGCCACCATGGGCATTGTACCTGTGATGGGGGCACAGAGAGGCAGAGTGGTTGGCTTTCCAGGGGAAACAGTCTCCACAAACAGTCCCGTGTCGTTGACCAAAGTAAGATCCTCTGCCAGTGGAACATTTTCCACTTATTACAGGGCAGTTTCTAGGCAATGCACTGAAAAAAACTGAGCTGCAGAGACAGTAGGAAGAGAGAAAAAGAGCTATATGAGAATATTGTGTATGGCGCTAAACCCAGCAAGCTCTATTTTTGAGCCAAACCAACAAATACTTAAGCGGTGCAAGCTTCCCAGCTGGAGCAGGCTCTTGAGTGAGCCAGCTTTGACCTTCAGGTGCTGCTGGGACTAAGTAACGTGCATAGGTAGGGTTCGGCCCATCAATCTTTATGCACAATCCACCACCACGTTGCTGAAAAGGCATACAAGCTCTGTTTTCTTCAAAGCTCTTCCAGTCTCGAAGTCCTGCCTGGCAATTATACACATTTTCAGGTCTAAATTTGTTGGCCTGTCTATAGACATATGCTGTAGGATATGATATGGAGCATTTGGGCATAGATTTCCGTGCAGCAGCGCCGTCTGCTTCCGAGCGCTCCCGCTGTGGCTCCTTCGGCGCTGCAAAACCTACATATCAGTGTTTCGATGTACAGGAGAACTGCTCTGCCTCTCATCATGGGCAGGGAGGGGGTGAACTTCGATCCAGAGCTGCCACGGCTGGAGCAGAGAGGGGGACACACATGGGGACAGAGTATGGGACAGGGTGCGTTGTCCCCTTGCTTCAGCCGGGTGTTCATCACCCACCTCTCCCATGATTTTTCCCATTACATTGACCATATACTTCCAAACTTCAGTAAAGAGGACTGAGACTGCTCCTGCCATTGGCAAGCGGGATGTGGAAAGGACTATGAGGTGCATTAAACCCTGCCCCGTGCCTTGTTTTCCAGGACATCCCTACAAGGGCTGTCCACATGACAAATCACCCAGGAGAGTGTGCCAGGTTTCCTGCTGTCCTAGCCTTGTTCAGGATCTTTGGGCACGAGGAATCGTTCAGAGTAATACTGGAGCAGACCAGAAGCTGATTCATCAGTAGGTTCCAGAGTTAACAATCAAGGCTGTGGCAAAGGGGATCTGTCCCAGGAAAAGCAACCTGCAGATGAGGTCTGCACATCCAGACTGCAGCTCCCTGCACACCCTGGGGGCAGGGGGCTGCTCTGACAATCCCCTGCTTCTCCCTCGGCACAGGCAAAGCTGGCTCTCTGCAGGAACCCCTTGGTGCTGACGGATCACAGAAGAGGTCGAGGCCAGATTTCCCCGGTTGGGGTGCACACCAAGGGCCTGACTAGGGTGGGCAGCTCAGGCTGATGCAGAGGATGGACATCCCCAGATACATCCCAAAAGGCTTCAAGTAGCAGAAAGAGATTTGGCAGGCAAAGCCCATCAAGCCAACCTACCATTTGGGCTGGAAAGGGTCCCAGATGTTCCCACTCAGCAGCCAGGCACTGAACATGGCTCTGGATCATGAGCAGGGCCAAAGGCTGTCCTGGATGAAGCCCTGAAGGTCTCACTGGCCAGCAGACCGCCCTATCCTGCCTGTACGCTGTGCCAAGCGCTGGAGGCTCCAGGGCCCTGGGGGCAGCGGCAACTGGCTGAGCAAGGAGTGGGGATGATGTCAAAGATGCCAGCACGGAGATCCTTTGCGGAGTGGGGTCCAGTCCCCGAAGCAGGGAGGTGGCGAGGGCCAGTTTGGGGGCCAGATTGGAGATGTCTCTTCCTATGCCCTGTCTCCTCTTTGGGGAGCTCTTCTTGCCACGGGGATAGGAGGAAGGATGCACAGTGCCGTGGCTCCTGCCTGGGGTGCTCCCAGCAGCTGCCAGTGAGGCAGTGAGACAGAGGAGGCCCAGCCTGAACACCCCTGTGTTTCACAGAATCGCAGAATGCCTTGGGTTGGAAGAGACCTTCAAGAACATCTAGTCCAACCTTTGACCAAACACTTCAAGCTGAGAAGCGTGGCACAAGCATGATACCCAGCAAGGTGTCCATCCCGACTGACTCCATCCCACCACCTCGTCACCGCCAGCTTTGCCTTCCTGCTCAGGAGGGAGATGCTCGCTGAGTGCGATGTCCAGCCCAGTGTCTCCACCACATTGTTTGCTGCCCTCAGAGAAATGTGTAGGATGGGGGGCCGGGGGGCTGGGCTTAGCTGGCTCGTTGCTGTCCTCTGGTCCTGCTGGAGCCATGATTGGCAGTGCATCCCTTCTGATTAGATCTTTCAGCCCAGGAGACCCTGTGGTCTTCAGACCAGAAGAAACCCAGGGATGAGATCAGAGCCATTCCTGTGACTCTCCCAGGAGTGCCACACTGAGAGCCTTCACCCCTGTTTTGGGGCTAAACAGGATCCCCAACCACACAATATGAAATGTCACGAATTTCCATACCAGGGCTTCTCCAAATCCCATCTATCAGGAAGCTTCAGCTGAGTGAAGTCCTGGACCAGGTCACCATACCACTGAAACCCTCCCAAGCCCCAAACACTACGAGTGGCATTGCACACGTCTGCTGGGTCATGCCACCAGCCTGCACTCAGAGGCACAGGAGGATGAATTCCCCTTTGGAACCCGTCGTGCTGCCCAGCCCCTGGCCCCCACCTCCCGTGCAAACCACTGCCCCTAAAAAGCAAAAGTCACGCGCCTCGCTCCCAGCTGCTGGAGAACAGCCAGGAACCACTTCCAGACTGCGTCACCATATTCACGGCTTCTCTCAGGCTATATATAGTTGTGCGACTGCAGGTTTTTCTGGCCGTCGAGTTGCTAAAGAACCAGCATTCCCCATCCAAAGCGGCACATATCCCGAAAGGGAGCTGAGCTGGAAGCGGGGAGCTGAGCCAGCTGGAGGAATCCTGAGCATCCCCAAGGTGAGGTTTGCCTCGTTGACAGGTATCTCCCCTGCAAATGACCAGCAGACCAGGATTTTAGACCTCTCTGTCTCCTCAGCAGGGAAGCTCGTGCGGTGCTGGAGAGTTTTTGTAGAGCCAATTTCATTTTGAGGCAGCCAGCAGATCCGGAGAGCACGTGGACTTCAGCGCCAAAAGCTGCCCTGCAAAGAGGTCATGGAAAACAGAGAGGGAGAAACCATCGCTGTGCTGCTCATCGCATCCCCAGCCTTTCCAGCCACTGTGGTCTGCAGGTTTCTTATGAGAGTCTGAGCTCAGAGGCACTGACTCAGGCTCTGCAATGTCCCTCTGTTCCCCCAGAACCCCCCAGGAGCTCCAGCCTGGCCTGCAGCACAGCAGGGTCTGACAGGATTGAATCTCTCTGCATCCCACTGGGTCTGTTTGGCTCAGGCACGTGGCTCAGCTGCCAGGCCGTGTGAGTCTCCTTCCTCTTCGCCTCGATACCTGGGAAGATCCTGGGTTGGGACCATGGATGGGATATGGGCTCTGCCAAACCCCATGTCCTAGCTCAGAAGAGGGCCACTCTAAGACATTTGTGGGAAGGTAGAAGAGCTGCTATGAATGTCGTCTTTCCCAGAGGAGTTAGGAGCAACGTCTCCCAGGCACTGCTTTATCTGTACGTGCTGTGACTTAGTTTAACTCCTGCTACCCCAGACCAGACTTCAGTGACCCAGCACCAGCAAGGAATCCCAAAGCAATACCCAATCATCATATGACCCATCGATCTTCAGGCCGTAGTGTCTTGGTGCACCATCTTCTGCAGCAGCCCTTGGTCAAGTCTACCCTCTACCTGATCTCTTCCTCATTCTGCTGTGTGTTTGCTGTGCCCGTGATCGCCTCAGCTCCTTCATATGGCCACGCTGTGAACAGCTTGGTGCAATGATATAGACTAAAAAGCGACTCCAAAAAGCACAAGAACAGAAGAAGCCAGTGCATGGTGATCCGTGGCCTTAGACATGGCTCAGCCACCTACTTCCAGCCTTCAGCAACTCAAATAGCTGCTTGTTGGAGTTAATCATGTGAGGAGGTGGAGCAGCCCTGGAGTGTTGCCCTCCCTGTGAGCTCATCTGTGTTGACCTCATCACAGTGTCACAGAATACTTCAGGTTGGAGGGGACCTCAGGAGGCCTCTAGTCCAACCTTCTGCTCAAAGCAAGGTCATCTCTAAGATCACATTGCCCAGTGGAGACTCGGAAACCTCGGAGGATGGAGACTGTACAGCTTCTCTGGGCAACCTGCTGTTGCTTGACAGCCTTCACAGAGGAAAAAAGTGTATCTTTATCATCAGTCTGATCTTCTCCTAGTTCGGCTTATACCCACTGTCTCTCCTCCTCTCACCATACACTGCCCACTGTCTCTCCTCCTCTCACCATACACTGCCCTGAAGAGTCTGGCTCCACCTTCTCAATAACCTCCTCACAGTTACTGGAAGGCTGCTATCAGGTCCCCCTGAGTCCTTCCCTTCTCAAGGATAAATCTCCCACTACTGCCATTGCTCTCACCATCCTTTCCAGCTGAAAGGAGGCAATTGTGCTCCCCCGCTGCCCTGAGCTCTTCTGACCCTCTTCACCCCAATCCCACTAAACGTGAAGGCAGATGAGCAGATTACATCCCGTCATACTCTGGACTGCTCTTAGAATTGGGAACGACTGAATTAGCTCAGTCCAAGATGTTCCCGTCCCTCTGCCGACACATGATAATATAGGGCTATGAATACTCCTAGCTGGGAACACCTCTGAACGAAAAAAAAAAGCCACTTTCTGTAAGAGCTCAACTTTCTCTAGGAAAATAGAGATATTTAGTGGAGAAAACAATGGGAAAGGAGGCTTGATAGGTCTCAGGTATACCCCTTAATCCCACTGAGCCTTCATTTTCCATGCCGCTCCTGCAGGAACCAGTGGCTGAATGCAATGAGCATCTGCACAGAAATACCACCCCATCAACCTCTTCCCTGGCTGAATTGTCTGTCCCCTGCTCTGATTTTACAGCCCCTCAGCATAAGCCAAACCCAAAAGTCAGTCCTCACATAGTTAAACCTCTTCAGAAGGTGAGCTGTATTTTTTTTTTCCAGATTGAAGACAAGATTAAGAAGGTTTGGAGACACCGGGGGTTGGCTACGTCAATCAGAAGCAGATCCATGTATCACCGTCATCAACCATCAGCCCCTCTACCCCAAGCAGTGTTGCTACACTATCTCCTCAACAAGCATTGACTGAGGCCAACCCTGGTTCACAGCGACAGCAGTACCAGACACGACAGCTACGGACAGGTAGGTGGGAGACCATAAGTAGGGGCATAGGAGGTGTGACAGGAACTGGTGGTTGAGAGCAGTGTGGAAACCAGATGCTGTAAGGAAGAACAGAAGGTAAACAGAGTTGACTGGACAAGAGCTGACCATGAGCTGGAGAGGACCAGCTTCCACGACAGAAGGCCATTTGTGAGCCGGCATAAAGGTGAGACCAAGCCAGGAAGTCTTTGGAAGTCACCATCAAGACTTAAAGAGGGTCAGGAGATCGCAGGTCTCCTCTCGAGCTACTCATTAGCCACAAGGACTCTGGCCTTTCAACCAGGCTAATTACTGATTGCTCAAAGGATAACACTTCCCACAGCTGCTAAACTTGCTGACGCTGGGCCCTGGATGTCTTCTATTCTGGGAAGGGGGAGTGGAGTCTCCTAGCGTGAACTTGTGGAGCTGGGCAAAGCCACACTGGAGCAGAGATAAAGTCAAGGACAGCTGCAGCTGCTTGGCAATCGTTCAAAATGAGCCACGAGTCAGTGACTTGGCTATTCTGGGACGAGTTGAGGAGCCAACGCCGGGGAGAGCAAATTCGTAGGCTGCTGGCACATAAATGGACTGCAGCAAGCCTGGCTTTCAGCAACGCCCAGCACGGAGGCCGAGCAGACACACATTTGCTGGAGACCTGATCAGAGACCTACAAAGCTCTGTCCCTGGTCAACGGCAAGGAGCTGCGGCTGTGTGTATGACGTGGGATTTATCTACCAGACCCCAACAGGGGACAGCCCCATTGGCTCCCCAGATGTCACTGAAAGAAATAGTTGCTTCAAGGACTTTCTAGCTCCCCCTCAAAAGTTACCTGAAATTGGATCAAAGCCTTAGCCTAGGGTTGGGGTACTTGAGATCAGCTGTTCCTGAAGCTTGTAGTGAATCTGGTGGAGGTTTCCCAAGTAGGAGTTCATTGCGGATGGGGCGTTTCGCTGGGTGAAGCCTGTGATATTCCCTGAATATGAAACCAATGATCCAGAGAAATTCTCTCAAACCTTTGCCTAAACCTGGAACCCGAACTGTTTATGTGCTGCATTTCTCAGCTTTTTCCGTGGGAACACTAGGACTGGGTGCTTTGATGTGCCTCAGCGAAGGTCTGTTCCCTGCCTCCAGTATTCCCATTCTGACCTAGGACAGCATAGCTGGGAGTGACCTAACCCCACCACACAAGCTCAGTGCAGCTCACCTCCAGAGCTGCAAGACTCAGCTAGACAATTAAGGTCTTTTCAAGCTCACCCAAAGGACACCAGGCCTTTTGAGGTCACTCATTGCAGATATGATTTCATTAGGCAAATATTTATGATCAATTTTGTCCACTCCTTGGCAATGAATAGCATCACTTGGAGCAAGAAGCTCTCCAGTGGTGGTTAGAAAGGACGCAGGTTGACAGAAGAGCCAGGTTTGAGCTTACCTGGCTCAAAAACATCTACATTTATTCTAATTTTATTTTTTTTTCCACAATTCACCAGGAGATTAATTAGCTGCTTGGAAACCCCAGACGTTAATTATTGATTATGCAAAAGATTTTGTTCATCACAGTTGCTGAGCTTGTCAGTGCTGGGGGACCAGACGGCTGAGGATATCAGGATGGAGGGGAAGTCTGGGTGAGCCCTGGAGAGTGGATTTGCCACCTGCTTCCCATGGTGGGCCTCACTGCAAGGTAGCACGGCTCAAAAACGAGGAGCCAAGCATGGCAGTGAGACCCCAACTCAAACACCGCTCTCCTTGAGGGGACAGAGAACTGAGGCAGAGGACAATGTAATCCAACCAAGCAACAGATCCGGGACACCCCTGCACCCCGGGGCGCCCAAGCTGATGGACGGGGCTGTCTCCAGAGTGTGCAGAGGGGAGATAATTTGCCGTCGCCTCCTCCTCGCAGCGACACGCCGGCTCCACCGCAACACCCGCTGCTTGCCAGCTGGAGAAGGGTGCCGGTGAGCTGCTCCTCGCCCCAGTTCCCCAGACAGAGTGAGCCGGCAGCCGCGGTGAGAGGTGAGATGCGGCGAGCGGCGGGTGGCAGTGATAAACCTCCTGCAACGCCCAGCAATTAATCTTGCGAAGCGGTGAGTCAGCGTCACCCAGAGCTTCCTCTCCTCACCCAGAACGAGCCACCGCCAGCCGGCTCCAGAAGCTCTCAACTCCAGGGACCTGCAAGTGCCAACGGCCTTGGGGAGAGGGGGTTTTTGAGGCTGTGGCATCAATTGAGATCCCTGCCGGCGGAGAGGTGCTGGTCCCTGCTCCAGATCCCTCTGTTGCACTTATGGAGAAGGAACCCCACCGACATCCACGTGCCCCGATGTGTCTTAGTGGGGTGCTTTAGTCCCAGCATCTTTGGCCGTCAGGAAAGCGTGAGCAAGATGCCATCCTCATGATGAAGCTGCATATAAAGAGGTGTCAAAAGCAAGAGGGCTGGAGGAGGCAGGGAGGACGGCAGGCGTTTCAGTAAAGACCCTAGGAAGGAGCGGGCAGGCTGCGGGTTTAACTCGTGCCAGGAAGATGCCCCCGTGCCTTTTCCCCCCTGCTTCCTCCCAAACCTGCCATGCTCCCCAAAGTTTGCCAAGCTTTCCCGGGGAAAAGCCTCTTCCCGCCTTGCCCTAGGCATGAATGCAGTTTGCAGTTTTAACAGCAGATGTCTCTCCTATTATGATTTATAAAAATGCTTAAAATAAATAATGCAAACATATTTACAGGAATGAATTCCTGCTCCTGAGCGCGTTTGTCACTCGGAGGCTCCCAAGCAGGAGCGACTCGCCGCCTGAGTGCCTCCTGAACAGCCTCCCCACTGCCCCCGCACCACCACCCCCTTCCGCCAGCACCGCAGCGGCTGCCAGGAGCCCAGGGCAGGGTGGCCAAATCCCAAATCCGTCACCCCCAACCCCCCTCAAAGCCCCAGGTCTGGGCCCACATCAGTGTTTCAATACAAATGTTGTATAATCAACGTGTTAAATATTTAAAATGGTCGTGCAGGAGAGCTGCCCGGCGGTGCCTGATTTCACACATCCTGACAATTTCACGGACCTCTGGGCTTACGTTTCTTGGCAAATAATGAAAGACTGTTGGAGCCCCCTTCCTCGAAGGGCGCGTTGGGGAGGTTTGCCCTGGCCGCAACTCCTTCAAACGCGATGCGACTTCTGCAGCGCCTCTCCCACCTCCGCGCCCAGCCATGTCCAATGCTTTTAAGCGTGACCTTCGCGCGGGGCGGATGCAGCCGTCACGCCGCCGAGGTGACTCAAAGGCAGAGCGGGGGGCCAGGGATGGGGGGAACGGCCGGGGGGCAGCTGCTGGGCAGAGCCCACTGCTTCCAACGGAGCAACTTTTGCATGGCCGCTCCCGCTGCCCCGCTCTTCATGCGCGCACACAAAAGAGCCAGGCGTACCTGCCTGCGTGGCGGCGATGCGAGTGGCCCAATTATGGCTCTGCACCCAGCCTGGCCGTTTCCATAGCTTCACAGCACAGCGCTTCCCTCTCCCGAGGCCATCGGAGCAGGACCCGTCATCTTATCAGCGATCATCCTGCAACGCAGCTCTCCTCCGGGCCCTACCTGCCGACGGCCGGTCTCGCTGGCAACGCAGGCTAATATCTTTTCCCACCAGAGCTGTGCAATGATTTCTTCCCGCTGTAATTTTGTCTTGCTTCCAAAGCCACTTGCATAACCGATGCTGAGGAAGCAGAGCACAAGGCAGGGCAGCTACCAGAGCTCCCTGGGGCAGGGGACGGGGCAAGAGGCTGTCCCAGCCCAGACGACACCCCCAGCAGCTCTGGTGCTCTTGGTCTGCCTAAGGAAGGGTGAGAGGAGGCATCCAAAAGGACTAGTGGGTCTCTCTGGCCAAACCCCACCTTGGGGAGGGGAGGCAGTGCTGGACCCTGCAAAGCTGAGCCAGGAGGATGGGCAGAGGCAGGAGCTTCCCCATGATGGGCCAGATCCTGTGTGGGTAAGAGCCCCTAGGGAGCTCAGAACCACCCTCTGCCAAAACAGGCACAGAAATTAGGCTGAGGAGACTACTCTAGGAGGACATGGGGCGTTTGTGGCCTCCTGAGGTGGTGACTTGCTCAGGGTGCTGCCTGCTGGCGGGCTGCCTTGGCAGGGAGCAGGAGAACTGGGCGTGCAGAGGTGTAGGGCATCTCTGCTGGGACCTGTGCCACGGTGGAGATGTACATTGCAGTGGGACAAGCAGGACTATCACGAACTGCATACCCTAACACGTTCTCAGTGAGGGTCCTACACCCTTCTTCTCCTCCGTCAGAGTCCTGCCCAACGCTGCAAGTCGATATCTGACCCTGCCTCGACTTCTCAGCTCCAGAGATGGATCCACGGGCAAAGCCAACAGGGTAAACTCCCTGACACAAGCAAGTCGAGCCCCCACCCCAGCTAGAGGACTGTGGTTTCTCTGTCAACCCTCCCACCAAGTGTTGCCCAGTAGGGCAGTAGCAGCACACAAAATTAAGGTGGCTCAGTGCTCTGCATCCTCTGGGTGATGATGTGGTAAGAGCAGATCCTGTCACAAAAGTCCCGTCCATGGCTTCCTAACTGGGCGACCAGACTGGAATTGTTCACACAAATAGTTTATCCATCGAAACCTCTGGTTTCAGAGCGACTGTAATTATTTGTGAGTTTTGGCTTCCTTTGAAAGGACAAGGAGCATCTGTTACCTTGGAATAAGCAAAGTGTTTCTTTGTGACTCCTGAGGATTTGGAAGAACTTTGCAACTTTTCACTTGAGATTCCTGTAGAAATATATTTAATATCAGTAGTGGCTAAACCCAAGTGCCTCCTCCTGTCCAAGCAACACATTTTTTATTTCAGAAAGAATATCTAGAATAGTTTCTTTTGGGTTGACCCGAAGTGATTCCTCTCCCCTGAGTTTTTGATTTAACAACCAAGAGACTACAATCCCACTTACTCTCACAGTCCAAGTACGCTTTTTGCCACAACTCAACTGCCTGCTTGAAATTTTCTGTGCTTTGTGGCTGAGTCAGGCTACAGTTTTCTCTCCAAAATTTAAGAAAAACCTCATTTCTGAGAATATAATTTGCCCATTAAGCAGGATCACAAAGCTTTCCCACTGCCCCGCCTGAAATCAGGAACGAGACGGCTCTACTGGGCACGACTGGGGCTGCACCACTTCCTGAGGAACTGCACACACATTTGGGTGAATTATCAGCCTTTGGAAAACGTTATTTGCAGATTAATTTGCAGATTGCCAGCGCCACAGGATATGCTCAACCTCTGGAATCCTGGGCTCCTCCAGCAGAGCAGGCTGTGGGGAGCGGAAGGCCCAGTTGTGCCAGGGCTGCCGGAGGTCCAAGCAGCTGATGCCTCAGGAAGGCAGGCGGACTGGACGAGTAGGGATGAGATGCTCCCAGCCCTGGTGACGCGTGGCTTAAGGACTTGGCAAGATGCAGTAGCGATGTTTGCGCTTTCTCTTCTTTCTTGTTTGTTTTTCCCTGATGTCTCTGTGCCAGGTTTGAAAGCTGTACCTTCAGAACAGCTCAAAATCTAGTGCTAAATCTCCTGCTTCACACCTAGCCACTGAAACACCCGCGCTCGTACATCCTCCCGGCTCTCACCCTGGCGCAAATGGAGGTGATGACGGCCCTTCGTACACAGAGGCTGCAGAAAGGATAGCTTTCTCCAGGACCTTCGGCTGTCAGAAGGATTTCATTTCCCAGCAAAGCTCAACGAGCAGGTGGAGAAGAAGACCTTGGAGCCCTAATGGATAGGAAGCTCCCCATGGGACAGCAATGTGTTCTTGTGGCCAAGAGGGCCAATGGTCTCCTGGGGGGAATTAAGAAAACTGTGTCCAGCAGGTCTAGGAAGGTTCTCCTCCTCCCCTACTCTGCCCTGGGGAGACCACACCTGGAATACTGGATCCAGTTCTGGGCCCTCCAATTCAAGAGAGACAGGGATCTACTGGAGAGAGTCCAACGGAGGCTACGAAGATGATGAAGGGACTTGAACATCTCTCCTGTGAGGAAAGGCTGAGAGACCTGGGGCCGTTTAGTCTGGACAAGAGAAGGCTGAGAGGGGCTCTGATTCATGTCTATAAACCTCTGAGGGGTGGGGGTCAAGTGGAAGGGGCCAGGCTGTTTTCTGTGGTGCCTGATAATAGGACAAGGAATAACGGGTACAAGCTGGAACACAGGAGGTTCCACCTCAACTTCAGGAAAAGCTTCTTTGCTGTGAGGGTGATGGAGCCTGGCCCAGGCTGCCCAGAGAGGTGGTGGAGTCTCCTTCTCTGGAGACTTTCCAATCCCCCTGGATCTGTTCCTGTGTGGCCTGCCCTGGGTGATCCTCCTCTGGCAGGGGGTTTAGACTGGATGATCTCTTGAGGGCCCTTCCAACCCCCGCCATTCTGTGATTCTATGATTCTAAGACAGGGGCTGCACACTGAAGGCAAGCAATGGTTCACTGGGACCAAACGAATCCACAGGACCCTGCAGGAGGAACAGGACAAGGCTCAGAAACTCAAGACAGCTCATGTCCTAACAAGGCCGTTTGCTGTGGTGCTGCAGGACAGACAGACACAGCGTGTTCTGAGCTATATCTTCAAGTTGCCCCATGTGCCTTGGGCCGGCTCCTGCCCAGGAGTGCCCGGACACGGGCAGGACTTGCAGGCTCTGCTGGGCGATGTGCCAGCCCTGCGCCTGCCCTTCAGGAGGGCTTCAGAGGGCAAGCCTCAGGGCAGGTCTCCAGTTCCCTGTGGCTGCTGCTGGGCTGGCAACCATCTTGTGCTGGGCAGCGAAGGCATGTCCACTCCTGCCAGGGCCAGCAGCACTTGCCTAGCCAAGGCAGGACAAGCTGTGACCCAATTCCTCCTTAGTGGGAGGAACGCAAAGGCTCCCAGGGAGCAAATGCATCAGCCCAGGTTGTGCTCAGCTCTGCTTGGCTCAGACACGACTCAGGACAACTGCAAACTCCTCCGAGACAGTTGGAGCAGCAGAGACATGGCAAGTCAGGTCCATTTCCCTCTTTACCCTGCCCTGCTGGAGCTCTGCCACCTTCAAAGAAGGGAAAAGATGCCAAAAAAAAAAAGCGGCTGGAATATGAATATGACATTCAGACTGCGGCAGCGGCTCTAACCCAGCTTGAACTCTTCAGCCACAAAGGTCCGTCCCACGCTGTCGGCAGCAGGGACGAAGGCCAGACCCGGCTGACAATCCCCCCTCCCCCCTCAGCCTTCCACCACCAGCCCATTGGCAAGCTCCTGCCCCTTGCTGCCCTCATCCCTGCCTGCACCCTCCCTGCCGCAGCAGCTGAGGCCTTCGGCACCGCCGTGGCACAGCGGAGGCTGCTGGCAGAGCCCATCTGAGCAGATGCTGAAGGAGGCGGAGTAGCCCATGCATGGTCATGCCTGGGAGCGGTCCAGGTCGTTGGGTTGGGTTTGGTCTCACATCCGTAGTGAGACACGCAGGGCGTAGCAACCACAGGACGGAGAGCGGAGCCAGGGATACGGATGTGAGAAAGCCATTGGCTTCAAAGATGGGCGGCCACAGTCCCAGGCACCTTCTGCTGCCCCAGCTGGGCAATGTGGGGGTGCTGGGGCTGGATATGCCTGCCTGGGAGGGTCCCCACCTGCCTCCAGCACTGAACATAGCCAGAAGACCCAGCAGAGGCTCTGCCATGTGCCATGTCTAGCAGAGAAGGACCTCTTTACCCTTGCCTCCTTTTCATGGGCATTACCGCCCTGCGCTTGCCCAGCCCAGACATGGCAGAGCCCAGCTAAAGAGTTTCCTCTGGTCTTCCAACCTCAATACTGCAGAGCAGAAATTTGGGATGAGGCAGAAGAGCCACATCACCCCCATGGCATCCAGAGAGCAAGAACAAGGTTCCCTGGGATTCAGGATCCATGTGCAGCACCCACATGTGAGCCAGACCTTGCTTGCAGGAGCTGTATCTATTTGAGTCACATATCTGTGGGCATCTTGTCCCTCTTTGGAGGTGGCTGGACTGGGACTTGCCCACAACTGGAAGAATGCTCTGCAGTGCTGTAGGCAGCAGAGCCTTTGTCTGGGTCTAGATGGTGCCTATTCCTAGCCTGGCAGGAGGGATGGAGCAGGGCTTTGCTCTCCAGCCTGGGCAATCCAGCAGCTGTGAGGAAGAGAAGGAGAAAACTGGATATAAAGGTGGGCTACTGTAGCTCTTTCAACCAGGGCTGTGGCAGCACCGGGTTAAGAACTGGCTTCCCCAAGTTTAGGCGGCTGAGAGATGCATGGAATAAATTACTTGTGACATTGACTCCTACACTTCCAGACTCACGCGGGATTTAGCCACCAGACTCCCAGTTAAGTCAGCGCCAGTTATTAAGGTCAGGAGAAGTCGGGTGGCTAAATCCTATCTGGGGGCTGCAGCTACAGCGGGGTTGTGCCAGCCCAGGGAGGCTTCCTGGCACTGGGGGAGGATGTGCCCCCGGCACTGCTCCCTGGCACCCAGAGCAGTTGGGAAGCTGCTCCCCTCACAGGCTGGACATCAAATAAATAAATTATGCATTGCATCCGTCTCCTTTGAGGGGCGAGAGGAGAGGAGAGGAGAGGAGAGGAGNGTTTTGCTGCTGGTTTCTGAGTGGTTTCACTTATCTCTTTCCTCCTCCACTACCTGAGGTTTCAAATGCTCTAGGGAGATGTCTCCATTAACCACAGTTTTCCTTGGCAGTTATATTTCATTACAGTCTCTCTTCCCGCTAATCCTTCCCAGCTTTTGTTGTTGTTATTTTTATTATGATTATTTTCACAAACCCTTTGTTTCCAGCTGTACTTAACCTGGCCATGTCCCTTTAAATACCACAGCCTGGGCAGAATAGGGGATCAGTCCTTTGACAGGAGCTAAAGTCCTGTTTGATCTGGATTAGATGCTGATTTTGCTTACCAGACTAAAGACCGAGGGGGACCATGCAGCGCCTGTGTTTGCACAAACCTGCCTGGTCGCATTCCTCTTCCTCCCTGTGTCCAGCCAAAGGGGTGAGCGCGGGGCTGTGCACACAGCTCGAAATCCAAGCAGATAAACGGTCACTTCGTCTGGAGACGTAAGAAAATGGAGGTGGGAGGACAGAGTCGGCAGCTCCGCGCTGTGCTGGAGAGCTGACTCAGGTTGCAGACTCTCCCCAGCCTGTGAGCAGGTCAGCACCCATCAGCTGAGATGCTCATGGGCATCCCTCAGCAAACATCCTATTGCTCACCCTGGAGGGCCTGGCTCAGTCTTGATGCCAGTCTTGTAAGCTGGGGCTTAATTGTGGTCCCCTGGGTCCCTAATTTCCCATCTCATGGTGGGACCAGATAAGGTGTGGGGGTACCAAGACCTCCACTTTGCTCTGCAACCCAACAGACTGTATTTTCTCCAAAGATTCCCATCTGGGTTGTGTCGCTTTCCCACCTTCATCTGCTGCTGCTTCTCCTGCCTTTTTCTCTTGTCCCTCTGCCTGAAGGACAAATGTTGTCCCTGTGCAGCCCCCACCTCCTGACAACAAGTCCTGCCCTTGCCCCTTCCCCCATCTTGGGGTCCCCAAGCCCCTAGGAGCGGCACTGCCTCTTCAGCTGCCCTGAGGCTCAACGCCCCCCTTCCTGACCCTGCCACACTCCCGCTTCTTCTGCAAAGGACTGCGACCGGGCCAGTCTCCATGAGAAGTAGTGGGGACCACCAGTCAGCTCAGGCACTTCATGGACTGGAGCTAGGGATAGAGGGGGCAGGGAGCCCCCATTACACACGCACATACTTGCAGCAAAGCCAATTTATAGCTTCCCCTGCGGCTATCTCGGTGGAGAAATGTCAGGACTCCCGGCGAGGCAGTGAACCGCGCTGTCGGTGGGAGCCCTCCAGGCCAGGCAGAGCGGGCAGGAGCTGGGGCTCGCTGCCAGCCCAGTGCCCACACCCCACGCCTTGCTGCAGGGAGTGGGGAGAGAGCCAGCGGGCTCTGCTCCAGGCTGGCTTCACCCCACCTGCTCCAGGTTAAAAGCACCAGGAAAAACCTGGAGTCAAGCCTCTGGCTGTGGCCTCGCAGCGGGGCGGAGCACAGGGCCTTGTCAGGGGAGCGTCGCCCACCAGGTTGGTGCCCAGGTCACCCGGCAGTGCGAGATCTGTGTCCACAACGGCAAGGTGGAAGGATGTCGGCGGTGGTGGTGTCACCACCACGTGAGCAGGAGCATCTGGAGGGTCACAGGGCACAGCTGAGGGGTGCTGAGCTGTGCTAAGTGCTCCTGCTCGCTGCCAGGGTCCAGCACCATTCAGCTCTTCCAGAGAGAGGTGCAGGATCTGTGAGGCCTTCGTGGGCATTGATCTCCTGGCCAGCCCGCTCCCGAAACTGGAAAACTAAGTCTGCTGGAGGTGGGGAGGCTTGTGGCCATGCCACTGCTGGAGGCATTGTTACCCACCTCAGATGGAGCTTTAAAAACAACAAGGCCAGCAAGTGAGATAAAATGCAGAATTTTTTAGTGACTGTAAAGGTCAAGTGGGATGTGCTCACTGAAGGTCTGATCCTGGGCTCCTGGGAGTGGGCTTGGCTGCCCTGCACAGCTGCAGCCCCAGCCTGCAGGACCAGAAGGCAAGTGGGCACCGGCATCACCCTCCTGCCCACACCCATGGCCCCCAGGACAAGAGGATGTCCCTCCAAAGGCGAGGGCAGGTGAGAAGGTGTGGAAAGCCAGGAGTCAATGCAGGGGTCACCCAGGGCTCTGCCAGGACAAGTTATGATGTGTTATGTAGGTGTAGGTAAGAGATGGGGGGAGATTGTCCTGCTATCTTGTGCTTGTCCGTGGGGAACCCTCATGGCAGAAGGTGGCCTTCTGAAACAGCCTGTCCACCAGTCCTCTTCAACCAGGAGGAGGAGAACAGGCAAAGGCCAGAAAATAAGTGTCACCAACTGGCACATTGAGGAAGAGGAACTTAATAATTTAGGAGGTCTCAACCGTGCTTGTCTGGTTCTTGTACCCTTCCTGGGTTTTGTATATAACCTGCGCTGTGCACATCTGGGCTTGTAGGTTTTCCCACAACACACAGGCTAGCAGCTCCTGCATCCTTCATTGGCTGGCCTCAGGCTTCCTTGGGCTCAGGGAGACGGGGCTGTGCAATGCGATGGGTTTGGGACACAATGTCCAGCCAGTATAGCTGCAGGAGAAGGCAGCCCGAGGGTCTCATAGGCAGGGCAGGAGAGGGAAGCGCCTCTTTCCTGTCCCATGGGCATCTCATCGTGCAGCCCTGGCTCAGAGGTGCAAGGCGGGTTGCAGGACTGACTGAAGGGGCAAGGACAGGACAGCCTGATCTGGTGTTCCCATGGTACCAGCTGTACACCTTCACGAGCACTATGGCCACTTGCTTCACCAGGGCTGTCAGCACTGGTGTCTGGCCAAGGGGGAGGCAGGTTTCAGGCTGCAAACCCCCTCAGCTTGGCCTGGTACCTGTTGCCTCTGCTAAGCCCCTGCTCAGCTGCTGTCACTCACCTATCATCACCCAAGAGCTGGAGGCTAATGCCACCCACGGCTCCCTCCCCTGCCCGATAACGCAGCGCCTTGCACTGAGTAGTCTCCTTCTGCTGTCACAGGCCGACCTATTTCTCACAAATCCTGACTGTTCTGGCCTTAAAACATCTTGACGCAGTGCTGAAACCGGCCTTGGCACCGCAGCCCATCCCCGATTAAGCGGGAGCCGCCATGGCTTGGCATGGGCTTTGCAGCCAGCGGAGCGGCCGCCTCGTGGCTCGGATCGGGGAACACCTACGTGCTCATCAGGAATAATCAGGCATTGTTCTTGACTACAAAGAGGGATGTCACGGCTCAGCTGGGCTAGACAGCCCCTTGTTGCCCACAGTCAGGAGGTGCTGGAGGTTGGGGTGCTCTTCTGGGGCTGAAGGAGCTGGGGGTGCGAGAGATGTCCTCCTCCATGCAAGTAAAACCAGCACAGCCCAAGCAGACATCCACCTTACAGGGTGCAGGGATGGCAGCTGAGATCCCAGACCAAAAGACAGCTTCCTCCACAGAGGTAGCCCCTCTGAGCTGCAGGCAGAGCGTCTGGTCTGGTGGCACACCAGTTTCCAGGGTACGAGGCCCATGGCCAGGTTCTGTGCAGGCCCAGCTACCAAAACTACCTAATGAGGGCTGCAGCAAAGTCCCAGTGTCCTGCAGAGCTGCAGCAGGGTGGCCAGCCAGGGTGCTTGGCCAGCTTTGTCTTGCTGGGCACACAGATCATCCCAGGGTGGGCTGGCAGGATGCTGGAATGGGTGTCAGCTCCCATCCACTGAGCTTTCCAAGGGTCCATCCTTCTACCCTGGCTCAAGCACAGAGAGATCTCATCACATGGTGGTAGGTCAGGAAGTCTGGAAGTCTCAGAGGTGAAATGATGTGAATGTCGAACTGTTGGGTGAGAAAGGATCTCCCATGGTTCCTCTTCCATGAGAAAAGCCCTTTTCAGGTTTGCTCTGGTGTGGCGATAGTGATGAGCGCAGCATCCCAGAGTCCTGGTGAGGCCCTCTTGCCCCCCACCCCCCCACCTCGGCAGGGGCAGTTTCTAGGGAAAGAAGCCAACGCAGTGCTCATTCCCAGTGGAGAAGCTGCAGACAGAGGAGGGATCCTTAGTCCACATTCGAAAATCACGGGACTATTTGGAAGAGCTTCACCCAGGTCTGAAAAGCAGGCCAGAAAGCTCCCAGGAGATGTGCAGCACAGGGAAGGTCACCTGGCCAGCTGTGGGGAGCAGAACTCAGGGAGGTTTCTTTAGATTAATGCTCTCACCTGAGCTGGCCCAGCAGCCCCAGGCTCCAGCCTTGAAGATGACCAGCCAGCCTGAGCAAGACCACCTGTGCGGTGGTGAGCATCCCCCACAGCTGCCCATGCCTGGTGAAGGACGGTGGCCCTTGGCAGACCTGCGTCGATCAAGTTTGGCTACAATGGGGCTGCCAAAACCACCAGCCAAGCTGGTGTCAGCTCTATGCTGGGAACATGCTGGGGAGCATCCACAGATGGCCCAGCCTTGCAGGAGACGCTGGATGTCTCTAATGCCTGGAGTAGGGGCTGGCTGGACCCTGCCTTGGCCCCACAGCTCCACCAGCCTGAGCAGATCCCACCACCCCAACCCACTACCACCCTCAGGTTGAACCACCAGGTCACCGAGCAGCAACCTAGACTCAATACTCATTGTCATCCCAGCACCAAGGATCTCGTAGGTCCCTTTGCCAAGTCCCCAGCTCCTCGTTGTCCCACCAGCCCCCTTTTGCAGTTCCGAGCCCCCGCGGGAAGCGTGGCTGGCCCTGGCAGCAGGAGCGGGCTGCCGGCCGGGAGGTCACGCCTGGCCGGCGGCACTCGCGTCAAGCCCGCCATCCGGCTCAGCTGAAGCACATTTTGTTCAGCGCTTCCTGCATCCTGCCCCATCCCCGCACCGGGGGAGCAGGTCAGCTCGGGGTCAGGCTGCTAATTGCAGTCCCGGGGACGGTGGGACGAGGCGGCCACCAGCCCACCGCACCAAGCCACGACCCAGCGCGAGGGAAGTGGTGGGATCCCATTTTGGATAGGGGTCGGTGACCCCTCCGATGTGCCCCTGTGGCAGGACGGGACGTGTCTCTGGCACCAGCAGAGTGGTTGCAGCTCTTGCTGCAGGCTCTGCTGCAGCTCACCCTAGACTCAGGGTTGCAGACACTCCAAGCCAGGCCAGCTCCACCGGTACTGCTGCTGCGCCGCTGCAACCAACCTCACACCAGGGGCTGTCCTCTCCTGGCATCACTTGCTGGTGGCTTCCCACATGGAGCCACTGAGGCCAAGGAAGGGCTCGGGAATGGCCATGCCCTCTAGGATGGGATGCCATAGGGCAGTGGCAGGTTTTCTTGCCTTGCTGTTACCTCCCTTTAATGAGGATGTTAATTAAAAGCGACCCTAGGGCCAGCCCTTGTGGTAGCGCCCAAGGTTCTCCCTCGGTGCCCTGCCGAGCTCATTATTGTCATCCCACGCTCGCTGCACTGCCCAGCTGCCCACGGTCACCCTAGGGACAGAAGCCCTGGGTGCCACTTCCCCACCAGCAGCTGGGCAGGCAGTGGGGACAGTCTGGCACTGGTGATGGCACTGGGGCTGAGCATGATGGAGAGGATGGGCTTCACCTGAGCGGATGCCTGAGGTCCTGCCTGCCTGGGCTCAGGCTCAAACTCGTTTGACCAGGCTCACTGGTGAGGACGGGCCATTCACCCACACACGGCTGGGAGGTGCTGACGCAGCCCAGCATGGGGCTGAGCTAGATGTGGGGTGGACGATCCACCCCACAGCCCCAGTATCCCATCTCCCACCACTCCATATCCCACGGGGATTGAACTCCACCTTCTCTCTGGCTCCTTCCTTTCTCCCAAACCTGTTTTCCTTCATCTTTCCTTGGGGAAGCCCCTGTACTCCTCATGCCCACATCCTCCCTGCGAGCACCACATGTCCTGCTATCGCTCCCTGCTATCACTCCCTGCTCCTGACGGCATCCATGGGCCCTGAAAATGCCCACGGTCCCCACCAGTGCCCACATCCCCACCAGTGCCCTGGCCAGAGGAGCAGGCAGGTGCTGGCAGTGCTGGGCTCGGTGCGGCAGCAAAGGCAGGAACTCTGGCAGAGGCTCTGGCAGGGCATCCGTCCCCTGCCTGCACCATCCTCCTCCAAGCTCCCTGCCCACAGCGGCTGCCCCACTTCTCCCCCGGGGGGCTCCTTGGAACATCTGGGCTGTCAAACGCACCGTGCTGGTGCGATGCCCGTGGGGAGATGTGGGACACATGCCCTGCGCCTGGTGGCTTCCCAGGGAGGAGGAAAGCAGAGTTGGGGACCCTGCTGTCCCTGGGGGGAGCAGGCAGCAGAGAAGCAGCGTTGGCACAGCAGGGTTTGCCGCAGCTGCAGCTGCCCCAGCAGCACTTCACCAAGCGCCAGTCCGTGCCAACGGCAGCAAAGCAGAGAGCACAGCCCTGCTGTGGGTGACGTGGCCAGAGTGCCCCCCACTCGGACCCACAGGGCAGCCCCAGAAATCCCCAGCCCTGGCTGCTGGTGGGATGAAGCAGCACCTGCCCCCCCCACCCCGTGCAGCCCCGCCAGGGGATTGGGGCTCCCCGGGACGCTCTCCCAGCGTGGGATAGGGGCTGGATCCCCCCCGGGTGCCAGGACTGCGTGTTCACACAGCCCCAACCGTTAGCCACAGTCATAAAAAACCAGTCAGGCTCTTTTTTTCCCATAACACACCCCCGACCAACCCCCCCCTCTGCCACATTCTTGTTAAGTGATTTCGGCTGTTGCCCCAGCAGCGTGAAGTGGGAACCAGCTCCCTGCAGACCTTTGCCAGTGCCACCCTGATCGGTGTGTGAGCTGGGAATGCCACACACCAGAGCGCTCCTGGGGTGCGAGCGGAGCCCGTCTGTCCCCACAGGCCTTGAGCTTTGTCCCCAGCCATGCTGGCCCAGCTCCATCACCACCACCACGAGCTCATTGTCCCCTCAGGCACCCCCAGTGTGGGCTGGATGCCCGGGACTGGGCTCCAAACACCCAGGGAGCTGCTGGGGCATCGGGATGGAAGGTGGCTGGTAAAGGGCATTCGGGGCAGTTTTCCCCAAGGAATTTCTGCTTAGTCCCAGCAGGTCGCTGCCCGGCAGGGATGGAGCCCACGCGCTGCCGTCACCCCCCCGCCTCCTCTGGGCGCACATCTGGTCAACAGATGCTGGCCCAAAGGCCGGCTGGAGCCAGGGACAAAGGCAGAGCCGGCACTGCCGGGGCCAGGCCTTCGCCCAGGCTGGGATGCCCTTGCCTGTGCGGCCAGGAGACACTCCCAAGGGGCTGGAAGGGGCTACGCGGCTCACCTGCCTGGTGCGATGCTGAGCACAGCGCCCTGGTGCCGGCAGGGACCCCACTGCCTTGTCCTCTGCCAAACCCATCCAACTTCCCCTCCATCCCAGACCCAGTGCCAGCACAAGCTCAGTCTGGAAAACCATCCATTGGCTGCCCCGGACGCTTGGCCTCCTGAGCCCAGTCACCTTTGGGACCTCATTTTGGACTTGTCCCAACAAAAAGAGCCTCACCATGGCTCTCTGGGGCACGTTCATGACACTGCTTTACCAAAACAAATGATGCTGGAAAACTCCAGGCAAGTCAAGCTGGGGAATATCGGCGGGAGGAGCCGGGGCTGGCTTAGCCCAGCCACTGCCGGGATTAACCGCGGGGATTTAGCAGCCAGGGTGGCTCCGGCTCAGCTCATCGCACCATCCCACCCGGGCTGGCCGCCACCATGCTCCAGCATCCAGACACCGGCGAGGTGTCCGGCAGTAGTGGCGGAGATGGGGCACATGGGCAAACAGAGGCAAGGGAGGGACCGGCCACCGTCGGCACTGGGGGGCCCGGCCGGCTGGGAAGAGGAGTGGGATAGAAATAACCAAGCTGTAAGTCATGACACAAAACATGCATTCATTTTATTCACAAAAACAGCCTGGATCGCTAAAACATTACAAACAGCATTTCAATTTAATGATGTAGAGAGAGCTGGAGAGACAGGGATTTAAACAGAAGAGAAATACCACTTTTCGTAACTGCTTCAGCACAGGTCCTGCAATATTATTTTGATTTTGATTTTTAACTTCAGTAAGTTTACAAAAATTACTTCTAGGAGTGAACCGTTGCCATTAGGAGGTTTCTCTGTACGCAGTGTTTCTTGTTCTATATTAATAAACTAACAATGACTTTTTTTTTCTTTTTTTTTCCTTTTTTTTTTTTTTAATTATATTTTTTTTTCCTTTTTCAAAGACTGCTGGTCGTGTAGCAATTGTTTTCTTCCACCTTTTATACCGAACCTCTTGTGGGTTAAACTTACATAGGTGAATGGCTAGGAAAAGGGATACTACATCGCTTTAAACATATTCTCATTTATAAACATGAAGTTGAGGCATTCTAGAAACTATCCACTCTATCGTATGATGGGAAAGAATCAAATAAAAAGTATAAATGAGGGTGCAATTAAACAACTGTGCTAAATTACAGTAGTGCTTATTAGTAACTAGATTTTAAAAGGTTACTGTAAATTTACATTCCCTACACAAGTACTGCATCTTTCACACATAAACAACATCAACACCAAAACACAGAAAGAAACTGATTGTCCATACTCTGTCTATTAAGTCTTGGTACTTTACAGATCCATTGTTTTTTTCTTTTAATTATTTTTATTTGAAAAGCAGTTAAATGTCTGACTAGGACTCAAAGATGTTAAAACGAACGCAAACGAAAAAAAAAAAAGAAAAAAAAGAAGAAGAAAAAAAAATTATAAAAACAGGAATGAGATTTGCGAGAAAATATTTTTGGTTCTAAAGAGACACAGGTGCATCCATTCATTTCAGCCAAAAATCCCTTGCCTGAGACAACACAAGCAAGCAGTGACATTGCACTTGGATGACAGAGCTTTGGGATTCCCGTTCCTACTGGAACCATCTGAACGCGGCTCCTGTAGGAAGCATCACCTTCTGGAAAGGAAGAGAGACAGGGAGGGGGGACAGAAGAAGAAGGGACAAGGCGTTAGGTCGGGTCCGGCACAGCCGCGCGGCACCAGGGTTGTACGCCCGAGCCCTCCCCGCCCCCCATCCCGGCCACTGGCCTCAGGATGGATCCCGCATCCCCTGGATGCGGCCACACATCCCAGTCCACCGACAAATGCCGGGATGCCGGCCAGAGGGAGATGGGGGTCCCCCCACTGCCAGCCCCCGCTCTCCGGCAGGGCACCCGGCACAGCGACTCGGCCATTGTTCCCGTGTCTCCGGCACAATGGCGCAGCCCCCGACTTCCCCTCCGGCCGATAGCGAGCACAATGGCCGGGCCGCGCTGAGCCAGCGTGGCCTGGCACGGCCTGGCAGGGCCCAGCATGGCGACCCCCTTGCTGCCAGACCCCACCTTCCCTGCCACGGACAGACGGACACCCGGTGGACAGGAGCTCAGCCAACCGATGGGTTTAGGAGGGCACTCGGGGGAAAACTGAGGCAGGGAGCAAGCTGGCTGAGCCTGGGGCCCCCAGACCTGGGTGCTGCTCAGGACACAAGCAACATTGCCCCACTGCCGCCCGGCCACGACAAACAACCTTGTCCCCGACAGAGCAGCCCTGGGCACCACCATGAACCTTTCAGAGCCTCTCTTGCAGGGGAAGAGGGACAAGTCCCACAAGGCTCAATCTCACATGCAACAAAGTGCCAAGCGATGGACAAGACCTGTTTGAAGCCACCTCCAGGAAAGGTGGTGTGGGGCAATGGCCCCAGTGGCTCTGCAGTCCTCTGGAAGGAGAACCTGAGACATTTCATAGCTGGATAGGGTAAGAAGACCACACAACGTTCATGAGACCGTGAGTGGAAGACCACAAAAACCACAGCATCTCTCAATGCCAACAGCCCCCAAGTAAGGCCAAGCCATGCTAGCCAGCAGGTAGGGCCACACAAACACCAAGAGGACATGCTACAGAAGGCCCTTCATTTCCTGCATCTCCAAATGAGCAAGGAACACCAACAGGAAACAATTTGCAGGCGACGGTGAGGAGCGTGGGGCAGCAGGGTGGACTGCCTTGCGGTGGTAGTGGGGACAACCAGTCCCAGCAGCAGTTCCCAGTGTTGAGCCCATATGCAGGGCTAGGGCACCTCATGTGTTGTCCCAAGGGTCAAAATCACGCTACGTTCAGGTTCCTAACTCCACACAGGAGCCATCCAGCTCTCACTGAGTCCTTGTCTTAGATCAAGACACCCATCAAGGCTCACTGAGTAACCAGATTAGCATCTTTCCCACCCCTGAGGGAGTGACCTCATCATGCTCCCTTCCACAGGCACCATGATCAAAACACGGGGCTTGGGCAAGGGAAAGGGGATGACGGACTAGAACGGGCAAGAGATGGTGGTGCCCAGCTAATCTGCCGACAGATCACACCTTCTTCTGCTCCCAGCCCATGTCTCGTTCTCCGAGCTGGGGCAGTCAATGAGCAGAGAGCTGCAGGCATCACCAGTTCCCCAGAGGGTTCTGCAATATGTAATCAGGGAACTGGGGAAGACACGAGTGCCTCTGACAATGGTGCATGAGGCTGTGGCGCCACGCACCACCCATGATGGAGCCCACCCAAGGTGCTGGATGCAGAACTGGAGGGGTAGAGCATGCCAGACTCACCAGTAAGGGTCACCCAGGGGAGAGGAACATCATCCCAGGGGAGAGGAACAAGGGGAGAGAGGGATCCTAATGGGTCTGAAAGGAGATGTCTGATGCAGGTCACCATAAATCACCTCTGCGTCTTCATTATTAAAGGAAGCTGGACTATCAGCTCTCATGTGGATGGTCCAGGAGAGATCCACCCTCATCCCCACGATCACAGAATCACAGAACTGTTTGGGTTGGAAGGGACCATCACAGATCATCCAGTTCAACCCCTCCGTCACATGCAGCGACATCTTCCACCAGATCAGGTTCTTCAAATCCCCATTCAACCTGTCCTGAAACCCTTCTAGGGATGGGCCATCCACAACTTCTCTAGGTGACCTCTTCCAGTGCCTCACCACCCTCATCATAGAACGTTTCTTCCTGATGTCCAACTCAACCCTGACCTCTTCCAGTTTAAAACCAGTGCCCTTGTCCTGCCACTACAGGCCCTGGTAAAAAGTCTCTCTCCATTGGGTCTCATGGGAGGGTGGAAGTGACCCTCACATCAGCGCTAGCTGGGGCGCCAAGGCACTTCACCAAGGCTTCTCCAGTCAGAGGACAGCTCTTTTGAGTCAAATTTCAATTATTCATGGCCTTCATGTGACCTACAGCTCTGGAGACAAGCCCAGGGTGACCTGTCCAGCGCTGGCCTCCAACCCTCCCAGCATTCCCAGGGTTGTTGGGGCTAGCAGAGCCTGGAGGAACCTAATTGGTGCAAGGACGTGCTGCTGCCTGCTCCGGGCATCCGACCTGCGTCGCCTGCCCTAGAACCTCAGCTGGCCACCACGGCACTGGGACACCAGCGACAACCGGTTATTCAGGCTCTGTAGATGTGCAGATAAAGCTTAACGGTGGCAGAGGGATTTAGCCCATTTTTTTAATGCCACCATAAAGGTTCAATTCCACTGGTTTTTTTACTGCTTGATTTTAGATCAACATTTAATCACAGCTGCGGCCCCCGTCCGAGCTCTCCGAGGACACTCCTTCGGACACACCAGGCTGGCAGATCGGAGTCATGCTGGCTGCTCTCCACGCAGGCAATGGCTCAGCTCCCCATTGAGGGGGACAATGCCTCACAAAGCCCTGTCAACCTCTCAGCCCCATATAAAGGGCCACTGAAAGGCCCCTCCTGTCCCAGGATCAAGCTTCTGAGCTGCCAGCATCTCCGCATCCTGGCCACCACCACCTTCAGAGGGGTCTCCACCACAAGGCAGGTGCTAGTGGTTGCCCCAAGGCTGGCCCAGTGCAACATATTACCGAGGCTGGTTGACTTTGGGCAAGGTTTGACAACCCAGTCATCAACTCACAGGGCACCAGCCAGGGTCCCAGTGTCCCTGTCCCAGCCACAAACGGCCTGTTCAACCCTACGGCGCAGGTGGATATCCTGAGAGGGAGGAGAATCTGCTCTGAAAGGTGATGGGGATGTCCTGGAGCGACCCACATCTGCCCATCGCCACCAGCACAACATCTCTCTTCAGCCTCAACGTGTTTCTGGTCGTGCCCAGGAGGGATGGGGACCCAGCTGTGGTGGAGCCCAACTCTATCACATGAAGAGCCCTATTTCAGTGGCTTCAATTTCTCAGCCAGCCACGGGATGGGGAAACCAATCAAGGGGGTGACCGTTTCATGGGCTCCCAGTGCTATTTATCATCCCCAGACCCTGCGCAGCGCTGGGAGAAGGGACTGACTCCTCCGGCTGCTGCGAGCTCCGAGTCTATTGACCCGCTTTAGGACTCTGGAAGAGATGAACTTTTTTTTTTTTTTCCCTTTTCTCCCTTTTTCCAGATCACTGACTCAGCAAATTAGAACAAGAATATAATTTAGCAATACAGCGGTTTTTGAAAGACACAGTCCCCCCTCTCCTCATCCCCACCGCCCAAACAGATTTTTTTTTTCCCCCTTCACTATCCATTCAGAGCTGATGCTAATTGAAAAACGTAGAACGTGGCTAAGAAAACGGTGGGTTGTCTCTTTGGGATGAGCAGGGGATGGGCAGTGTCTTCATGCCAGGATGCGCGATCCAGCTGACCTCGGGGCGGCTTTGTAGCCTCTCCCTGCTCGGGGGATGCGCTTGCCGGCAGGAAGAAGCTCGCCGGCCCAGGGATCCCGACAGCAGGATCAGCTCCTGGAAAAATCAAATCCAGCTTAAGCACAACACCTGGGGGACCCAGCACGCAGGTCTCGGCCCAGAGCACCCACAGGTGTGCAGCCAGAGCGGTGTGCCCACGTGCCAGCCCTACACGGCAGCCCAGCACCGCTGGCATCCAGCCCTCACCCACTCCACGTCACACCACCTCACACCACGCCACCAGCAGCTCTCCACGGCCCCGCCTGAATTTCAGACCCAAGCAATGACCCAAGTCACCAGACTTTTCTTAAATGTTGCGCCTCGCTGGCGGATCTGGCACAGCGGCACCCATCCTGACTGGCATCTCTCCTCTGAGGCCAAGGGCAACACCCATGGGTGGGCCATGGTGGACAGTGACAGGCTGAGTACCACCCCAAAGCCCCACAGAGGGGTGCCGAGGCATCACCACGCTCGGTGGGACGCAGGGGTTCTCTCGGCCGAGTCGGGTGCCGAAGCAGGTGCACCAGTGCCCTGCAGGGACCAAGGCTGCTGCCACCGGCAAATCTGGCCCGTGCTTTAAGGACTCATCCTGACCACCCCAGGGAGACCCAGCACAGCCACAGCACGGGAGATGTTTCCCAGCACACCCCAAACCAGAGACCACCGTGCTCCTGCTCAGAGCAGAGTGAGCTGAGGGGCTGAGACCCAGTTGCACTACAGCTGCGAGTTTCACCATCACAAATTACCCTTCGAGCTCTGCCTCGACAAGCCACCTTCTGCCTCTCCATCTTCTGACCCCATCACCGGGTTAGAAGCCATTCCCTGGCTCAGAGGAATCTGCCCAGGACGAGGCCAGCACTGCAACTCCAGCAGAGCCCGGCTGCTGCCCACGCCTGCGGAGGAACGAGCGAAACCCAGCACACCCGGGGACCCCGGGGAGAGAGCCAAACCCTCCTTCCCAGGCCAATCAACCCCAGCACGTTAAGGGAGGACAAGGAGTTGGGGGGGCACGGGGCAGAGCACACATCTCACGGTGAGAACTGTTCATGGAAAAGGGAAAAATAAAAAAGTAAGAAGTACCAGGTGTTTTATTATCTAGGGCACGATCCGAACCCAGGAGCGCAGCCCGAGGAGGGGTTAGGGTGCTTGAGAGGGGCCGGTTACCTCCAGTGCTGCAGAAGGCTTCTTTTTGAGTTCTTCACATTTTCGGAATTTGCAAATCTGGTGGCCAGTTTTGCGATTCCTACAACTGCTGCACTGCTCGCAGTTTATCCGTCTTCGGCAGGGCGGGCACATGCCGCATCTTTTCCGTTTCTTTTTCCCCGAATTGATGGCAGATGCCAACTCATTCTGCATGGGGTACTCTGCCAAGCCAGCCATATGGAGCGCGCTCTCTGCCAGAAACACGCCGGCAGGGGTCATAATGAAAAGGCCTGGGTTGATGGGAAAAGCCCCCAGGTAAGGAAAATCAGAGGGGCCGTTCATTGTCTCTGCAGCTGAGACCGCCTCCATGTCAGAGATACCAGTCCCGTGGTCGCTTGCTAGAGGAAGATGCTCCTGTACCACTCTTTTGAGCATTTCTGTTGACTGAGCAAACTGTTGTAGGGCGGTCTGTCCTTCTGAGGAGATCTCCGACACCCGGTCTAATTTGCTCAGCATACTAGAGATGTTTTTGTGCTTTGAGGTAGAATGACTTTTATCCACAGTCGCTTCGTTGCCATTAGCTAAGGGGTTGCCTTTCTCTGAATGTTCGCTTACCGAGCTGCTGCTACCAAAGGTGGAATAGTGGGAGAGTGGACGGGACTTCTTAAGACTTTTGTTCAAAGGTTCACTTATTATTCCACTTTTGTTCCTCCTCTCGGAGTTGACAGGGGGTTGAGAGTCATCCTGGTTATTTTTTTCCGTCTCTGGCTTGTTCCCAGTGTCTTGATGGGAGCCCGAATTTGACATGGTGCCCAGAGCACGACAACCAAAATGAATCCAAAATTAAAAAAAAAACAAAAACAAAAAAAAAAACAAACGAGAAACCCCCAAAACCCACCCTCAATGCCAAAGTGAAAGACCCCCAGAGCCCTTCTGGTAGCACCAGCCCTCCAGCCACCGGGGAAAGCTCAGACAGGAACGCTCATCAACGGGGCGTCTCCTCCAGCGTCGGCTGCAGAGGACTTCAGTCCGCTCTCAGTGCACAGACATACTCTGCGGCTCTGGGACACAACACGCGGCTCTGGAAGCAGAGAAGAAAAGAGAGTTAGCGCTGGCAACAGCCAACGGGCTTTTCAAAGCAGCTCTTCCTCCCCCTGCCATGAAAGTCTCAGTGCCGCGAACAAAGAAACTCCAGGGAACGGACCTCGGTGGAGATCCGTTCCGCTGCTCTTTAAAAGGGTCACCATGCAGACAGAAACGGGGGGTCACTGGGGAAGTCCTGGCCTGGGAGCAACGGCTCTCTGCCGCTTAAAGGCTCTCTGTGCCCAGCTCTCCTCCCCCAGGGACTGCAGCCCCAGCGAAGTCACGGGGCTCATCTGCTCCGCTCCAGCGGCGTGTGGCCCCCCACGCCGGATGAGACCATGGGATGCTCCCGAGCCAGCAGCCGGAGCTCGTGCGAGGGGCACCCAGTCCCTAGACTGTGGCCCGAGTGCCACGGAGGCAGCAGGTTGCAAGGCTGTGCCCAACTCCCACACCCCACAGATGCTGCTGCTTAGGCTCAGCTGCACCCCTCACCCTCCTCTTTGTCCTCTTCCTTCTCCTGGACCCTTGTCCCCGGGCCAGCACTGCACACCAGCAGCGGGCAGCAGAAGGACACCACACGAGCAGCTGCAGTGGTCATCTCTGAGCTCCACAGGGAGACACAGCGGCCACCTCCAAGCCCCACCAAGAGCTGCAGTGTCCACCTCCCAGTGCCATGGGGAGCTAAGCCATCCACCTCCACGGCCCTGCAGTGTCCACCTCCAAACCCTGTGGGTAGCCATCTCCAAACCCCACAGGGAGCTGCAGCATCCACTTCCAAGCCCCATGAAGAGCCACAGCATCCACCTCCAAACCCCACCAAGAGCAGCAGTGTGCACCTCCAAACGCTGTGGGCAGCCATGGTGTCCATCTTCAAACCCCACAGGGAGCTGCAGCATCCACTTCCAGACCCCACCAAGAGCTGCAGCGTCCAGCTCCAAACTCCATGGGCAGCCATGGTGTCCACCTTCAAACCTCATAAAGAGCCACAGTGTCCACCTCCAAACCCCAAGAGCTGCAGTGTCTGCCTCCAAACCCAGTGGGCAGCCATGGTGTCCACCTTCAAACCTCATAAAGAGCCACAGTGTCCACCTCCAAACCCCAAGAGCTGCAGTGTCCGCCTCCAAACCCAGTGGGCAGCCATGGTGTCCATCTTCAAATCCTATAAAGAGCCACAGTGTCCACCTCCAAACCCCAAGAGCTGCAGTGTCTGCCTCCAAACCCAGTGGGCAGCCATGGTGTCCATCTTCAAACCCTATAAAGAGCCACAGCATCCACCTCCAAGCCCCCCAGGGAGCTGCGGCATCCACCTCGGAGCCCCATTGCTGACCTCCTGCCATGTCCAGCGTACCCTGCCCCACACGCCCACCATGGGCACCCGGCCACTCTGGATGGAGGCAGGAGCTCAGCGGCGACAGTGAGAGCCCCTTCTCGCCGCCATTCTCTGGAGCAGGGGACGTGCCACCATCCCTGGGGCGGCTCTGAGGCAGCTGGGCCCAGTGTGGCTGCAAACACTTGTTGTTGTGAAATTCCTCCTCCTCCCCTCCCGAACACGCACGCACGCACGCACAGGCACCGCCGGAGTAATCAGGCTTTAGAGGAGAAAAGCTGCAGGGCTTAGCGGAGCAGGAACCCACGTCCCCACCCCAGCAGCAGCTGGGGGAGGGCAGCACCGGGAGGAGGCCCCTCATCTACCCCATCCTTCCATCCTGGCTGTCCCAGAAGCCTCCTCGCCGGAGTCCAGGCAGGGACATAGCCACAGCGGAGAGCTCTGCTGGGACCTTGGCTCCTGCCTGGGGGTGACAGAGCAGAGCGAGAGGCGTCCCCGCACCCCCTACACCCTGCCCACCCATCACCCTTGGTGTCCTAATTGTCACAGTTGAGACACGATGCAACCCCCCTACAGCCCAGGACCCTTCCCCAGGGACATGGTGTGGGTATCGCCCTTAAAATGCTGACGGGGGTGAGGTCCCCGTGCCAACCGCCACGGTACTGGCAGAGGAAGACAACTCGTCTCTCGCCGGTGCCAGAACTGGCTTGCCTGCAGAGAAACCTCCCCCCCCCTCAACCCTCGCGCTAAAAACCGCTTGCTTCAGCTGCTGCGGGATTTAAGATGCAGCGCGGATCGATGCAGGGCTTGGGTTCCAGCCTGGAGCTCGCCAGGCCACGTGGGAGGGCAGGCTGCGGCGGCAGGACGGATTGCCCTTCCCCGAGCACCGCGCTCCACACTGGGCAGGGGGATGCTGGGCGGCGGCCAGGCTGCGGCGCACCCAAAATGGGCGCTGGGGCACCGGGAAGGGTGGGCGAGCTGCTGCCGTGTCGCTGGGACACCCATCCCTAGCTGCCAGGGGAGGTGGGGGACCTGTCCCTGGAGGCGTTAGGACGGGTCACACCTTAATGCCCAAAGCAACGGGCGCTGGGGCCGGAGTGGGGAGCGCGGCAGGAAAAGCGTCGGATGGGAGGATGTGAGATAAAGCTGCCCGGCCACGTTATCTCGTGCCCGCCCGCGGCCGCCTTTCCTGCAGCCCTGCGCCTCTTCCGCCCCACTCCGCCAACGAGCAGGGAGCCAAGCGCCACGCCGGATCGGCCCGGGATTTACCAGTCTGCCCGTTCGCCCTGGGGCGCCGCAAACTCCGAGCCACTACGGCACAAACCGAGGGGCTCCAGCCACTGCTGGGCTGGCCCCACGGCACAGAGCAGTGGGATCCGGGTGCTGAAGCAGGAGGCACGTCGTGGTCGTCGTCTTCATCAGCTCACATCTTCCTCCACAGCCACCGGAATGAACCAGCCCTCCCCAGCCAGCTCTAGCAGGCAGCTGCCTGCTGGTCCCACTCTGCCACCTAAACCAGGTGCCAGCAGCTCCGAGCCCCCACCAGTCGCAGCCTTCTCCAACTGGGGCCGACGGCTGCAGAGTTGGGAGCGTGGCCCCTCTCAAGCAGCCACAGTTGCAGTGGGTGCCACTGCCAGATGAGCCCCCCCTGATGTAGCTCCCCTGTCACCCACGGGCACATGGGGCACACTGCCATGTCCCCTCTCAGCCCCAGCGGTGCAAGGCAGCACCCAGCCGCTGGCACGGGGTGCCGAGCCGAGCCGTGCCAAGCTGTGCCGAGCCGCGCCGAGCGGCACCGCACAATTCCACCATTGTCCCGGCCGCCACTCCGCCTTCGCCAGCTCCCACCATCTGCAACCTCTCAGTGCTGCTCTCCAGCCCCCCGGGGCCACTGGGCACCGCTGCTATGCCGAGTGGGACAGGTCTGTCCCCGGGCTGTATCCCCTCCAGGGACCCCAGGACCTGCTTGCTGGGGTACCTGGCTAATTTGCACAAAGAGGGTGTCCCCCCAACCCCGCGGGACCACCCAGCACAGCAATCTCAGCTGCTCCTCGCCATCCTCTGCCCGGCCGGGTTGCTAATTGCAGCGGGGGGAGGAATTAATGATCTTAATCCCTTCTTTATGATTGACCTGAGCAAAGACCACGAGGCCCCCGCCCTCGTCCCGTTTCTGCCCCTTTTCCGGCCCCCAACCCCTGGGGAAGGCGCCCGGCAGCGTCATCTGGGTCCCTGTCAGAAGGTGCTTAGTCCCGGCCATGGCATTAAGGGGCACGTGATGGGCTCCCTCGCCCGGGTCTTTGCACCAGGCAGCTTAAGAGCCTGGAGGGATGCCAGGGTTCAAGGGGACACCACCAAGGTCGAGAGGCCCCAACCTACGCCCAGGGGGTTCCCAGCCTTTGGCAGGACACTGTTCCTCCCCCTGCCAGGTACAGGCTGAGCCCACAGCTGGGCGCCCCAGGAACTCAAGTGACCGGTGAGCTCCAGCACCCAGGCAAGGCCATCTCTTGGGTGTCACCCACTTCACCCTCCCTGCTCTCACCAAGACCCATTTCCATAGGTCACCCTGGGGCAGAAGCGCTCTCCCATGGTCTGGGTTCTCCTCTCCCCAGGGCTTCTCCACCACCCCTGCCCCCTCTGAGCTCAGCCCAGCAACACCCCACATCCCCCCCAGGGCTCCGGGCGTCCCAGCACACAGGCTGTACCTCAGGGACTGTGCTGCAACAGTCCTAATAACTTTAAAAATAATAAAAAATGAAGGTTGCAAAAGCATCTCTGGTGGTCCAGCACCCGGAGAAACCATCATCAGCTGATGGACTAAGAGTCTCCCTGATTGCGGGCACCATTTACCGTCAGAGGGGAGCAGGAGAGGAGCTTCGCTTCCCGTAAAAAAAAAAAACGACAAGCTGCGATTTCCAGCCCGCTCCCCTGTGTTATTTCACTGCGTCGCTGGAAAGCCATCAGCTCCTGTCGACGTAAAAAGTCTCGTCTTCGAGAAAGAACTTCTGCTTTCCTTTAATTTTAAATAAATCAACCACCTCCCGGAAAAGCCGCCGGTTGGTCAGCCGTGCACAGACACGGCCATAAAAAGAGAAGAAAGCAGCCAAGCCGAAGCCGAGCTGCTCCCGGGCTCCGGAGACAAAGGGAGAAAATAAAAATTCGGCTTTTTTCTAATCCCTGGGTGCTGGGTGGGCACCGGGGGCAGCGGCTTTGTCCGCCCGGAGCAGACGGGAGGATGAGGACGGAAGGGACCCCGGCGTCTTTTCAGCCTCGAGAAAGGCGGTAATTGTCCCCTCCACGGGGTTTTTGTCCCCGCTTCCTCCCTCTCGCCACACAGCCGCCCGCCCAGCGCGGCCCCCACCTCCCCAGCAAAGCCCTGGGGATGAAGAGATGAACGGATGGATGGATGGGTGAACAGACTCTGCTGTGCCACAGGCAGAACTAAGGCGGGCACCCACCACCAGCACTTGCCCCTCTCCGAAGCATCCCAGGGAGGGTGTAGGTCGAGGGAGGCTGCAGCTGGAAGTACCCTCCCTGCTGCAGCTCCAGAGAGGGGCCAGAGGTGGGCCTGTGCACCTCAACTACCCTGGGCCAATGGCCTCAGGATGGCCAGGACTGTGGGGCCATGAGTGGTGAGAGCGATTCATGAGGAGTCCCAAGACAACCTTGATGCATCCTGGTGTCTAAAACACAACCTGGGGTGAGGAAAGACAGCAGGTAGAACAGGATCACCGCACAGTAGCACAGTCATGGGTCAGAGGGTCCACCTACAACCTAGGTTAGGAGAACAAGCACCACCAGAACAAGATTCAGAGCCGCTCCAACCCCAGTGCCACAACACCTAAGTCAGCTCCCAGGTACCCGATTTCTTCAGCAGCTGAACCTGCTGCTCAGTCCACCGGAACAACTGAAAGCTGGCAGTGGTATCTCACAGCCTCACCGACCAGAAGTCAAGCAGCAGGAGTCAAACCAAAGGGCTACTGGACATCTCTGACCACATAAAGAACCACCATCAAGTCCTGAGCTGCCAGAGACTCAGCCAGGTGAGAGGCAGCCACAGGAGCAGGCAGAGACCCACAGCACCTCTGGGCTGCTGCTTCTGCTAAAGCCACAGGAAACGGGGTGAACCAGGTGAGAATTCAAGCTGCAAGCTTCCCAGGCTGAATATCCCTTCAGGACATCCACTCAGAGAGAACATGGTGTCTGATAACCTGGCACCCTGAGGCAAACACAAGAATGTCCTTTCCCTAGGTAGTTTGCATGCCATCAACTCTGCATTCATCCTCCAAAAAACTGGTCCAGCCAGATCGACTCATGGAGATGCCATGGAAGTTACCATCACCCACTACATTTTCTCCAGACATCAAGAGAGGACAGTCAGGCCTGGGGGGATGTTTGGGAAGTGTGGTAAATGCCTTACCCTGGGCCTCACTCTGGGCTTTAAGGAGCCAGAGGTATTGATGGGTCACCAGATGGGCAATTCACATGGAGATAGCTCATCTCCGGTGCTCCAGAACATCCTTGGAAGGGCCAGTTGTGGCCGCCCGCTCTGCTCATCTCTGCTGCCGAGGTGGCACCGAGGGCCGTTAAGAAGCCAACTCCTGAATTAAAAAGGCTATGGAAGATTAAATCCAGCATCTGGAGTGAGCCCTGGAAGCAGATGGCGAATCGTCATGGAGCACAGAGTGGCTTTCATTCGTCTCCTCCTTGCAGGCAGCCACTGTGCTCTGGTGGTGCCTCTCAAGAGCAGCTCTGGATGCACACGCAGCCTGGCCAGCAAGGGCCAGAGACGTGCCCAGCCAGGCACCTCCTCCAGGGCAGGTGTGGTGAGGCTGTGCCACCATCCTGCAGACCGCCCAGCTGAGCAGGCAGGAGGGGAAGCCACCTCCCCAGGTGGGCTCCCCATGCCAGAGCTGCAGCGAAGGCCTAGTTTTTGCCCGCCGGTGAGAGGTTTCTCCATGTAACCCGGCGGCCACTGCGGGCTTCCCAACCCACCAGTGCACAGAGCAGAGCCATGAAAGGACGCCCGACTTGGGCAAACACACCCAAGCAAGGCAGAGCCTATCACCAACGTGTCCTGGACGCCCAAGGAGGTCACCAGCGTGCAGCGGACAAGGATGTCCCCAGGGACACCACCGCCTCCACGCACATCCTTGACCCTCACCCTGCGGCCTCCTTCTGCCGCCCCAGTGAGCTGCAGCACCGGGCAGCCCGAGTCACCACCGCGGGGACCGCCCTGCGCCTGGGGCCGCCCCACGGCACCCCGCCGGCAAACGTGGCCGCGTCCTGCCTCCGCGGGGTGGTGGTTACGGATTAAGGAGTCTTAAATGTCAGACGACCAGGCGCTCCCTGGAAATCCACTTATCTCCGCTGCCACTCGAAGCGGCCGGAGCCGGGCGGTTATGGAGATAACACGATTTGAAGCGTCCACCCGAGCACTGCGGGGCTGCGGGTGCCCTGCGGACAACG
>VWZK01022258.1:205019-218464 GCA_013396935.1 Baryphthengus martii
GGGGATATTTAAAAAATAAAATAAAATCAAAGTAATGAAGGGCAGAGTCGGCGCTTTCCCTTCCAGCTTTGTTCCTGGGTATCCAGGAGCTCCAGCCAGCGCAGAGAAGCAGCACCAGGAGCGAGACCAGCTCGACCCCGGCGGTAATTGTGGCGTCTGTTCGAATCGCTGCGACGCTGGAAATCACGCAGGGCCCGGCTGAGAGCTTACCGGCCGGCTGATCATATCAGACGGGGATCAAAAAGGCTCAGCTAACGGGTTTAGTGCGCGGCTTCGTCCCAGCCGNGAGTAATTAGAGCAGGAGGCTGTGAGTCAGCAAACGATGCGTAACCTCGCCGAGGTTGACAATGAGGCAAAAGATGGCAGTTTCGACCGAGAGCGCCCGCTCAAAGGGCACATTTAGATATGCAAGAAGCAGCAACTCCCAACAATTGCCGGGCTGGCGACCCGCTCTGCAAACCACGCCGCTCCACGGTGACCGTCTGGCTGCCAAAATACTCGACGCCTTTCTCTAAAATCATTGCTAATAGAGACGCGGGCGGTCCAGAGCCCAAAACCCTACGGGAGCAAGGGAGCGGGAACCGCTTCCAAAAATACAGCGCTTGAGAGGAGGGGGGCGGGGGGAAGACACCGGGCGGACACTCCTCCAGCCCCCCAGGCTGCCCGGGGAGCAGGATTTGGCCGGGCTCGGCAGCTGACCTTGCTCTGGATGCCCTGGAGAGAAGAGCAGCCGGCGGCTGCGATCCTCCCGGCACGCCCGGGATGGGTATTAAGGGTGAGGTTTGGCTTGGAAGCAAACCCCAGCTACAGCCACGCGTCTGACTCCCCTGGGGTTTTTTTGTGGGAGGGGCTGTGGGAGGAGGGTCCATCAGGACTGCGGCCAGGTAGGGCCTCTCCGCGCAGCAGCCCTCGGCGAGGAGACTTTAATTAACCCCGGAAAGCAATCGTTAAACGGCCAGCCCGGGTAATCGATGCGGAAGGGGCAGCTTTGCTGCCGAGGGACCATCTGCTCCGGGGAGGGACGGCGGCTCATGTCCCGTCCCCCTCCCTCCGCCACCGCCGCCCTTCGCCCCGCGCCTGCCGGGAAACTGCCGTGGGGCAGCTGGTTCGAGGGCCCGATCCTGAGCCGAGCTGTCCACTGTGGATCCATCTGGCCCCCACCTCGACCCTCGCTTCCCGTAAAGCTCCAGGTCCCCGAACCACGTGATTTCCTGCAGGTCGCAACCCCTCTCTTCCTCCCCCCCAGCACAAAGCCCGGCTGGGGGCCCCCCGCCGGAGGGTCCCTCCGGAGCAAGGCAGCCCCAAGATGCAGCTGAAGGAGAGCTGGGCAGGGAGCTGGGCAGGGATGTCACCAAGCATCCGCCTCGCCCCCCTGATATGCTCATCGGTCTCAGCCTTGAGGGCACAGGGGGTTGGTGTCTTTTAAGAGCACCCAGCTCCCCGAGCACACCTACAGCCAGACTCCCAAAGGATGGTCAGAGGGATGCTCTTGGCATCCCACCGTTGCCCAGGGGTCCCTGCCCTGCTTGTCGGAGGCAGCCGGACAAACCAACCCCCACAGGCAGGAGGCAGGGGGGAAACCACACTAAAGGGACCCAGATTCAGTTTTTCATGCTACTCCCCATCCCATGGCCACCCCAGCACGGGCGTGCACCGAGGGGGACAGGGTGAAAAGAGGTTTGCCTGCGCCCAGTGACAAAGCCAGTCACGTTGCAGGGCACCTGCCCGGGCTCCACCGACAGCCTCTGCGCCCACAGCACCCACCCACCTGTGCCTTCAAACTCCGCTGGCAGCTCTGGGCCCTTCTCTCACCCTGTACTTCCAAGTTTCTCCTGAATTGCTTTTAATTCCACCTGATAAACAAATGATGCCAGGTGCTCAGGGGCAGTGGGGCCCAGTGGTGGGCAACTGCTCCCAAAGGACCCAGGAGCTGCTCCTCGTGCCAGGGCACTGGCTCCAGCTCCGGGATGGGGTCCATGGGCAAGTTTGGTTGGGATGAGTGCAGAGACCTCTGGCCTATCATCCCATGGTCACCCCCAGGAGAGCTTTGGGGGGCAGCTGGGGACACAGCTGGCAGCAGCATCCCAGGGTACAGCCAGCTGAGGGGACAAGAGCAGGATTTTGTCCTCCAAGCAGGGACTTGACAAGACCAATGTCCCCGGTGGCACCTCTCTTTCCTCTCCTACAAGGAGAACCTTCTACCATCACCACACCCTCCCCAGCTCTCAGTGCCACCAAATCCCAGGACACTGGCATGACCCCCATTAGGGGGTGCAGAGAGAGCCCAGCCCCATAGTGGGGAGCACTGGTGATGGAGACACTGGGCATGGAGCCACAGGTATCCTTCTCCTGGTCTGGATATGGCCCCCAGCCCTGGGGAGGTGATTCCAGGTGCAGGCAGGGTGACAGTTGGGTCCCCACAATGGCTGGGACCACCAGGGTCCAAGGTGCCCTCAGCAGCACAAAACATGGGCTTGCACCCTCTTCTGCCCCGGGGCTGGGAGACACCTTGGGCCCCTCTTCACCACCTCGTGGTGTTGCCCAGGACCTGCAGCCCCCTCGGGGAAGGGGACCACATGGTTCTCCCCACTCTGACAGCATCAGCTCAGGTGGAAGAGGATGGTGCACCCTGCACCCATGCACACCAGCACCATGGTGTGGGCAGGGGCACCAGCTCAAGGGGCACCTCTGCGCCAGGAGAAGGTCCTGGTGGATTTGATTCCCAGTCAGCAACAGCTACCAGGACAACCAGCAGAGCAGGCACGGGCTCTGGAGCGAAGCTGGCCGGACAAGGGCTTGCCAGCCTTTCCCTCCAGGGGAACACTCCGAGGGATGCTCTTGGTAGCCCAGCACCACCCAGGGTACCACCCTGGCTGGGCAGAGATGTCCCACAGCAGCTCAATGGGAGCAGCCAGAAGGCCGTGGGCAGGAGGTAGCCTGGGAGATAAGCTCTGCTGCAGAAGGGAAACTGAGGCAGGGAAGGGCTGTGATATCCTCACACACTTGGTGCCAGCGAAGGGACCCCAGAGCCACATTTTCCGGCCAGTCCCCATCCCACGGCCACCGCAGTACGAAGCAAGAACAACCCCACTCCCAGGCATGGCCAGCCCCCAGCCTCAGAGCACGGGGTGTGAGGCAGGAACAGCCTCAGCAGGATGTCCCCTCCCAGCACTCTCAGGAAGGATCCAGCCCTGGGCTACCTGTTGGTCAGTGCTTCTGGATCTGACCTCTCAGGCTGTGAAACGCCCTAGCGAGCGGTGGCTGGGCCTGCCCACACCTCCGCACTGCAGGATCTGCCCACCCAGCTGTGGGGCCAGCACTCAGCCTCTTGAGATGGCCCTTGACCCCCGAGCTGGTGCTCAGCCCCTCAAACTGGGGCTCGACCTCAGAACCAGTGCTTAGCCCCCACAAACCACCTCTCAACTCCCAAGCCGGTGCTGCGACCCCTGGACCAGTGCTTGACCCCTGAGATAGTTCTTAGCCTCCCAAAACACTGCTCAGCCCCCTGAACAAGTGCTCAGCTCCTGAGACTGTTCTGACCCCCCAGCCAAGTGCTTGACCCCTGAAATGGTGCTCAGCCCCACAAGACAGTGCTTGACCTGCCAAGCTGGTGCTCAGCCCCTGAACCAGCGCTCAGACACTGAGTCCTGCTCAGCCCCTCAAAATGGTGCTCAGCACCCCAGGACAGTGCTTAGCCCTCCAGAATGATGCTTAGCCACCGAGACAGTCTTCAGCCCCCCAAAATCACGCTCAACTCCTTCAGCCCTCTGGTGAATGTGACCCTCAAGTCAGCGCTCAGCCCATCGAAACAGAGCTCAGCACCCCACCGCTGCCCATTCTCCCCAGAGATGACCAGTCCGGTTTCTTCCCAGTACACATACTGGTCATGCCATCCTTCAGAAAGGCCGGACAGCCCAGGGCGGGGGTTTCTCCAATTCCCTTTGCCCCCTCCACCACCAAAGGGACAGGGAAACACCATGGCAGAGAAGATGGTCGCCTCTCAGCTGCCTCTCTTGGCTTCAGGAGGGGACATGTCCTCAGAACAGTGGGGACCCTCCATGTCCTGGAGGATACCCCTTTGTCCCTCCTTCCCAGCACTTCCCAGGGCAGCATCGCCACCAGGGAGGCTGAGATTGCCAGGGCTGTGCCGGGAGCCCCCTGGCCCTGGAACCACTGAGGGAGGGGGACCCAGACCAAGGTGAGGAGCTTTATTGCCTGAATATTCCTCACCAGGTCCTTGGCTAATCCTCAGAGGCGGCCCCATGGTGGGAGGGTTTGCGGGATGTGGCCTGGGATGCTCAGGTGGGATAAAAGCATGTGGGGAGAGCTGTGGGCAGGGCAGGGCTTATTCCTCGCTGCCTTCCCAGCTGCTGGCGGGTTTCCAGGCCCTATCTGCCGAGCTATAGGCCTTTGGGACCTTTGGGATGAGCTGCCCAGTGCCAGTTACGTCCAGGATTAGGTTGGGTAAAACGTCCCCCTGCCAAAATCCCATCCCCGTCACCCGCTGCCCACAGTGGTCGTCTGCAGCCACATCAGCCACAGGCAGCCCGGCCTCTGGGCCCCAGGGTCCTGCTGCTGACGCCTCCGGTCCCCCATTCCCCCCCAGCTCTGGCATCTCAGGACCCACACACACAGCCCCCATCACTGCCCCGTTCCCCCATCCCTCCCTGCCACCCTCCCACCCCTAAATGAACTGCCGGCCACGGCATTAATTCATTCCGGTTTAATCTTCACGGTGCATCAGCAGGGGGGAGAAAAAAAAACACCTTTTTTCCCCTTTTTTTTTTTTTGGGTCTTAATCTTTACCTGGGGTCATATTTACTAATCCTCTCGCTAATCCCTCAACGCCTTCGCAAAGAAAAAAGCCCCATCATCCACCAACCCAAGATGCAGCGACCGAGCGAGCGCTGTCTGCTCTGGGCTGGGGAGCACCCAGAGCACCCAGAGCCCAGCGAGAGGGCGCCCAGACCCCCGGGCATCGCAGGTTCACCACACAAAGTGACTCTGATATTTCCCAGCCAGGTGGCCAAGACGTGCTTTTAAAGGCTTTTTCCTTTAAGAAACCCAAACGTGGGGATGGGGAGAAGGGAGGGGACACAGCGGTGGGGAGAGGTAGGCACACCAGGCACCGGGGAGGGGAGAAACCTGTGGCTCTCGGCTCGACGGATGAGCTCAAAGATTTAGGAAGTAACTAGGAAAAGGATGAGAAACCACCTCAGAAAGAATTCAGTGGAAAACCATCCGCCATTCAGGATGGCCAAGGTTCACATGGAGCCCTGGGAGCCTCTCCACCACTGGTCCTCGGCCTGCCGGCCGCAAGGGACTCCAAACCATGGTGGTGTGGGCAGCAGCACTGCTGTTCCCTGCCTCAGTTTCCCCATGTGGAGAGACGACAGGGCAGCCCCTTTTCCCAGGGATTCAGATGGCACAAGATGCACTTGAACCACCTCCTAGTCATCATCCATGCTGGGGGAGAAGGAGCACGCTCGGGAATCACCCCCGAGAATCACCCCAGGGCTCTGCCGATGGGGAAGGGAGGGGGTCTGCAGGTGAGGGGACAATGGTTCCTGTGGATGAAGGGGGAGAGGAAGCCCTGTGGATGAGGGGAACACGGGGTTCTGTAGATGGGGGGCAGGGGGAGCAGGACACCTGGGAGGCTCCGCAGACAGGGGCGACAAGAGGGTCTGCAGACAGGGAGGACAGGACATCTGTCAACAATGAGGACACAGGGCACTGAAGACAGAGGGATGGGGTTCCCTGCAAAAGGTGGGGAAGGCTGCCTGGAGGTGAGGGGAGAACAGGGGTCTGAAGATGAGGAGCCAGAGCTCCTGTAGACAGTGGGGACAGGGGTCTCTGCAGACCAGGGGGATAGAGGTTCCTGCAGAAGAGGGAACAGGGGTCCCTAGAGATGAGGAACAGGAGGTTTTGTGAGATGGGGACAGGGGACTTTGCAGACAAGGAGAGGGACAAGAGGGACAGGGCTCCCTGCAAGAGGGGACAGTGAGCCCTGCAGAAGGGTGCAACAGTGGTCCCTGCAGACCAGAGAGGACAGGGCTCTCTGCAGATGGTAGAACAGGGGGCCCCACAGATGGTGGGCACAAGGGTCCCTACAAACCTGCCCTCCTCAGGCCAACCTCCAGCTGTGCTACCACGGTACCAGGGCTGCCTCCCACCTCTGCCGGAGCAGGGGGGCCACGCAAAACACCCCCTTGGCATATCAGGGGCTGCCCGCAACCCTGCCCTGGCCCCCAGCCCCCGTCAGCCCTCGCACCCCGCTGGCGGCCGGCAAGCTAACCGGTTATGGCAGCGCGGCCCTCTCAGCCGCAAGACAGCGCACGCTCGACCGCGGCCAGCACCTCACCGCGCCAGGCTGGAATTTGCAAGCTGTCCTGATGCATTAAAGCGCAAACGCCTGGCGTCCAGCTCCCAGACCTGCCGGGACCGTGCTGGGCCACGGCATCCCCTCCCCAGGGACGCCGACACTGGGCCAGCTGTCCCCAGGGGCGGCCGGAGCCACCCTCATCATCTTCATCTTCTACATTAATTTTTCTCCCTCTCGTCCCAGCTTTAAATAGCTCCTTCAGCAGAGCGGGGAGACGCTGCCGCCACAGTGAGGCTGGGGACACTGGGGACACCAAGAGCAGAGGGTCCCCACCAGAACTGGCACCGCGGGCAGGTGGCCCCAGCCAGGCAGTGCCACCGGCGAAGTGGCCCCACCCAGCGGGCAGCCCCGTGTGCCGATTCGGTGATGTGCTCCCAAGGGGCACAGAGGGGATGGGGAGGCACCGACAGACACGATGGACAGATGGAAGGGATGCTCCGCTCGCCTCCCAGGCAGAGGCACAGGACCCCGGGGTAGATGCTGTAGCACCCTCACGGGCACGGCACCACCAGACATCCTGGAGAGCTGGAGATGGACTGCAGTCCTCCTGGGGAACACCCATCCCCTGGGGACCCCCCTTCCCCTGCACCTACAGCTGCATCAGGCCCCCCACCCAGGTCCGCTCCCCACTCTAGGTGCTTCCCACCAAGACCAGCACCCCCCATCCCAGTGCCTTTCAGAGAACTCCTCGGCTGCCAGGGGACCCCCTGGGACCACTCTCCCAAGGTCACCCATCGCCCATACCCTGACTTTATCCCCCATCTCCAGGATTTTCCAGCGGGCTGGTCATGCTGCGGGAGGCTTGGGCACCCGCCAAGGCTGCAGGCAGAGGGGACATCCCGCTTCGCGGCGCTGGCACGCACCTGCCTCTCACCCACGCGCCCAACGACGCTCTCAAATCACCGCGGGACCCGACACCCGCCCACGGTCACTGGGACAGCCGAGAGACGACCCGCAAAGGGGACACATCCACCCCATGGGCGGGCAGGACGGATTCAACCGGCCGTGCCCATCCCAGCCGGTGCAAGGCAAACGGCAGCGGGATGCCCACGGGAGGAGGGAACGGCACCAGAGGGAACGGCACCAGCCCGCTGGAAGAGGAGTGTGAAGAAACGCCCCTTTGGTGCTCTGTCCGGAGCCAGCTAACGAGGCCATATTTGAAATGCTTCGCATACCTCCGGTCATCAGATTAGCGAGACGCAGAAGGTAAAGCAGAGGGCAAGAGGAGCGCTCCCCGAGCCAGCGATCCTCGGCCGCTCGCTCCCACGGGCCACGAGAACTGGGGGAAAAGTCCCTGGCTGGCAGCGGGGACAGAGAGTGGCCATGGGGATCCCGGGAGTAATGGGTGCCTGGGATCTATCTCCCTGCTGTGATCCCAGCCAGACACGGCACGGATGCAGGAGCAGAAGGTGGGAAAGGACAACCCAGTCGAGCGCTCGCAGCCCCGGGTTCAGCCACCCAGGCTGTCCGCAGCCTGTTGGTCACATCCCAGCCACTCCGCACCTCCCCACGGCCCATTTGAGACCTGGACCTGCTGAAAGATCTTCCAACATACAAAGAAGACTTACAGGGAAATCAGAGAGACTTTTTATCAGGGCCTGTGGTGACAGGACAAGGCACAACAGTTTCAAACTGCAAGAGGGCAGGGTTAGGTTGGACCTTAGGAAGAAATGTCGCACTATGAGGGTGATGAGACACTGGGACAGGTTGCCAAGAGAAGTTGTGGCTGCCCCATCATTGGAAGTGTTCAAGGTCAGGTTGGACAGGGCTTTGAGCAACCTGGTCTAGTGGAAGATGTCCCTATATCTCCTTGGAGGCGTTGGACTAGATGATTTTTGAAGGTCCCTTCCAACTCAAACCATTCTGCGAGTCTGAAAGGCCGCAAAACCCCACACAGCTTCCATGTAACATCTGTGGGCACAGCCCGTTTGCCTTCCTTTAACCTGGACCCAAACCTGAAGACAGACTCCTGAAAAGCAGAGGGCAGAGCACTGGTCTGCACCTTCCATGGGTGTAGACCTCCCTCCATCAGGCTTTGCACCACCATCGAAGGGTCTCGAGCCGTCCTCGAGACATCAATGCTCCTTGAGCACAAATGGTCCTGCCCAGCCACACTCCAGCTCCAGGAGAGGCTGGAGAGCAGGAGCCTTCCTCTGAGCAGCAAGCAAGTGTGAAGGAGAAGAGCCTACGGGGCATGAAGGCAGCAGTGGTGAGAGCACCAGGATCTACAAACACTTGGACCCTTCAGGGTCAGGATGTTCAAGTGAGAGCCCTTCAGCCTTTAGGATGTTCAGATGGGGGACCCGAGTCAGATCTGGACCCTGAACTGCTCTCCTCATCCAGTCTCTGAGGGAGAGAAAGAGGCTCAAAAGCCACAAAGGGAGGTCCCAGCAAAAAGAAGTGAGAACTGATGGACTCCAGAACCCTCAGCGACATCAAGAGACCACCTGGGGTCCAAATGGATAGACCTGCGTTGCTTGTTTGAGCACAACCAAAGACTTTACTAGGGAAGACCGTGGGAGACAGGTATTGTGCAGATATCCCTATGAAGAGCTGGAGCACAGGTAGGAGCTCAAGGCAGGTTTGCAAAGGCAAGAATGAAACATCCACCAAGCCGCAGCCACAGGGAAAACCAGAGCTGCCTCCAACAGGGGACAACCACCAGCGAACCAAGAGCTGACCAGAGACAGCAGCACCAGAGGATGCCAGGGGTGAACAAACCCAATCTCCTCACACCAGAGCACAACCCTTCATCAACCCTGGGCCATCCCCAGGAAGCTCAGCAAGTGCTGGGTGAACATACGCCAGGGTCAGTTGGGGTCTCATGGATGGCAGCAGCCGCTCCGAGCCCACTGGCTCTGAGCACCTGGCAGCCCACAAGGCCCGGCCAGCTCTGCTCCCTGACACCACGCAGAGTCCGGTGCCACGAGGGTAAACAATCAGGCCCTTGGGGTGAAGCCCATCCCAGAAGTGACCCAGAAATGAGAGGTTACATCTCACACCGTGGCGCAGGTCCCACCCACCACCCACACCGTGCCCCTGCTGAAGAAGCGCAGCACAGCACTGACATGGGGCAGAGCCAGGGACCTAAGCACCTTTTCCAGCACCAGCCTCTCGGAGCTGGGAGAGTGGAGATGGACAAGCACATCCTGCTTGGAACCTCTAGAAAATGGCATTTTTCTTTGCCCCCAGTTCCAGGGTGGAGGCCACCTCCCCACACCTGTGCCACCACGCCGTGAGCCCCAGTCTGTAGAGGTGACAGGTCCTCAACCTCCCAGCACACAGGATGTCCAAGTTCAGACACTGGAAGATGCTTCGGTACAAGGGACACTGCTCAAGGATGAGGATATAGAAGCAGACCCACAAATCCCAAGGCAAGATCACGGCCTGGGCTCCAAACCTTCACAGGGAAAAACACAGCCGGGTCGTTACTCAAGTCCCTTTTCCACACCAGAATGATAGATGAGTGGAAACCAGAGACACCAAGGCAGACTCTTGAAAACCTTCTGACCTTAAAAATCCTTTTATTCACATAATAACAGCTTGACACCCCTGTGTGGTGCGGCAAAGGCTTTCACCTCAGACCCTCAGTACCCTCCACCTGCTCTCAAGCTAGGGGAAAAGACGAGCCAGGATGAAACCACTCCAAAAACATCATGGATGCACCCCCTCAGCCCACAGCACCCCAAGAGGGAGGCTCTTGGGCAGGGCGAGGACCTGCTCCATGGCACATTCACATCATCAGTGCTGAGATGCTGAGGGACCCAAAAGCTTCTTCCAACTCTGGACTTCAGATGCCCGAGGGCCAGTGGACACGGTTAAATGTGCCCTTTGGACTCTCCCAAACGCAACGGGACCCACCGGTCACCCTCAGCCACTCATTGGGGTCACACCATCCTGCTGCTTGGCTCTCCGTGGAGCTCTCAGAGGGCTCCAGCACTGCAAGTGTCCCAAGGGACATGAGCATGGATAGGGACACAGGCTGCTCCTCACCCTCATGCCCCGATGCTAGCCCAGCAGGTTCCCCAGGATGGGGACTCACGGTCTCCCCACCATGACAGGTCCCTCTGGTGAAGGCAAAGTCTGCTGCAGGCCTGATCATGCCCTGCTCCCCATGGCAGAGCCACTGCTCAACAGAAACAAATCCATGTGCTTCCTCTCCACTGGCTTGGGATTTCCCAGACAGTTCCTCCTGGAGGTGGTTCCTCTTCCAGTCACGCCTTTGCTCCAACATTTCTTCCCTCCTGCTCTTCCTACTCTACTGCCCAAATCACAGAACAGTCTGAGTCAGAAGGAACTTCCAAAAACCATCCAGACCACCCCTCTGCCCTGGGCAGGGACATCTTCCACTAGATCAGGTTGCTCAGAGTCCCATCCAACCTGATCTTGAGTACTTCCACCAACAGGGCATCCACAGCTTCCCTGGGCAATCTGTTCAACCTCCCTGTAAAACATTTCTTCCTCATGTCCAACCTAACTCCGCCCTCTTACAGTTTGAAATAGTTGCCCCTTGTCCTGTCCCAGCAGGTCCTGGCAAAAAAGTCCCTCCCCATCTTTCTGACAGGCCCCTTGAAGCACTAAAAGGCCCCAAGAAGGTCCCTCTGGAGCCTCCTCTTCTACAGGCTGAACAAGCCCAGCTCCCTCAGCTGCTCTCCAGGGCAGAGCTGTCCCANGTACTTCCACCAACAGGGCATCCACAGCTTCCCTGGGCAATCTGTTCAACCTCCCTGTAAAACATTTCTTCCTCATGTCCAACCTAACTCCGCCCTCTTACAGTTTGAAATAGTTGCCCCTTGTCCTGTCCCAGCAGGTCCTGGCAAAAAAGTCCCTCCCCATCTTTCTGACAGGCCCCTTGAAGCACTAAAAGGCCCCAAGAAGGTCCCTCTGGAGCCTCCTCTTCTACAGGCTGAACAAGCCCAGCTCCCTCAGCTGCTCTCCAGGGCAGAGCTGTCCCAGCCTTCAGACCATCTTGGTGGCCTCCTCTTGCCGTGCTCTCACAGGTCCATGGCTGCCTTGTGCTGGAGACCCCAGAGCTGGATGCAGTGCTCCAGCAGGGGGTCTCACCAGAGCAGGGAGTAGAGAAGGACAATACCCGCCCTTGACCTGCTGGCCACATTGCCCGTGATGCAGCCCAGGATACAGTTGGCTTTCTGGGCTACAAGTGCACGCTGCTGGCTCATGTCTCATCTGTCACCCACCAGTATCTCCCAGTCGTCCACAGGGCTGGTCCCAACCCACACATTCCCAGGCTGTGCTGGCACTGGGAGTATCCCCCCAGCAGGTGCAAGACCTTGCACTTGGCATGGCTGAATCCCTCACCGTTCCTCCTGCCCCATCGCCTGCCTGGCAGGAAAACAGCCGATTCCACACACCACCAGCAGCTCCATCCCACTCCCAGCCAACAGAGCCCATCCCCACATCCTCACCAGGGTGGGGAGCCACCATCTGCCCACGCTGGTGGTTCCTATCCTTCTCCCCAGCCTGGCTGAGCTTCAAGAGTCCCATTCACTGGCAGGCCAGCCAGGCAGGCGAGCCCCACCAACCTCCTTGCCCTGGGCAGGGGGACTCTGGCAAGACCCCCCACGCTCCCAGGAGTCAAAATTGAGTTGGGGGAAAAGGAGGAGAATAGAAAAAAAACTCAACCCTTTTGAGTGCAATATTTTAGTTGAGCAACAGAGCATGAGTAAAGGAGGGAGCTTTTCGTGGTCTGGTGAGTTTAAGCTATGAGCTGAAAGTTTAACTATTAATACACTTAATCAAGAGGTTGTTCCTGTGGCTGGGATTTGGGAAAACAAACGTGCCGACGGGGCAAGGAGAGGGCAGGGGAGTGGCGGCACCAGCCTCTGCCACCCCGGGGAAGGTCCCTCCTGGGGGGCAACCAAAGTGGAGGGTCTGGGACCAGCCGGGGCTGGATCCAGCCTCGGCTGAGCTTTGAACGCCTCCAGCAAGGTGCTGGGGGGATGCTGGTTATGAGGGCCAAGTGCCCCAGATCCAGCCCTCCTCCCAGCCGCCCGAGCAGGAGCTATGGCAGAGAGGACAATTTTGGGGAGAGGATGCCACCCTCCAACCCCACAGCATCCCTGGGTCGTGGGCAAGCAGCACCTGCACCATCGACACCTGCCTGGAATAGCCCCAGTAATACTGGGAATGCCGGTGGGCGAGGGACTCCCAGGGCGGCGATCCCCAAAACACACCCCTCCGCGCTCCACGGCACCTCCCCTGCCTTTGCCGAGGAGGAAGAGGAGGGTCAAGTTGAATTTCAGGGCACGGTGCCCAGAGCCCCTCTGCCTCCCCCAGAGCCCGGGCAGGAGGGGCAGGCAGTGCCTGGCAGCGCGGTGCCGGCTGCCCGCATCTCCACCACAAAATCCATGTCAAGGACGACTTGGCTGCCTCCTGCCTTCTTCCCAGCGAGGTGGGGACCCACACAGCGCCTGGCACAACCCGCCCGCCAAATCCCTGCCTGCACTACCCCCTGCAACTGGCAAACAGGCAAAACCCCCTCCCTACCGACGAGGCCACCAAATCCCGAGCTGGCGCCGGACGGTCGCGGCAGGGGGCCGGGACGAACTTCTGAGCGCCACGGCGGGTCCTTTGTTACTTTGCTTTTGTTGTCACACGCCGGCGCGTCCCCATCGTCCCGTCACCATGTCCCCCCGTGTCCCCCACACGCAACCCCCCCGACGCCGGCCCCGAGGTCAGGACGCGACATCTGCCAAGCTGGCTGGGCAGCATCGTCGGGACGACGCCGGTACCGGCGCGTCGGCTTTGCCGGGCCTTCGGTGGGTATCTGCCGCGCCGTGACACTTTTTGGGTTCGAAGCTCGGCCCACGTGACGCCGCGACCGATTTGAATTCGATGTGGTGGCAGGAGCCGCGGGCACCGGGCGGGGAGGCGAGAGCTGGCATCCCTGCCGCGCTCGGATGCTGCGAACCGCCGGGCTGCCAGCGAAGACGGTTCTGCAAAGCCTTTCCGGTGAGAAATTGGAAGGAGAGACGGACGGACAGAGGGACGAGAAGGGTTTCCATGCCGACACGCGCTCCCGCTGAGCGGTACCTTCGGGGGT
>VWZK01022260.1:0-24478 GCA_013396935.1 Baryphthengus martii
GGCGGTCAACGCACGCTCCTGTGTCAGGCTGGTGCCAGGTGGGGCCCGCTGCTCCCCAGGTGGGGCGACCGGCCCAGAACACGGTTCCGTCGCACTCCCGCCTGCGATGGCAGCGCGCCTCCCGAGCGGCCACCCTTCCCTTCATGGCCCTGGACACGGCAGCCCCATGGTTGCTGCCCGGCCCCCACTCCTCACCCGCCTTTCGGACTCCCACCCGCTTGTGGCCTCCTTTCCCCCGCCCTGGCCTCTACCTGTCACTGGACACCACTGAAAAGAGTCTGGCTCCATCCTCTTGACCTCTGCCCTTCAGATAAGCATTGATCAGATCCCCTCTCAGTCTTCTCCAGGCTAAACAGCCCCATATCTCTCAGCCTTTACTTGTCAGAGAGCTGCTCCAGTCCCATCAGTATCTTCATAGCCTCCACTGGACCCTCTCCTGTGTTTCCTTGTCTCTCTTGACCTGAAGAATCCAGAACTGGACCTAATACTCCAGATGTGGCCTCATTAGGGCTGAGTAGAGAGAGAAGAAACCTCTCTCAATCTGCTGTCCCTGCTCTTCTTAAGGCACCCCAGAATGCCATTTGCCTTCTTGACTACAAGAACACACTGCTGGCTCACAGTGAGCTTGTCTACCAGGACTCCCAGGTGGACAACAAGTGAAGTTTTAGATTGTTAGATAAAATATTCTTCGTCTCACCATGAACGTCAGCCTGGGGCAGGCAGGGCAGCAGGAAAGAGCACCGGAGGCTCCTCACAAGGATCACCAAGACCCTTAGTGCTCCCCACTGAAGTCCCATCCCTGCCCATGTGTATACAGCCAGGGCAGGAGAAAGCTACCGCTCAGGGGATGAAGCGGGGTGGTGGGAAAAGAGTACTGGCTCTTGGGAAAATGTCAGCATCAGAGAAGAGCCCCTGAACACCAATGTCTCTTCCTGAAAAGTAGTGGCAGAAGCATCTGTTTACTGGGAGGAAGCAAGGCAAGAGAGGGACCTTTGGGCTGGGTGCCTGTCCCAGCACCTGGCACGAGCAGGGGCTGGAGAAGGACTGTGGGTGCAGCTTCAGAGCTCAGCTGTGCTCCTGGGTTCTCTCCAGAGCTGGCAGAGGTCTTTTGGGTATGTGTTGAGCGTATTTGCTATCTCAGCTGACTCACCCCTCTCCCATCTCACTCCTGCTGTGCCTGGGTACCCTCAGCAGGGCTGGAGCCCCTCGGCAGCACCCCCAGCCTGCGGGAGCTGTGCTCCCGTGCTAGGACAATCCTGGCATTGCTCTGGCTGTCACCTGGGCCAGCCTCAGTTCCTCCCTCAGCCAAAGGCTTGCTCTGTAATGCTGGAAAAATCCTATGGTAACTGACAGAGCTGTAGGAGGATTTTAAGTGTCTACATGTCAGATGGTGGCTTTTATCACTCTGTGTAAAAGGCTTTGTATTCTCTGGGCAGGAGATGGAAGCATTACCAGTGAATGTTTTCAGAAAAGGAATTAGTGTCATGTTGTCCCTTCCCCGTGATTTTCCCTTGACAGACAGCTGCTGAGGCCGTGGCTGCCCAGCCTCGCCGGCAGCTCTGCTCTTGCATGGGCTTTGAGGACTGTTTGCTAGGACCACAATTGGTAATATAACACTGCAAGCTGAGTTTTCTACCCTCTGTTTGTTGATGCTCTGCAGCCAAGTTTTGAGTCAATTTCTTTCTCATTGCTTTGTGTCGCCCTGGAGATGTGCCAAGCACAAGAGCTGAGAAGAAACACAATTAGTTCGCTGCCTTTGAGTCCAGGGCAGAGCATTCATCCGTTGGCACACAGAGGTCTTCCAGGCAGCGGAAAAGAGGTATTTCTTCAGGTAGAAAATTACCTGTCTTTTGGAAATGAATATATTGTTGGTATAAGCTAAACGTCATAAGAGAAGAATAGGTTACCTTGCCAGGTAATTCACCCTAAGAACATTATGCACTTGAATGCTGATGCAGCAGCTGCAGTGGGAAGTGACCCAGAGGGATTCACAGAGGGATTGCTGGCTGGAGGGGCTGAGCTGCTGGCCAAGCTGTGCCCAGTGGCAGGGAAGGACCCACCCTGCCCCACAGCTGCTGTGCCACAGGGATGGGGGGCGGGAAGAAGCTACTGTCTGTCTGCTCTTCTGTGCATTGCGTTCACTAGTGAGAGCTGCTTGTAAAGCCAGGAGAAGTGCCCACCATGGAGCACAAGCTTGAGGCGGATAGTGGGATGATTCAGGTCCCAGCAGTACCTGTTCAGGCTGTGTGGCAGTGGAGAAACCTGCTGGGGTACTGCCAAGGCCCCCTGGGTGGTCACGGAGCTCCAGGTTCAGTGCTCCCGGCTATGAGTGGGGGTACCTCTTGTCCCAGACGCTTGCCCTGTGGTGCAAGAGCTGTTAAGAGTCGAGGAGGTGGTTCTGGAAACGTTTTCATGTGGATTGTTCTTTTTGGTATAAATTTGCCATTCCAACTTCTGAAGTCCACTACTTAGGAATGTTTCCAGGACTAACAGTTTCTGACCCTTAATGAAAACCGGCCTTGTGGTCTGGTCAGACCCATGCAACAGGGCACTGTCTGCTGTGGCCATTCCTCTTCTGCCTTTTCCCGTTTCTATCAATGCTCCTGGGAAAAAGCAGGAGCTGGAGCTATTGGAAGACATGCTTGTGTGGGAAGGGAACCTGCCTCCACTGGAGAATAAATAATATCAAATAATAGCTGTTTTATGCATTAAAACAAAGCTTTGTGAAAGGCAAAAGACAAAGGAAAGGCCCTACTGAGTGCCCAGTGTTTTTTTACTGTGGTGCCTGATGTCTTCTGGCTGTTGGAGCCAGGGGACCGCTTGTGGGTCTCGGCTTGGTTCAGTGACCTTAAGCATCTGGAGTAGGGTTGGTGCTGGCCACCCCAGTTGCAGCTTTGTGGGGCTGTGGTACTGCAGACCTTCCCGAGGCTTCCGTCGTCTTCCAGAAATAGGGCAGGAGCAGGGCGTTTGTGGGCAATGGTTTGTGGTGGCTGTGCACAAAGTGGTCGTGCAGAGGCTGGTGCTTGCGTGCTGCACATCAGCTTCCTGCTTCCCTTTCCAGCTCTGAACTCCCACGAGAAGGAGGATCCTCTTGAAATTTGACCTTTTTTCTCAGTTTTACTCCTTGTATTTGATAATTGTTCCTCCCTTCCTTCTCAAAGCAGCACAGCAATCAGATAGTGTCCCTGACTCATGCTACCCAGCCTTGGATGATGGGACCTTACTATTTGCTAGGTAAAGCCTATTGATTTACTTTCTGTATCATTAGTCAAGCTAATGTGGAATATGTCATTGATAATGGTGCATGAAATAGAACAGAGTCTGAAAAAAAGGGTGAAATATTAAATAATGCTTGCCAAAGGATGGGTAAGAAGCAGAGGTGAATGTGTAATAAGGTTACGCGGTGTTATGGCTGATGCTCCACCTCTCCAGGTGCATGTTAGTGCCTGCAGCTTCTAGGAAATGTTGGTAGGGCCACCCGTGCCAGTCGTACACCAGCACTGGTTGCTGCGGGGGGCACGGATTGGAAACCATGTCAAATAGCAAATGACTAAGCTTGTACCCAGTCCCAGCCAGCTCCTGTGCCACTGCGCAGCTGCAGCTATGACTCTGGAGGTGATGCCAGCAGGTTGGTTCACTCGATGGATACCTGGGATGGGAGGAGAACGGGACCTATTCCACCTAGTGTAAGGAAGATGAGAGCTGTCAGACAAGCAGAATGTGCTGTCCCTTTCACCAACACATCTTGGCCTAAGCATAACTAGCTGTCATACTTGCCGTTACACATAAAGTTATAATTGAGCATAAAGATGCATCTTGAGGAGTAAATAGAATAAAGGGGACACATCTGTGGCTGATTGTCCAGCGGCTGTGGGAAAGAATGTCAAACACGGCTTTCGCTGGGCTCTGGGAGTAACTTGCCACTAGATGTCACAGCATGCTTGGGTTTGTAGCAGGGGACCAGGAGTGCTACTGGCACTGGAGACTCCCGCCCAACCCACCCAGAGCGCAGGTCACGCTATTGGACTGAAGCAAATAAATAGTACCTTTACACCTGTTGTTTTCTTTTAGAGCATTTTAGAAACATTCTTAGATTTCGTATGGCACTCAGCAAAGTCAGAGAGACCAACAGGTGACTAAAGAGGTTCACCTGCTTGCCGACCCACAGGGGTTGACCCCAAAGGGTCCCTTCTCTGGGCGGGTATCCAGTGGCCCTTCTCCCACTGCAGCAAAGGGCAAACTCTCCTTAGCATCAGTTAATTTAGCAGGAGCGCTCTGTACATTTCCCAAAAGATTTTACTCTAAGGGAGACATGTTTTACCATCAGTCCTGTTCCCACCAGCACGAGGCAAATAGAGGCCAGAACTCGTGCAGCTCCCTGGGACTGACCTCTGCCTAAACCATATCAAACAGCTATTTATAGGCGCACAGAAAACTGTGCTGGACCCTGCGTTTCCTCTCTCTTCCCAGCTGAATCTTTAATCTGGTCAGCAGTGCAGGGAATGTTAATTTTGTGTACTTTTTTTGCTGAATTGTTTTGCTGAGCAGTGGTAGCATATGTACGTGATTGGGTCTGGGCAGGCTGGTGACAAGACAGGTGAGTCATCTTCTAAACTTGCTGCAGTTTTATTAAAAAAATGAGTGTGTTAAAAGACTAGAAGTAGATCAGTGTGTGATGCATTTGCTGGATAAAAAAAAAAAAAAAAAGAGGGACAGCATTGAAAACCTACCGGTGGAAGTGAGCACCAGCTCCATATGGTCACCCAGGCCCCCAAACAACCCCCAAGCCCATTCTGTGCCCAGTAGAAGTGTACAGGAGAGGAGCTGCCTAATATCTACCTGAATTAAGTTAATCTGAGTTAATATCAGACCAGTTGAGTCAATGGGTATTTTTCCTTTGGTTTCACAGCTGTGGGGCGGTTCCTGCACAAGCTGCAGAGCAGACCCTGGGAGCTGTCTGCAGGGTCAGGCATGGCAGTGAGCAGGAGTGAGGAGGGAGTGCTGGGCATGCCTAGGAAGGACTTTGGTTGAAATTCCAATACTGCTGAACATCTTGAGACGAGCTGTGCACACTCTTTAGTGCACACTAGCAGAGCCCACGGGCAGTCCCAAGGTATGGGATCCACTCCTCAATTTGTCCTGAAGTCGCCGCAGCAGTTGGCACAGGAGTGATCTTCTGTTGCCAGGAGAAGAGAGCACACAATGTTCAAGGAGAAGAGGTCAGGTCTCTTCCTGTTTAGATGTTTTCAAAAAATGCTTGAGCATTTTAGTGGAAAAATGTCTGAGGGAACCATCCAAATTAGGAAACAGGAAATACTACTCTAGCATAAATAGAATTTTGACAGCTGAAATGAGAGGCAAGCAGTTGTCAGGCAGGGCTGGTAAGCAGGATGCTGGGCCAGCAGCTCATGCTGACGCTCAGCAGCCAAGGGCACGTTCTCACTGCCACACACAGGGACTTACCTGCTCAGCATCATTACCAGTGTTGTGCCAGCTTGGATATCAGAGCTGAGTCACTGGGCGTCTTTCATCTTGTGTTCTCTCAAGGTAGTGCTGATAGTAAGATGTGTCCTTCAAATGGGGGAATCAGTATTTCCAGCAGTGGAAACTGAAAACTAAAATCAGAGCTTTTATGGAGTATAAATTATCAGGAGACTTTCCAGTGCCAGATTACCTGTGTGATGGAATTAGCTGTTCCTAACTAAGGCCAGCCCTGCTCTTGACTCTTTCTCCCCTTCAGTAAATTACTGAAGCTCCCCAAGCTGCTTTATAGCCGTATGTTAAATTGATGTAATACTGCTTTTAATTCTATGCAATTACTGAATTACTCCTGCATCTGATTGCGAGCAGCACACCCTTAGGGCTACAATTCAGTTTTGCCCACTGATTTGCTGTGTCACCTTGAGCACCACATTAAAGACACTTTTCATGTTCAGCGGTACTGTACTCATTTATGCTTGTGATCATGCTATCCGAACTTCGACTCTATGCCCAACTTTCCGAGCAGAATCTGCTTGTTATTGATTGCAAAATTTAAAGACAGAAGCCAAGCTCTTCTAAAATACAGATCTGGGAGCCTAGTTTCCATTCAAATGCACCTCAAGCGAGTTTCAATGGAGCTTGAAGAGTCTAAGAAATTTAGATACGCCTGAAAATGTCAGTCTAACTGTACCTCCAGGGTCTGACATTACACAGACACCTGAAATACTGAGGCAAGTTCTCTCTGCTGATCCAACCTGATTGCTGAGGAGCTTGCAAAGCTTTAAGCATGCACATATTTAATGTCTGCTCATGCTGGAGGGGGAGGATGCCTCAAAGTGAAAACTAGTGTGCATTTAAATGTGTTGTTCTTCAAAGCTCATCTCAACCCCAAGCTGAGTAATAACAGCTTCCTCGAGCTCCTGGGAGGAAGAGCTGCCTGGTGCTGCTTGTTTTCTTGGTTTTGTCACCTGTGTGCTGTGTGCATTGGAGAGGTGAGCTATTGAATCAAGGCAGGGTGGCTGATTGAGGAGAGGTCTTCTGGAAGAATGAGTAGCCAAGGGAGAAGTGTGGGTAGAGCTTGTCCTAGCATGAGGATCAGGCCCCTGCCCGTGATGATATAAGGTGTTTGAGAGTGTTTTCTCTTGTGCACGTTTGTGTAAAGAGTAAGTGTGGTTTTTTTCATCTTTATTGGAAGACTGCTGTGAAATAGCATAGACAGGAAGCAAACCTGTTTTCTGTATATTTTAAGAACTTGCATCTTAAGTTTTTTGTGTATGTTAATTGAAAGTAAATGAGGCTTGGAAAAGCAGCCAGCATGGCTTTGACCTTGAGACCATTCTAGGAACAAGCAAACACAAATAACCCTTTCCTAAAAATATTCTTTGCAACTCCACCCTTCAGGAGCCGTCTTCTCTGCGACAATATAAGTCTGGGCAACACTAGCAGCCAAGGGCTGAATTTTAGCTCTTACTCATACTCTTATGGTACAAATAGCTCCCTGGGGCCCAGAGATGAATTGCTGAGAAATGATGTACCACATAGAGTGAGTGAGAATTGCAGAGCTGGGCTGCTTGCCACCCCAGTCCAAGGAAAAGCCATGGGCTGGGGGCTGGGGAACAGGAGGTTGGAGTGGGATCGCAGTGATGGCAGCAGCAGGATTTCATCCCCACCTGGCGTTCCTCTCTGTACCTGTATTGCAAAGGATTTAAACGGCAAAAATCTCTTCACTGCTATTAATGCATTGGTGCTGTGAGCAGGTACTGTCGGTGCACCTGCAAAGAGGTGCCCTGCTGGGCAAGTAAGTTCTTTGAATCTGCAAAGTGCATCATGCTTCTTGCCTGCAAAATGACATAGAAATAAGTGTGATCCGTAATTTCTATAAACGTTCCACCTTCTGCATGGGAAGCCCTCAGGCCACTGAAATAGTTAAACGGGATTAGTGAAGACAAGGGCAGTGATAGATTTGAATGGTTTAAAAAAAGTAAAGCTACTAGACCTCAGCTGTGTTCTGATTATTTTCTTTGAATTTGCTTCCTTTTCATTGCTTTTTTTTTATACTGAGACGTAAATAATGTTGAATTCCAGATCACCCATGGGGCTGAAATTTAGCTGTAACGAGGACTTCTGCCAACTTTTACAAAAGGATTTTGCTAACATGAAAGAAAAATAACTCGTACATAATAAACACCCTCCTGACCCATGTTATCCTTTTGCATTTAAGGTCAAACATCTCCGACAGGAAAAAAAAAAAAAAAAGATAAAGAGGATGCAGAGAGTCAGCTGCAATAACAACCTAAACCTCTGTGTGAAGGTCCTCCCGTAAGAGTTTTGCTTTTCAGACTGTTCACAGCTGCCACTACATTTTTTCCTTGGCCTGAATGACATAAATACTGTTTTCATTTACACTGGTGTAAATCTAGGTTGGAGCTCAAACCTTGACTTGACCATGCAGACACCTTAACCTGGAATCTCGGCAGGACAGTGTGTGGTATAAAATTAATCACAGGTGTAAATCTATGCAGGACTTCTGCCCAGTTCTGTGAATTTGACTTCAGACGACCTCAGAGTTGTTCCTCTGGATTTCATTTGGTGCAACACAGGCTGGATTTGGTTTAGTACATTCTTCTGTACTCACCATAGAGGTTTTAGCCAAGAGAAGCTATTCGGTAATAAACTGGTAATTTTGAAATTCTCCCAGGCTTCCTTTTCTTAGTAATGTGTCTCTCTGTCCTGCCAGAGAAAATACCTACAGGTTTCGTAATCAGCTTATTCTGCTGCTGAACTGATTGTGTATTCTGAGTGGCTAAAGTAGATGTTCTTTTTGCAGATAACAAGTAGAATACTTATCTTCTCCTTATATTAACTCCTTTCTCCAAGCCCATGCCCTCATGATTCAAGGAAGACTAGTGAATATTCAGGATGTGGTGGGAGCATGCTGGAGATGAGGTAGTATCATACAGTGGCCAATTTCTAATTCCACTGATGGTAAGTGAAGATGCTAAAAATGCACTTGATGGAGAACTGGCTGGTTCAGAAGACTGGCAGCAGGAAAGAGCTTCTGAGCTTCCGGTGGCTGCTCTGAGGTCTGTCTGCTGGGCCAAAGCATGGCCAGGCTGAGGAGGCCAAGCTGCCTTCTCCCTGACTCCCTGAGCCCTGCCTGGTGTGCCAGGGCCAGGATGCGCAGTGCTAGCCATGATATGGAGCTGGCCTTGGGGGGATCTTCTTCTGGCAGCCCAGTAGGCCTTACCCTAAGTGCAGTCAGAGGAAACGTCTGGTTGCAGATATTTTTGTGATCAAACACATTCCCTTTTGACCATTTTCTAGAGTTTGGGCAAGGCTGGTTCTGCTTTGAAGAAGTCATCTCTTCAATCTGTTTTGTAAGTAAGCAAAATAATTAAAATTCTACATAGAAAACTATAAAGTGACCAGGCCCTGTAGTGCAACCCACTCAGTCCCGTATGCTGACTTCACCTCGTGCCCAGAAACATCCCCATTCTAAAGAGTGACTGCTCAGTTTGCAGGGAATTAGAGGAAGGCTGTGATCATATCAACATACAGCAATCTTCACGAGCTGTGGCCTGCTCTAACACTGGTTCTCACATGGAGACATCTTTCTTTACATTTCCTACAGTTGGTACTTACTGTATGAATCCTTTAAACCGTGCTGCTGCTTAGCTGAACTTTGAGCGGTAGCAAGGGCCCTCAGGGAACCTGCAATGCATGCTTCAGGAGCCACCACCCATGGTCTGAAGACTGTCTTGACAACCAGGGTGAAACCTGGTTATTGCTACATGCCAGGCTGGTTGGCACAATCCTGTGTTCTCCTTAGTAGACAAAAAGCACAACCCTCCAGCTGGGAAGCTGAGATGCTTGAGTCCCCGCTGGTCATCACCCCAGCCCAAGGACTGTTCATATCCTCGATAATCTTCAAGCCCAGTCTCCCTGGACTTCCCCCAACTGCCCTCTGGTAAGAGGATCTGCTTCCTCAGTGGAGTATGCCACCCTTTGATGCTCACTGCTTTGTTGACGAAAGGGCTGAATTCCTCTTGCTTCTTGAAATAAACTTGCAAAACCCTTGACCTTCCTGAGCTGGAGGAATATGTTTCCAGATCATTTTATTCCATTTGTCTTCCTTGAGCATGAGAGAGACGGCAGTGTATTCAAAGGAAGGGAAGCTGGGGAGCAGTATGATCAGCCTATTTCAAGATCATAGATAAGACATGATAAATCCCATCCACTTTGCAGTGTGCAGCCATTCCCATTAATTTTTAGATGAGCAAGGAAAAGAATTAATTAACAGAATCCCCTGTATTTTTTCCTTTATATAAAGTTAACGGCATAGCAGTATGCCGGAAAAAAAAAATAGTTTTTTTATTATGTTATCTATGCTTGCAACATCTTCCAGGACCCCAGTGCTTGTAGCCTTCGAGAAAAATACCAGAAGATAATTCTATAGCAGTTCTTTTCCAGTGTTACATCATCTAAATGCATCTTTAGATGGTATATCTGAAGTCAGGGTAGCCAGAAGAAGTAAAGCTTATCAGGGGACAAAAGAGGCAAAACACGAGGAGGGGAGGTTACTGGTATAGCTAAATAAAGGTGTATAGCTTTATTCAAAGGCCTTAGGAGCTGGAAGAAGCCCTTTAAATCGAAACCATCTTTGCTCTGAGGCTGTAGTGCTAGGAGGTCTCATGGGTGACATCACCAGGTACTTCTAATAATGTCACCATTTCTAGGATTCTTAGCATGAACAGCATGGCAGGAGAGGGATTGCTAAGGGTAGCTGACTGAGGATAATGGATAGTAGGATGAAATTGAGAGGAAAAACTTAATTGGAATTAACTGGCTGAGAAAAGCCTCTTGATCTGTCAGACGGTGAAATTGCCTCCCAAGAGCAATGGTATAGTCCCAACCATGTGGGCATTTAAAGCCAGTCTAATGTCTATGATTCTCTGAGTTAACTGGAGTATCTCAATAATTGGAGCTGACACAAAGATTTATCTTCTTTGATTGACTGGCTTTCATAGAGGCTCATCTCTTTGTGGTACTGCACAGAGCTTTCAGGGCAGCTGTTTGCACTTAAACTGCCAGAAGCTGACAATACGTATCCATTTCAGCTCTTCAAATGTGTTCTTTGAAAAAACACTTAAATCACTGGAGTAGACAGTACTAATCAGTCTGCAGGAAAATGGAGCATCCTTACCTGGGGCTCCCTGCTATAAATCTTCCTGTGCCAACACTCAGTCATCATAGAGCAGTAGAAAGCCATTTAGGTACATTACTGCCAGATGCCCAATCAGCCTGAAAAATTGGGCTGATTTTGGCCAAGACAATAAAAGGAAAAGGTGCTTTGCCAAATGCATAAAAACAAATGGCTGGTGGTTCAGCAGAAGCTCCCGTTTCCAAGAGGGAAGGATGATGGAAATGACACCCCACGGCAGTTTCAGAGAAGACGACGTGAGGCAGCAAGCTGGCCCTGAAGGGCGAGGTTTGTAAAGAGGTTTCGTATTCAGCATTGCCCATGCAGCTGCTCTGTGACCCTATGCAGCGGCAACACGTCTCCTCTCTCGCCCTGCCTTCTCCCACTCGGCACAGCTCTTCAGAGCAACACCTGCCCCCTGTATTTTGGTCCTTTTCACAGTGTGAAGATAGGGCCTGGGGAGCGGAGACGTCTCTTTTGCCATGGCGAAACGCAACACTTTGGAAATCAGAGTTTGAAGAAACATTAACCCTCAAGCTGGTTAGCGTGTGAGATTTATGAACTAGGCCTAAATGCATCGGGTTGGAAGCAGGTAGAGGAATAAGCTATTGCTACCAAACGGGAGATCAGTGCGGCATGTTTTCTAACCGCAGCACCTGAACAAGCTTCAGGTAATAACTCGTGGCTGTTATTTCATTGTTGCAAGGCTGTAGGAGGACTGACTCACAGCCTGGCTTCTCAGCCTGGAGACACAGCCTCTCAGAAGCACAGCAGCCTGTAGGCAGAAATTTCTATGGAGAAAAATTGTGCAACCTCAGTCTAGAGGGAGAGAAACCAGAGCAGTACTGCTGACTCTCTTGTGGATGTCCCTTGAGCAGGTCACTTCATCTCTGGCTCCTCAAACTTATCCATTTGCCAGTCCATAGGGCAGCTTCACTGTCCTTCCAGTGTCTCCCCCACCTGGAAAAAGGAAGCCGTATACTCTGCTGGTTTCTCTAATGCTTCAAGCTGGCTGAAGGCATGTTCCCCATTACACCTTTAAGGTCACTAATGGGTAGCTGTGCATATTCTCACTCCTCTGCAGGCTCCTCCACTGGCCACCGCCACTCTTTGCCTGAAGGTTGACATGGAAGGGAAGAGTCTTAGAGACATTTCTTCTGCACCAGGATTTATGTGTGTGCAAGAGAGTTTGATTCTTGCTCGCTCTTGCTATTTCTTCTTGGCCTTGCATGGTGAGACAGAGGAAGCAGGAGAGTAAAGGAGATGGGTAAAGAGGAGAACTCCTCCCTCAGGGCCCCAGCCCCGGGTGGGAGACTGCAGCCAGGAAGGGACATGAGTGCTAAGGAGGACTGCAGATTTGGGAGGTAGAACACTAGGGCACTCTTTGCTAGCGGGCTGAGAGATGCTGGCTTTCAAATATGGCAAAGCCACCTGGAAAAAACCTCATCCCATCATACCGCTCCCCGGTACCTGTGCATTCTGGAAGATGCTATGCTCCTTTCTATTTCAAAGTATTTCTTGTCCCAAAGTTTCAAGGTCTCTAAGTGTGGACAGCCAGTTTGCTTTTCTGTGTGATCAGTGGTACTGTTATGCCTCTGCCAGTCACTGCCTAAAAGAGACCTAGTTAGGGAAATGAATGTAAATGACACATGCTAGTGATTTGCTTGGAATGCTGTCAGGTCTGTATAGCACTATGAGGATAATCTTCTGATTTCAAACACCCTGCAGCAGGAGCAGCAAGCAGCCTCTGTATTTGCTCTCTGCTTCGCTCAGGAGGGGTTTGCTTCTGGCCGCCCATTCCCAGGCTGGTTTCCCATACCCGTTCTCCTTCAAAGAGCCCTTGAAGAGTGCTGGCCTGAAACTGACCGCTCATGCTACAGGCAACAAAGCCTGCTACTTCCCATGTTGTGAAAGAGTGCAAATAAAAAAATAAATAATGGTTGTAAAATGATTCGGTCTTTATGAAATCCAGCTAGACTGCTTGGCTTTTAATAGCATCAGCCCCGAATTACACGTCTGGACTAGACACAGTGCAGAGATGAATTTCCTTTAATTCGTTCCAGAGTAACTCACCATTTAATTTAACTGAGCAGTTCCTTGTTCTCCTGTTCTGGAATGATGGATTGTGAAATGCACTCCTTTAAATTAATCCAGACTCTTGATTTCTGTCAGCAGAGCAATCTTTCTCAGTGGTATGCTAGGTATGCTTTTCAAAGGTATGGTGAATATGAATACTATGCACTTGGTTGATGATTTAAGTGTTTACACTTACCAAACGGCATAGAAAAAACCAAATGTAGCTTAGCTGCATATTTTTATAACCTTTCAGAAGTGATCATTCAAATAACATCAAAAGGACTTAAATGGATTCCTAAATTTGATGGTACAAATGAAGGTAACTCCCCTCTCATCAGAGAGCCATCAGTTTGAAGTGGGGCTGAGTAAAGCTTATAATATTTCTGATTGCAGGGCTTTCATAGATCATCCAGAAAGCTTTCTATTGGAGCCATTAATGGTAAAACATTTCATGTGGGTGCTGTTACCGCTTATGCTGGCTTGATGTTGCAAGGGAGTGGTGCTCTTTTTTTTTTTTTTTTTTTTTCCCTCCTGTCTTTACTTCTTAAACACTAAGTGTGGCAATTCTGGAGAGGAGAAAGGAGAGAGTGTATGAATACTTTGTATTTCTCTACTGTCTCCTTTATCAGAGCTGCAAAAAGTTATAGTGAAGTTGAGTAAGTGATCTTGTCGGCTCAGACACTCCCTGACTGTGTTATCAGAGGTGAGGACTACCTGAATGCCACGGCTAGAAACTGTACAACATTCCCTGGACCCAGCTGGAATCTGACAGCAATAGTTATTCTTAAATGTGGGAAGACAAGGCAAATCCTCCCGTCACTGAAATATGTGGCAGTGGTTTTTAGGCAAAGGTAAAAGTCCTTAAATGTTTAGCAATTCACAAACTGCAGTATGTAGCTGCTTACCCATTCATTCCTGACAGGTTTACACCTACAGCAAATGGCACATCTAATAACCGATCTTGGCCGAAATCTTGACTCCTACTTTGTATGTAAGGGCAACGTGTTGGAAAGGGCATTTGGAATCAGGTGACCAGAATCCTTTTCCCTCACCACCAGTGGCAGGCATGGCTTGTATTATCCAAATATCAGGTCAAGGTATTTTGCAGAAAGCATGAAACTGAGCTCTTCTGCAGGGCACAACTTACAAGGTGGTTACATGTGCTGACATCCTAGTATTGACAAGATAATGTACTTTTTTCCTGATCCTTCTAAAGCCTTTTATGTATGGAATGCATCTTGTTACCTTGTCTAGTTAGCTAACCTGGACTTTATACCTTCCAAATCTAATTCTGCACCAGCCTGTGACATTCAGCTTGAATAACTTTGTGGATATTTGGCAAGCAGAGGAAATGGCGTGTGTATTTTCTACTAGTTTGACTTAGCCACCTTTATTTGCATCATTGCTTAAAAAAGGTGAAGAATTGAAGTCTGCTTCATACTTCTTGCCAACCATCTCTCTGGACAACACATACTGTGGTGACCTGCCAATGCCACATCCCATAATAGCCTACACAGCCAAGCCATCTAAGGAAAATATGGCTCAATAAGGTAGGAATTGTGTTATGCCTGGGTACAAACAAGAACACACACAGCCGTAAGCAGACTGGTATCAACCTTTGTTTCAGTCTTAGGCAAGGACTGGGTGCTGCTGAAATCTGAAGTGAGCTGAAGCAAGTCAAGAGTGTTTTGATCTGAAATGTTTTTGTTAATGGGGTTTAGTGGTTTCGGTTGTTTTGTGTCAGTATTTCTGTTTTGAACACCTTAACAGCAATCTTCTTCAAATTCAGATGTGTGAATACTCTTCTTTTGAGTTTTTAAAGTCTTTTATGGCAAAATTGTTCAATAACCAACTCAAAGGCTTTAAGATGTTAAACCCAAGCTTTGCAGAATTTGCTATGCTTCCAAAATAGAAACTGGTTTACAGTAGTGCCTGGATAGCAAATGCCTTTTACACCCATCACCTGGTAGTGGCAGCTAGCAAAGTTATGGACGATACAGCCATGTATCTTAAATGCATATTAAATTAGAATTAAAATCCAACCAGGCTTTTTTCTTCACTTCATGCTGCTGTGTGATAGCACTATTGGCTCAGCTAGTCTTCAGACCTAGGCTTACACCCTACAATAGAACCAGAAAATGTTAATTAGCCAGAATGGGTGCTTTCACTCCTCTAGGAGAGGAGCTGGAGAAGGCCAAAGGAGCTGACAGAGATCACAGAACCAAAATTGGTTGTTGATGTTCTTGGTAGTGACTTTAGGCTCTTTGTTATCTCCTAAAACAGAAATCATGACTAAATCATGATCAAGTCTTGGTATTTGAGACGATTGCACTGTGAGTACCTAGCTTGTCTCACAGAGGACATTTTGCCAGGGTGCTCAGAGCCCCTGAGGCGCTGGCCACGGGCTTTGCATAAGCTGGTGTGAGTCACAGGCCACTCCAGAAGCTGCTGCAGTGCTGTGCTTTCTTTGGGCCAACCAACTTGGGTTCCCTTGACATTTCTGAATGTCTTCTAAACATGTAATGCTGATAGAAATACTATTTAAATATTTGTGAGTTATTTTAAAAAAGTGCGTCAAATAAGCAGCCTTGTGACGCCCGACAGATATCTGGCTCAGACCAGTGCTTCGGTGAAGAAGGAAGAGGTCAGCACGAGTTATGTACACAACTTAAACTCTGACAAGAGACACTCAGGGTCTATAAAACACAGAGCAAAACTAGTGCCCCGTTGGAAAGCCCCCGTGCACGCGGGGCTCGAGGAGAGGGAGTTTTTAGGTAAGCATTTTCGGTGAGGACGAGTGGGTGCTGGACAGAGGAGAAATGGCATTCCTATGATAGATGGGAGAGCTGGACATTATCCATTAAATTACATTCAATGTTTATTTTATGAGCTTTAAAATATTCATAGAATGTTTTAAAAGCTGCTTTCATGTGTGAAGTGTATTCTTTTCTTTCAGCAAACAATTATCATATACAGATTAAAATAAGCTGCCAGGCATTGCTGAGACACATTATAGTCTGTTAAAGATGCCGAGCCTACTATAGCACTTGCATCTGGTTTTATGTAGCATTTAAATCGATTGACACCAATTCCAGACCTATTGTAAAAATGAGATACATGATTAGAGCACCACTGACATCTTTCCAAGGCTTTTCCACTTTTTAGAATCGCTGCAAAGGAAATTATTTCTAAAGCATTCAGAATATTGACCTGTTTTTTGGCTCTTGTCACAATCCATATAATGGCTGCAATGGGAGATCCTCTCTAGTTACTTGTCTAGACAGCACATTTTGTGCATTTGGAAAATGGATTTACCAGTTGCTACTGCAATTTTACACTTTGCCTTACAGATTCTGATCTGTAGTCTTTTTTTTTCTTCATTGGTTGCTTTATTCCTGTTCTCCTTGACAGCTTCTTCTCATTTAAAGTGTCACAGTGAAAAGCCAAAATGAGTCTCAGCTTCTTTGAGGTCCAGATACAATCCGTTCTGCTTTTGAGATGAAAATGCTGCATGTACTTATGGAATTTATTGAGGTTATTTATTGAAATCTTTTGGTTATTCTTTCTCCCAAATGACAACTGCATTTTTGGAAGTTTACTATAGGCCTAACATTAGTAATTCAAAAGAAAATTTTAAGCATATGTCATAGAAAAGAGTGTGTAGGAAAAAGAAACCACAGAAGAAGAATTGCAGTGTTTTCTGGAAAAGTCTCACAGATTTCGAAAAATTGTCTGTTGATAATAAACTTGAGCCAGGAAAACAGCAAACAACATACATTATGTCATAAAATCAGCCCATAATCTATACTAATAGATTTGGCTCAAATTAACTATCACAATTTTTTCTTTCTCTCTTGTTGATACATTCCTGGAAATAGATTGATAAACACTCGTCAAATATCTTTGAAAACAGTTTCAGCCTATGGGGTGTACGTGTGTGTGCAAACTGATCAAAGTTGCTGCGATATTAGTCATTCATAAGAACAGCAGGTTTTCTAGTTGCAGGTAAAATCTATTGGTCCCCAGTTATTAACCTGAATAAAATCATGGTTTCACAAATGCTTGAAAATAATGAAATAAGGGCTTGAACCTGGCCAAATGGAACTATTGTGGAGAAGTCAAGGAAGTATTTGTTAAATATCTTTAATCAGTCTTCTTCCAAAACCTCATTACCTTTCAGATTTTGCTATGCTAATAAGCAACTTCACCAATAAATTATCAAGATTTTCGAAGTTTCGGTATTCTAGTGCTTCTTATTCATGTAAGTTCTGATACCTAGCTCTCCTGCAATAAAATCCTACATGTTCCTCTGCATCACAATGCTCACATTGATGGCAGCACCACGTTGATGGTAATAACACTGGACCACCAGTGCCAGAATACTGAAATTCAGATGTCTTTAATTCTGTGACATTTATTTATCTCAAAAGCAAGAAGTTCTTGGAAAAACTCACAATCAAACCTGTTCTCAGCAGATGTCCAACAAAGAAGGTCTGACTGCACGTACAGCTAAGCTTGGGCTAGTCTTTGATCTAGAACGGCACTTGCCTAGTGCTGCTTCCTGAGCCGTTAAGACACGGTTAGAAACAGCAACTGTCTTCTCATCTGTAAAATCAATCTGCTGAAATTAGGAAGCGATGTCTTTAGCTGATTGGCAAAAAATTGACCTCTCCAGCTGCTTTGTTGCTGGAACGAATGTCCCCGAATCTGTGTGCTGCTGAACTGACAGTCACTCTGAGTTGGAAAAAGTGCTGTTGGCTGGGTGCCCCGGGAAGAGTTGGTGGGTGTCTGGATTTCAGAATGACTTCAGAAGACCTGGCACAGTGCAGACTATAGGCTGCACCTCAGAGCTGAGACAAAGGTGAGCTAGTTCTTTCCCTAACTTCTTCTTTCATGTAAAATTCCAATGTTGAACAGTGGCAGATGAGTGCTGCATTGAACTCCGTCTAGTTCACCAGGTCTGTTATTCCCCCACCCCAGCTGAGTACCATTTATACCAGTGTGTCTATATTAGGTAATCAAAGTTAATTCGGTAATCTGGCCAGGAATAACCACTTGCAACTGTATTTACTCTTTTTTTTTTTTTTATGAAGTTGTATCTGATGGACTCCAATTCATAACCAGCACAATGAATTTTCACAAGCAGTGGGACATTATATTGAAAACCTGAGCAGCCAGGCCAGGTAAATATAACAATCCCCATCTTTGTTCAGAACTGGCATGCCCAGAAATCTGGCAAATCACTCATCACCACTTCCACGCCAGAGTCCCATCAGGTTTACCTGCCAGAAGCAGATGCTGAATCCAAGGAGTCAGTGAGCGGTGGGCAGAGGGGTTGTGAAAGAAGGCTTTGGAAATCAAAGCTAATTACAATCTGTTGGCTGCTTGAGTGGGAAGAGTTGAAAGAAGATACTTCTCCATGTAATTCCATGCATACTATGTAGAGTATCTTCATGATGTTTTGCTTCCTCCCATGCGATCATCTGGCTCTCCCGTTTTACGTAATGTCTTTGGCAACGATCAGCAGTGTCCAAGGCAGGACACTGTGTTCGCTAACGTCTGAACAGGACCTGGCACACATCTCCAAGGCTATGCCATGGCTTGCTCTTTCAGATTTGTTTCTCACATGAAACCCCTCTAGGATTCCCTTCTAAGGAACATGTTATGGCTTCAAAAATGTACTTTGGAGAGCAGCAGATCCCAGCCTGGTTGCTTTGCTTGGAAAAATATTTTGTCATTTATACAACACTATTGCTTTGAATAAAAAACATGCATTGGTGACAGTGAGTCCGTAAAGTGCATGCAAAAAAGAGTTGTCATCTATTTCCAAATATCTCAGATCCGAATATAAATAGGTGTGACTTAAATCTTCCTCAGGACCATTTCAACAGCTTCTTCATCCCACTGCACAGGACCACCTCTAGCTGGATTGCAAATAAACAAAGCACAAGTATCCTTATGATTCTAGAAATGCACTTTAATAACAAAGATGGCAAAGCTTTTCAGAAAGGGTACTTTACTGGAACTAGAAAAAGTAAGAAATCACAAGCAACAACCATATTTTTTCTGCAACCTATGCAAAATGATTTGTTTTATAAGCTTCAGCAGTTGTTGATTTGAATTCAGTACACTTTGAATTCTATTTATCCAAAGCACAGAGAAAGAACCAAAATTAACCCTTCGAGGTTGCATTAGCAGGTCATTGAGTGCTTTCCTTCCTCAGAGGCTTCTGTCGGGGAAGACAGATGGTGTGGAGCTGTGTTCCTCAAGCATCCAGGGCAATACTTGGTGGTGGTAATGCCTTTGTGTAGAGACTTCAGAAGTGTTGGTGGCTCTGCCTTTGGTGTCACCTTTGCCTTTGTGACTGGCTCTGGCAATAGGACAAAAAGATAAGTGATTGAGAAAATCAGAGTGCTTATTGTGCTCATTTTGCTCATTCATCAGGGAGTCAGAACTCTGATTTTGCTCTGGGTACCCTGTTCTCTACACCAGACAACTAAACTCTGTCATGCACTGTTCCCAGGCAGGAAGATTTGACATGGATACACATCCCTGGAAGAAAGACTCTACAGGGAATTCCTGGTGCCTGCTACAAGGACATTTCTCCTGAGCTTTTTCAAGCTAAATGTTCTTGGCGAATCTGTGAAACAAGATGGTATGTCCTTTGTTGCAACATCACCTCGCATTTTAGAAACTTCACAAATTCTGGAAGAATTCTTCAATTTGTTTAGTCTAATCACAAAATTTTGCTTGAGAAAATGCCTGGAATTTAGTGCGATAGCATAGCGCTTTCCTCTAAAAAATACTTGACTTTTAACAACAGAAGACAAGAGCTAAATTCCACCTTGAGATATGACCTGCTCTAATGAGAGGCAAATTGCGCAATTTTAATGGAAATAGGGGCACAGGGATTTAAAGAAGTGAAGATCAGACCAATTCATTGTCACCTGCCAGACAAGGCAACACTCCATGCTCTTTTCCAGGATCAGCAATTCCACAGTATTTCCCTTCATAACCGCATAGAGTAGTTGTGATTATTGCAGCACCGGGCAAACAGCCATATAAAAGGACCAACTTCTTCTAAGGGATACAGGTATAAGAAGGATGCCTTACCTTTCCCTTTAAACAAAGGGATTTGTGTTTTATTCTATCTTAGTTCTAGCATCTGGTATTAGAAGGGGAGTTCTCCCTGTTTTTTTTTTTCATTTTGCAGGGATTTCTAGAAGAGGTAATAGGTACATTTCCTACTATTGTGGGCTGTTGTGACCTAATTATTGAAGGCTGGAATTGTGGAATTTGGAAAGGAAGACATAAAAATGAGAATTAATAATTACCTGATCTTGTCATGGACCAAAATCGATAGCAGGAGTATCTCTAGATTTCAGGTCTGTGTTTCCTAGGGGAGCTTGAAAATGTGAGAACTTTATCTGCTGTAGGTTTCACTGGAAGGTCCCAGTGAAAGCAGCCAAGCAAAGTTCATTGAGAGGTGGAGAAAATAGATGAAAATTATTTTGAAATACGTTAATCATGTTTTAAGATTTTGATGGTGAAGTCTGTAAAAATCAGGTCTGAATGTTTATGAATGACCGCAGCCCGGACAAACTGTGAGGCTGTATCTGCTGTAATCCAGCAGCTTTTTGACTGGCTTGGAGCCACACTGTTTTATCTTGATTTCCAAGGGAAAAATCTGCTGTTAATTTCAGAGGGTCACCGAATGTGCTTTTTTTCTCATACTTCTGTTCTCACACAGATGCTTTCTGACAGAAAGGCCACAATGAGAACTAGTGCTATTTCTATAATATGATGAGTTAAGGTTTTGTCTTTGCCTCAACATCACTCCAGTGTATCCAAGAATTTATTTTTGACAATATTATTTTCCTCTTTTTAAGCAAGGTTAAAGACTTTATTCAGCTTGCTTTTGTCACAAGAGAAGAAAGACAGTCAGGCAGCCCAGATTTTTTGCTCATACATCTTGCTCCCTGAAATAGCAGCAACTCGTCTAATCTGCCTTGGATCACATATGATAAGTTTCAGTCTTTGTCCTTGGGAAAATGCTTTTTAATCAGTGGATTACCATTTGAGGAAGTCTTTGGGTTTTGTTAACCTATTTTTTTTCTCAGTTGTATCTGATTATTTCCTATTTTAAATCCTTTTCTACTGAGTTTATTAATTTTCTTCTCTGTAACTGACGATTTTTTCCCACTACTTTTAATATTCATCTCTTTCAGCTCTCCCTTAATGTGTTGCCTGTGTTTTGTTCTGCATTTTTCCTCCCAGTTGGTCTAACTCCTTAATTAATCATGCAGCTTTTCTCTGAACAACTTGTTTCCATAGAAATCTCTTCCTTGATGCCTACATGTATAGTCACAGCTGAAGTCAGATCTCTTGATCTCCTATGTTAACTCAAGATCATCAACAAGGAAAACAGAAAACAATTACTTTGGGATCTTACTAAGAGAAAGTCAGAAATGAACTTTGATTCCTGAAAAGTGTTTGTTGTAGGAGGCAGTAAAAAGGAGTGATGGGAAGAAAGGAGTGAGATGATATCTGCTAAACATACTTGCATGGGAATTATTCCAGTGACATCAGAATTGAAATATGCAAGAAACTTGGCTTTAACGAGATGTGACTCCATTTCTTGGCACAGCGTCTGTCTGAAATAACTTCAGTAACTTGGGGCTTTTGTACAGTTTTGGTTAAGTGTGAGTGAGGGATTTAGACATAGCAGGCTCGTTTATAAAAGGGATTGATTTTGTTCGTGCACTGTTTTCTGGCATTGTTTAAAATGACCTGCTCTAGGATTGCCTTTCACCATATTTGAGCAAGGTGGGATGTGACTGTTTTGGAGACACCGTGTGCTGGGTCCCTATGTGTGCTGACCTACAGTCAGCTGAGGGCTCAGGTTTTGGTCCGGTTGCTTGTAACGCAACTCCTCAGAAAGGCTCAGCAAGGGTAAGTGGTTTCAGAAAAGAGGAAATCAAGCACTAATGACCATGTGGGGAGAAATCATGTTTTCCCAACTTCAGTCCCAAGCAATGATGTGAGCTTTGGGGCTTTAGTAATGTTAGTGGGTGGTCCTTGGTGAGCTGCTGCAGAGCTGGGAACAGTAAAGCCCAGGTGAGTAGAGAACAGATTTTCTTGCCGCCTTTCCCTCCAGTATGGGAAGCTCCACTGGCAGCCCCACAACTCTGCAGCCAAGCAGCTGGGCACAGGGGGTTTGAAACACTGCGAAAGTACCCTAAAACCTTCTGAAACTGAGACATCGCTATTCTAGATATCCTTGTGAAAACAGTAATTCCTACTTCAAATAAAGGTGCTACGTGCCAGCTTCTGTAGAGTGTAAACTTTCTGTGTGCAGGCTGAACCTCCTCTATCTAGAGGCTGCTGCAAGGGTACCCCAGGTTCATTGTGCTGTAGGATGGATACAATGATCAAGAGAGGGGAATGTGATTCCTTCCTAAAAAGCCTTTTTGGAAATTCCTCACTAATGCTACGTCACAGTGAAGCAGTCCCCTCAAAAGACTTTCTGTAGGCCGTTTCTTGATCAGTTACCCATACAAAACCAGGAAGCTTACCATAAGTTTGTTGTTAAAATAACATAAGTACCTAAAAGAGAGAGAGAAAAATGAGCATTCTAGGGCTGTGCTGTGTCATCTCATGGCAAACACCATGGAAAAATTGAAAAGGAAATGAGGGAGGAAATAAAAATGAGTGGGAAAAAGAAACTTTGTGGTGTAATTAGAGCATTTTTATCGTATGGAAGCAGCCCGCTGATGTAATCCCCAGATTCAAATGACACATTCTGGCTCCCTAACCCAAGCACATAGCTGAGAATTTCATCAGTGCAGGGTGTGCACTTTTTATATTGCTTGGATGGGTCTGGCAAAAAGCATTTTCTTAGCTAATCACAGCTAGACATCATATATCACTCTACCTTAATTTCTTTTGTATTGCGTAGCCAATAAAAATCAGCATTTTAGGAACCAATTGCATGAAAAATGAATCATAAGCCTACGCAAATTTTGCATTTGGTTGTTATACAGAAAACAAATCTAATGATAATGAAACACACCTATACATTATAACTCCATTGGGGTATAATGATCCTAAATGAGGTTGGGGTAAATTAAATAAACAGAAAAATGCATTACTTCACTTCTTAAATCTTCATTTAGAAAAAAAACAAATCCAGAAGAATTACTGTTTTACACAGAAAATTTTTGCTTATCCACTGCATTCAATCTTTTTTTTTTTTTTCTCTCCTTGCACTTTAAGCTCCAAACTGTAAGAAATTAAAGGTCACAAGAAGACGTCCTACAGACATTCAGAGCCTGATCTGGTTACCTGGAGCGGTTCGTAGAGTTGAATTATCTTTTGACCTCTGTAAATTAACATAGTATCCTACCCTTATGCCTGCCCTATAGAACTGTAATACCTAACAGTACAGCAGATAAAAAATTACCAGGGAAATAATTTAAAATGTATTAATACTTCTGATATGTTCTTCTGAAAGCAGCCTACATAGCACTCTGTACCTTTTTGAGTATCCCCATACAAGGGTTGTTCAGGTTGTATAGGCCAATTGGGTATTTTTATTAGAAATCTATATTTTCATTGTTCATCTTGGCTTAAAAATCAGCTCAAAAGGTTTTTTTTTGTTTGTTTTTTTTAAATACATTTAATGTGACAAGCAGAGCATCTACATTTAGAGCTTGGGGGGAAGGGACTATATTAGTTTATAATATTAGTTTAGATATTAGATGTCATTAAAAGCAGAAAATAAAATCATAGCAGCAATGAACTACAGGAAATGCAAAGAAATCTAGTTAGTCGCAGAGGTCGCAAGGCATGCTAATGTTTGTAGCACACAGGTTCGTTGCTCAACTGCAGATGAATTTTTCAGACCACAAACTATTTTTTTGTCTAGACTAAGTCTATATAAGCAAAATAAAAGTAAAGATTCTGCCTGTTCCACGAAAACTAATGTGACGAGGGACCTAATTGCAACACAATAACTGCTTCTTGTGTCTGCCTGGGTCACACTGCGTGATGGGGACTGGGCCTTGGGTTTCATCACGGCGTCCAGCTCCTGGCTTGTTCCAGTCACCGGCAAAAAACGAGTCTGCTCTAAGCACAGCACCTCCTTCACAAGGGTGCAACGTCAGCTTTCATTTTTGTCTTTTTTTTTTGCGTACAGGGTAGAGGCAACATTGTTCTAGGTGTTTGTTAGGAAGGAAAAAAGAGAGCAGTAGCTAGTTTTGTAGAAATTTGAGTAATCCATCAAAGGGACATTGGCAAAATGGCCAAACACTGAGGCAACGCAGCAACTTAGCCACGGAGCGTTGGTTTGCCGTCCGCTACTCCTTCACTCCGGTGGATCGCAGGTAGCTGGAGTGAGGCAGCAGCTCCGCACAGCCGGGCACCCTCTCGGGGCGGGGGGTGGCTCTGGGACACTCACTCCGGGCGCGCTGCGGGGAAAGGTGCGGGCAGCCCCGGCGCCGAGAACGGGGCAGAGCGGGGCGGAACCGGACAGAGAGGGACAGGGCGGGGCGGGACAGCCCCGGCAGTGGCACCCGAGCCTGGGGAGCCTGCCCCAGAGCCCCGCAGAGACCGCACCGCGGAGCGCGGGCTGCGGGAACCGAGATCTCGGCCACGGCATCCGAGACCCCGGCCACGGCAACCGAGATCTCGGCTACCGCCCTCCGGGGCGGGGCGGGGCGG
>VWZK01022260.1:24524-135187 GCA_013396935.1 Baryphthengus martii
GAGGGGGAGCTTTTCTTTGGGGCGAGAGGGTCCGGTAGCGGGCGGTGCGGCAGGCGGAGGAGAGGACGCGGTGGGCTCGGCCGTGCTGCAGTCGATGACATCCCTGGGTGAAAGGCCAGGTGGGTGCTGCAGAGACCTTCGCCCCTCTTCGGTACCGCTGCTTTCTCCGTGTGACAGCAGCTCCTGGGCTGTCTGCGCCGCTGAGCGTGCTCCGCTAGCAGCGGCTGCTTGCGCTTCGTAGCTGGGTGCTCTTAGGAAACGCTTGGTAGCTTTGCTGACTTTCGCTGCGCATCTTGGAATATCAACGGGCTTCGCCAGGGTATATTGGCCAAGGGAAAGACCGGCCATTGATCTGGACTTGACTGCTGTAAGCAGGCTCAGCACAGCACATCTGCAGCAGGGCCGATAAAACAGTTCTCTGTTAAATATAAGCACGTACTGCCCAGCCTCGGATGGGTTAAATAGTTCCTAACTTCTAGGTTGAACCTGCATCACGTGCAGTGGTATTACTGGCATTTTGTAGAAGTAAGGAAAAGTTAGTGCTGCACGATGAAAGAGCAGGGACAATACTCTTATTTGGGGTTTTGTTACCTCTGTGCTATAGTTTTATTGATATTGGCTCTACTGGAAACAAGCAGTCATCCTCTCTCCTAGGAATTTTACATCAAATATTTCTCAATCATGTACAAGGGTCCTGTAAAAAAACAGCCATGAAGAGCTTCTGCATCAGAGAAATGCTATATCTGTTCCTGCTTTGCAGCCAGCAGAACCAAACCATGGACAAGCAACGTACCTGGGATGAGACTGTAGGGAGATAAATCCCCTGTCTCTAGCCCCACTTACTTGTATAAGAACTTTCAAGTGTGGTTTTGGAAATTAGAGAGTTAGGCTCTCATTTCTCCTCAAGTCGGTGGGAGTTAGATACCTGATTCCCTTGAGCCCTTTGAAATTCTTGTAGAGCAAACACTCTTGTAGAGCATTATGTAGAAGCAATTAAAACATCAGCCAACATTGACAAGCTAGTTAATGTGGTCTGCAAAGAAAATACCTTTAAATTTGTCTAGGTCCTAGTAACTGACACACGAGCCTGATGACAAGGAGCCAAGTAAAGATCCTAATGTCAGTTTGGGAGTGTTAGTAATCAGCTTGGGAAGCTAATGCCAGGGAGCTGAATAAAGATGCAATTAAGGTTGCCACAAAGTACTGGGATACATTGCAGGATACATTGCGGTTCCCTGCTGTGATAACAGAAGAGCTGCCTGTGGTTCTTTACTACCAGCATGGTAGTAAAAAAGGAATGAAAGGACAAATATCTTGTTCTTTTCATTTTCCAGACATTTATATTCACTCACTATGGAGCCTAAAATATCCTGGCAAAATTCCAAGCAATAGTCTCTCTTTTTTTTTTTTTTTTCTCAAGTGGGTTAATAAAATACAAGTAGGCTTTTCAATATTACATTGCACAAGGGACAACAGAATAAACGTTTCTGCTTAGTTGTGATCCGTCTCACCTTGTGGAGAGTTAGGCAGTATTCCAAGTCCCTGACTGCTTATTCTGGTCAGTGCAAACACCCTGCTTTGAAAGCATCACATTTGAGCCTTCAGTCTTGAGTAGACAACATGTTCACACTCTCTCTTTAAGCAAGGGGAGATAACTTAAGAAAAAACAGTTCTTGAAAATCCTGTCACAGGTGTAATGTAGTTCTGAACATCCCCAGGAAATCACAGTTCTAGTGCAGCAAATGCCTTTCTTTCACAGAGCGTGCGTAAAATGAAATACTGTATTCTGTAAATAGCTTAGCTGTAAGTCAGAGGGAGGTAATACAAATTTTAATAGCCCCAGGAAGATACACAGACCAGAAAGACGCAATGGGAAACTCATCATTCCATTTTCAAATAGAATCTGAAAAACCCTTGTCACTTCCACCACTGCCAGCACAATGAGTAACGACAGGATCTACCTCACTGCATAAAGGACCTGCCAACTCACAGCCAAAGGCTCATGAGCTGTAGGAAAAATGTATTGTGGAGTTTGACATGTGGCTGCCAAGCACAGCCAGCGCTTGTTGACTCCAGTTCTGGAGGAGGCTGAGGGGGACGATAGTTCGGGATTGTTGGTGATGAGAGGAGGCAGCAACAGCATCTCGCTGTGCTGGAGTGGTTGGCTGTGCTGTGCCAAATCAAGCAGGTTCAAGGTGGGGGCTCTAGGCGTCCGCTTGTCTGGTGCTGTTGTGGGAGGACTACTGCCACGTGGAGAGAAAAATAGTCTTCCTGTATAATAACAGAGATTGGGAAAGAACAGAATTCTTTGGATTTTTCTCTTGTTTCCTTCCAGATTGATGTAATATATAGTCAAAGTCAGTCAGTCCCACCTTCTTTTCTGTTCTCCTGTCTGTACTCGCATGGCATGGGGAGGAGAGGCTGTGGGGGCCTCCTCACTGGGCACGATGGGGAAAGCTCTTCCTTTTTGCAGGCACTGCGCTTGCGTACTACAGTAAAGTGGGCAAGTATGTCCTGGAGTAACTAATGTAACAGTGCTGCAAACAGCAAGAAAAACCTCTCAAACTCTGCTCACTGGCATGGTCTTGGGAGATCTTCAGCCTTAAACACAAATCCCTTTAATTAATTAAGACCTGATCACCATGTGGTTCTTGCCTGTCAAAACTGCAAAACTATTTTGGATGAAAATAGAAGCAAATGTAATGCATCTAAATCATGATTTAAAAAAATATGCTACAAAATTACTTCGAAATAGGTGAAAACCAACACATTTAGGCTAAGGTGCCATAGGTTCAGCCATAGGCTGAGCTGCTCTAAGGGGCTGCCGGCCACTGGTGAGTAGTTACACGTCCCTGTGCCTCTCCTTGCAGATGCCTACCACTGCCATTGTCTTGCCACTGGCGCTCATCAGAATGTGTGGTATACAGTTCACAAAGCTAAAACATCACAAATCAGATCTTGCCAAAAAAAGTGAATTGTTTTGTGCCTGTTTGGTGGCCAGGCTTGCTTGCACAGGCTCTGCGGTGGTGATGGGGAAGGGCAGGGGAAAGGAGAGCAGATCTGTGCAACTGGAAAGTCCTGCTGCGTCCTGAGTGACATTCATGGTACTTACGTTTTCACATAGAAATTTGTATCCTCATTTTATTTAGAGCAAGCATTTTTGAAAATCTGAAGTACAATTTGACAATCTGACTTAGTTGAAGTTTGTGATCATCTTGTAGCAAGACTGATTAACCTGTTTCACATACAGCTTGTCTTGCTGCCTCTCCCTTCTTGTTGGGAAAGTGCTTCTTCATGTGAAGGAAGCATCTCAAAGGCAATGCCTGAATCTCAGTCCCTGATGGAGGGCACTGCTGGGGTGCAGCATCTCTAGTCTGTCATTACTACCTAACGAGCTTTCGCCCGTCCTTCAGGCTGCACATGCCGTGAAAGAAAAGCAGTTTTGCACATCAGTACTAAGTACAGCCCTATGGAGAGCAATTATTTCCTTTTGGGCAATTATTTCTTATTTCCTTTTTATTTCCTCCTCTCATACTGATCATTACTTTAGTCATATAGTCTCATCTGGGAATTTCATAGCATTAGAGTAAAACTCCTTGGCATCCGTTCCCCCTTTATGATTTCAGTTTCCAGTAACATTGGGAGGAGGCAGCATAGATGTCCCTGAGATACAGAGATATCAGTAGGACCTTTTCAGTAGTTATTTTAGCAGTGAAATAATCACAGCAAATGTAATGGCAAATAATTGTAGACATGCAGGCCAAGAACTTATTAGTGCTTCATGTGTTGTCTCCTACCACAGCAGTGACTTTGGAACACGGGCTGTGCAGTTTAAAGGCCTGAAGATTTCCACCAGCAAAGAAAATCCCCTCAGCTCCTGAGTCCTTGTCCTATGGAAGAGGCCGCCGCTAAGTGTGAAAACGTCGCTGTATTTTCAGCCATATCCATTGAAAATTTCATCACTAGCTGCAGAATATTTTCTAACCTGTCCTTATTTCTATCACTGTTGAGAGCTTGGTTTGCTCTAAAAATAGAATTGTATTTTTAACTTGTTGGGAACTGGAGAAACTTCAACCCCTCCACAGTCACTTTCCTGTCTGAGGTCAGGAAAGCTGTGCACAGGCTCGAGCTCACTGATTTAAAATGAGGTCTGGCATGAGGATGGCTACAGTTTCTCCACAGCTGAGCTGGTTAAGTGAGTCTACTGGGTTTTTCCAAGTGAAAATCACTTTGTTTTTGTGAAGAATTTTAGTGTTAGACTGGTCATCGTTCTGTCTCATTTCTACAGATTTTTCTTTCTTGTTTTGCTCTGTGAGTACAAGGATTGCGTTTTATCAGTTGGCTGTCTTGATATTCTAACACAACTAAATGTTGTGTTATGATAAAGATTATGATAAATTATGGCACTGAGTATAGTAATAAATGTAGACATAGTGTATATAGGCTATTGTGGGAGAAATTACCTTCTGTTCTTCAGTTTGGAATAGAAAAGAGTCATGCATCTGTTTTATGTAGAAATACCCTTATCATCCTGTCGTATCACTTTATTCTGAGATGAAAAAGCCATAGAGTTTTGTGCAGGAAAGCCTTTGTTACAGATGGCATTGTCCAAGTGAATCAAGTGATAATGGAAATAATTTAAAGTTTAGAAGTAGAATAATAAAATCATGGAAGTTCTCTAAGTTTTTTGGTGCATTTCTTCAGCCTGTTGTACTGATGACTTACAACTGAGAAGTTAGAGCAAAGCAAGCAGTGAATTGGAACAGGTATTTATGTGAGGTGCCTTGGAATCCTAAACTTTAAGTGTCCATGTAAAGAAAACATTTTTAAGAACCAGGTCTGTTCCTCTGGCCTAGCACGTTACATTTTAAAGACATTTCTCTCTACAGAATGTGCTTGATTTTAAGGTACTTTTAAAACGTTTCTTTCAAAGTAGTCTTTGCCTTTTGGTTGGTGCCTGTTGTAAGGTGTGCTGCAGTACACACAGCCAAATAGAACATGTAGTATAGGAATCCTCTCCTCTTCAACAGGCTCAGGAATTTCTAGTACTGGCCGAGTTCAGAGCCTGCTGGCATGTACTTATGCGAAACATGTTTGTGTTTTCGAGGCATCGGGGAGTGTTCTGTGATTCAGTGAAGTTATACGCTGCGCCTCCTCCTGTGGGAATCTTACAGTATTGGCCATAGGGCTTGATGAATTGTCACAAAACGAGCAGTTAATTCTTGACATCTGCTGTGCTGAAGTGACTGCCAAGTTGCGTGGGTAGTTGGCAAGGAAATAAATATTGATAGACCCTAGCAACAGGTACTCCTGAGAACTCTCGTTCTGGGAACGCTTAGGCTGTGTCCAATGTCGTTAATGTTGTGATAGCATTTAAAGTTTATTTTTAGGATTTGTTGGTGTCTTATCACCATCTCTCAGAACTGGAATGCATGAATGGGCTTTGCTGTGCTAGAGCATAGATGTGTGTATCGCACACCCTTCTCTGCTGACTCAATTTGACGTATAGCAGACGCTTCACTGTCCAGATCCATAGGGTAGCTAATGTACACTAGTGTGTTACATCTCACCTATGTCCTCATATCCAGACTTTCATGTTTGCTGTCTATCCTAAGCTGGAATGACTACTCCAAAGCCATGTACATACAAGTGCATCGGATACAAGAACTTTCTTTTCAGCAATATGCTAACAAAACGCTCACGTACAGGATCCTCTAAGAACCCACCAGACAAAATCAGCTTCCTTATATCATGAAAGCACTAACTCATGTGAGTTCTGTAAGTGAACAATTTTATGTTCTCATTGCAGAAATTGAAGCCAGAGAAGCCTGCGACTGGCTGAGAGCTGCGGGTTTTCCCCAGTATGCCCAGCTCTTTGAAGGTATGATCCCAAAGACTTGTCAAGGAGATGACACTGAATACAAGTAGAACTGTTTACATAAATAAGTTTTCAGAACCTGACACTTCTGGTGGAAATATTTCCAAATTCTGTAATGTCTTCTTGCAAATCTGTAGAAAAATAGCAACCTGGTGTGTGTTCTGGCAGAAGTGACATCTTAACTAGATTAGCATGGACTCAGTAGGCTTCTGTAAAGGACCCGGTCTTTCTCGGTTATTGTTAGCCTGCAACTCAGTCAGATTTCCACTTATGTGTTTTTTAGTTGCTTATCATTTTCTCAGGCTATTTTCTTTGGAGTGTCGGGGCTTTTTCCAGCTCACTGATTGCAACAAAAACTCATCTAAGGCTCTCCAGCCTTTGAATGTTGAAAAAAAAAATCTTACAATCATGTTTTTAAAACAGATATTCAGAAGCAGCCAACCACTCAAACAATATAATTTCAGATTGTTTTCATATTGTTAAAGCTAAAAAGAGTGTTTATTACTTGTGGGGGAGATACAGGTTTGCTGAGTACTTATTTAATCTTCAGGCAATGCTTGTACTTATATCTTAAAACTGTTCTTCTTTAAAATATTTTTTGTGGTTACAAATAGTGAATATAACAAAAGCTAATCTATTTTTTAAGAGAGATTTTTATCAAAGAACTACAGCTAAAGGAACTTCTGCCCACTCTCATTCACACCTCCCCTATTAATTGTGAAATTAAAAATCGTCAGTCAAGCAATAGAGCCGAATTGGAAAGCTGTATACTATGAAACATGACGTGTTATGGAAATGCTTCCTGTTTGACTACAGCAGACTTTATTATAGAAACCATCACACTTATAGTCTGCTGGAAATCCACATTGTCATATTTCTGGATAATGGATTACCTTGCTGTCCATGCAGTGTCCTGACTTGACTAGGAAAATTAAGTTCAAAAAGTAAGCCAAGACAATACTGGTGGATCTTACATCTGCAAGGCTAAACCTCAGAAGCTGGAACATTGTCCTCTTCAGCTGGTGTATGGATTAGCCTCAAACACAGCATGATTCGTCAGGCTCACTACGTCTCAAAGAGCGTCTGTCACATGCCGCACGATGCCTTACGTCAGCAAAAGCACATGTAGGATACTCCTGGGCTTCTACTGTACTTGAAAGCAGAAGGTGCAGAGAACCTAACCAAAGCAAAATGTTAATTTTGTATTTCTTGACTGTAGTCCTTAGTCACCGCAGGCTCCTGGAAACACAGCAAATGTTTGTCTGCCTGTAAGTAACAACAGCAAGCGGGTACCTACATTTGTTCTCCCACTTGCTACTAAGGAACTGCTTCCTACTTACTTGAAGGACATTTGTGTGAACACACAGCTACAGAAATAGATGTTTCACCTATGGTAAATATGTTGCAACATTGGAAGTCTTTGCAATTATAACTCAGATTTCAGATTCAACTTCTTTCTTCACAGATATGCAGTTTCCTATTGACGTAAAAACTGTGAAGAAAGACCACGAATTTTTAGATGGAGATGCAATTGAATCACTATTCAGGTAAATGTTAGTTATGAATCAGGGCTGGTTTGGGCAAAATGTGTGGAGAACCTCTGACAGAATGTTAGTCTCTGATGCCGATAATGAAGACTCCATGGTAAACATTCATGACTAGTCTGGTGCTTGTTTGTTTTCAAGAAATAAAATAGTTTAAATTTGAAACTTCTTTTTTCTTATGCCCTAGACGTTTGAACACATTGAACAAGTGTGCGTCACTGAAAGTGGAAATAAGCCATCAGAGGAAATGGGTGTGTTTGTAAAATATACATTTTCTCATTAATAATGTGTTTATCTATTATACCAAAACCCTGTTTTTAAAGGTCTATGAAGTAATTTTTGAACTTTTCTTTCTATTCTTTTCCACCCTGCAAAGCTCTTCCATTTGCGTTTTCGGCTGAAAATTGTAGTGATGGAGGTTGAAATTATGCAATGTTTATTTTGTAACACTGCAAGGTAGATTAGGACTGGGTTTTCAAACAGTGTTTAAAAAATACATTACTGCCCAATAGTTGCACCAAAGCCTCACCTCAGCCCCCGGCCCCTCCCTTCCCCCATTGTTATTGCTCTCCTAAATAGTTTCACATCTTATTTAAGGTCTGAAAGTGACATTTCACTCTTATTGACTAAAGAAAGGATAAGAAATGAAAGTAGACAACCAAAATAGTGTTAGGTAATGCCAAATGTGCAGCCAATAGAAGCTGGAAGGGTTATAGCCATGCTGACTTTGCCCTCTCCTGGAAAAAATAGTATTGTAGCTAAACCAGAGTTATAGCCACATCTCAACTGGTTAGCACCAGGACTATAAAGCCTCTCAGGTACCATGGATTAACTGCAGGACTAGCAAGAAAATAATGTCATCTTTTGGGAAAATGCCTAGTGTTTTGAAAGTTTCAGGGAAGAATGGGGCACGAGAAGGTCCACAGAGAAGAGACAGGTCATTCCTACCTCTCTAACAGTTTTACTGGCCAGGTGCTCAAGTGGCATGGGGATAACACAGCAAATACAGCACATGGGCAAATGGCTGGTGAAACTGAAGGCTCCAAGAGAGTGTGCTAGAGACTGATGCTGCCAGAGTCCCGCAGTCAAATGCTTATTTACCTGAAAATGGAAAAGATGTGGTCAGAGAAGCGTGAAAGAGATTTGTTTGGCTTTAGGAAAGGCCTTTGGATTTACCACAAGAAAATAAATTTATATCCTCAGATCAAATCTGTTATCTTTTCCTGAAGTGAATATCAGATTGGGAGTACTTTGTCAGCATCTTTGTCAACTAATAGCCCAGAGCTCAGGGCAGACCTTCAGTAACTGCATAGTCACATGTACATATGTTGGTCTATGTAGGCAGAAAATTTAAGTCTCCTATTTCGGTAATTTTAAGTTTGCTGAACTTTACCCTTGAACCCTTGAACTGTACTACTCTCTCTTTTTTTTTTTCCTTCTAAGAGCGATGACTCTGAAGATGATGAACCTTGTGCAATAAGTAACAGATGGGCTTACGAGAGGTGCAGTCAGAGATGGTCTCGTATTGAGAGCCTAGAAGTTTTCCCAGGAAAGGAAGGTGCTAATGCATCAGTCCCAGGCAGTCCAATACTGAAGAACATCAGCAACGAGGATACTGTCGCTCTGGGTCATGGTGAGAAACATGATGTATCCTCAATTCACAGTACTAAAAGTGGTGACAGTGACATCATTAGCTTCCCAAAACCTTTTGAAGATGTGGAAAGCAGCACAAGTTCCTCAAGATGTTCCTCAATTAAAGTGGCTTCAATGGACTCTACTTTTATTAGTTGTTCTCCTCCCCCTGGTGAATTTTTAAATAACACCAGTGAGGAGAAGCTTTTGGGTAAGTCATCACATAAAAAGAGGAGCAGCCTTCTAAAGAAAATGGAGAAGTTGCACTTAAGAAGCTGTAACTTAAGGAGTAGTCAGTCAAAGGCCAAACCCATAATAAGTGAACCTGTTCTTCTGGAAGGACTTAATGAAGAAAAGTTGAAGATGCTGAACTGTGTAAATATTTCTGACCTCTCTGGCAGCCAAACAAAGAATTCTTCCTTTTCTCCGGAGAGTTGCAATAGCAGCAATCAGTCTGAAAATAGTGGCACAGTGAGCAATCCAAGTCCTGTTACAAAACCAGAAAGCCATGATGAAGAAGGAAGGGTGATGTATCCAGAGGGTTTGGATTCTAGCAAGGTCTTGCTGTGGAACGATCTATCTCAGCAAGACCTGAAAAATGACATAAAGTTACGAATGAACCAGATGTTTCAAATACCACAAGACCATAAACCTGGTACTTTCCCTACAGCACTTACAAACAGCTCCCTGTCTCCAGCAGACAATTCTTCCATCAACTGGAGAACAGCAAGTTTTCATGGGTACAGGAGGAGTCAGAGCAGAAGCAGTTCCAAAGACTCCAAAGCCCCCAGGAGTCCCTTTTTGTGCAATGATAACAGGCTAAGTGTATATGACAACATGCCCGATATGGAACTAGGTAATTTGGAAGCAGCGCAAGTTGGTGATGATGATGTTTTTTCAGAACTGAACAGTGTTATAGAAGATGTCAAGGGGCTCAAAAAGTTGGTTGATCAGTGGACAGAGAAGTTGTCTGATGATGGGGATTTGGACTTTGACAGTGACTTGACCTCTTTGTATCCATCCTCACTTAAAGACATCTGCCTTGAAACAGAGGGCTCAGATGATAAGACAGAGGATCTTCCACTCACTGAGGGAGAGAGCAGCTGTGAAATGGGAAAAGAGTTCAATTCTGCAGACCTGGTATACACGACAGACTCCAAAAAGACCAACAGGTCAGCCATCCTTGAATTTCTGTGGTAGACTGCCCCTTGGGAACCTTTCTTCACTCAAAAAGTAGTTGCTTTTTCAGAACATAGTATTCTTAAACACGTCTGTTCTGGGTAGCAGGGTCAACACCACTGGTGCCGGGTACTGCTCTGGTAACTACATCTGCTCTGATTGCTGTTGAAAGTAGGATACTCATAATCTGCATGAGCACTTAGACGTTTGGAATCAGCCTCTATGGCTCACTGCTGTAATTCTCACTGAGACAGTCTGTATTGCCAGACTATCTCCTGGATGAGAAGCACCTTGTTGAAATGCAACTAACCATTTGGTGTTTGGGAACCACAGGCAATGACCTGTGCATTAGGTGTTTCACAGGTACAGGCAGAAAACTAATAGGGACAACAGAAATAGTCCTAAGGTTAAATAATATTTATCCCGTAGGCATAGGAAGAAACACTGGTCTGTGGAAGCAAGTGTGAGCTTGGAAAGCCTTTCCATCCAGACTGAGAGCCTGTCAGCTGCCCAGCTAGCCCGCACACAAAAGCTGGCGTTGTTGAAACTCACTGCTTTAATGGACAGATACTCCCCTTCCAGTAAGCAGGGCTGGAACTGGTAAGTTGTCTAATGTTAAAGCAACCCTTGCTGGAAAGAGATTTGATGTAAGCAGGTAAATTTCCTTGACTGCCTGGATTACACACGCCCAGGGTGAGGAATTTCATCCCATTCGATTGCCGGCAGTTTTGTGGTTATTTCAATGGCTCGAGTATTTGCTCTGCTGTGGGCTGCACTTTTGCTCGTCCCTGGTAATCATGTTGTTACTGATTTTAAAGCACATTATTTCTCTCTGAACTTGCCCATTTGCAGGGCTTTGTGTGAGGTCCTCCACAGAGACTGCAGGACCTGAGGTGAGAGCTGGCTGGGCTGAGTCCATCTCTTCAGTATCAAGCCCCTCTTTGAACTAAACGGACGACAAAGTCAGTCACTTACTTAGATGACTTAGAAGTACCAGTTAACATCTTGTGATAGGAATCTAATACTTAAATTGTATTGGATCTGGGTGAGCTGGAGTTAGTGTTCCCCAGAGGAGCTCTTTTGGTGCTGGGCTTTGTACTGGGAGGCAGATCAGATGTCAGTGTTGTGGCTGCTGCTGAGCAGCACTTGCACAGCACCAAGGCTGGCTTTCCAACATTCCCCCCCAAGTGGGATGGGGTGGGCAAGATCTTGGGAGGGGACATAGTCAAGACAGCTGACCCAAACTGACCAAAGAGATATTCCACACTGTGTGACGACAGCTCAAGTATAAAAGGGAGAGAAAGGAGAAGGGTTGGGGGTCATTCGTTGGTGAAGATGCTTGTCCTCCGAGCAACCGCTATGCGTACCAGAGTCCTGCTTCCCAGGAGAGGGCAGACATCGCCTGCTGATGGGAAGTAGAGAATAAGATCTTGTTCTGCTTTACTTCGTGCGCGCACAGCTTGCTTTTTGCTTTTTTTCCCCCTTCCTATTAAACTGCCTTTATTGTACCCTCCAGGCTTTTCCCATCTTATTCTCTTCCCCCCTGTCATTCTGAGGGAAGTGGGGCAGGGAGTGATAGAGCGACTTGGTGGGTACCTGGTGCTCAGCCAAGGTCAAACCCACCACAAAATATAGAAAGAAGTGAGAAAAGCCTTCAATGTCCTAAAGAGGTGGAACATATTTTACATGAGGGTGCTTTATTAAAGCTAATTTCAGTTCTGAAATTAAGAAGTCCTTTCTTTAATTGCCCTTAATGATTTTCTCTCTATCTTTCGATGCTACATGTGCAAGATTCGGGGCTGTATAGTATAACAAGTATAACTGAATCTCTTCCATGGATAGAACTGAAGTAGCAGGCAGAGCTAACAAGTTTCATGCACTGTTTTTTGTTTTTCAGGACTATACCAAAGTTCATTAAAAAAGTAAAAGCCTCTGACTACAAAGACAAAAATGTGTTTGGGGTTCCTTTAGTTCTGAATGTTCAGCGAACAAGCCACCCACTGCCTATCGGCATACTGCAAGCTCTGGACTATTTAAGAAACCACTTTCTTGACCAGGTATGAACTTGAGGCAACCCAGAGCCTTAAACGGGTCTGCTTCAGGGAACCAGTCTCTGCTTCCAGCTTTGTGAGGGTCTTCTTGCTGCCTAAAGCTCTGGCCAGGCGGGAAGGTGCAGGGCTGAGCAGGTGGCCTGTGAGGCAATACCAGTGCTGTGTCCTTCTGGAAATGCCTTTAGTCATGTGCTGTGTTTTTGTGGCTTGTTTCACTGACATCTTCTGCAGCCAGTTCTGGTGCAGGCAGTCAAGCTGTCTTCTCCTGGCTAGGTAGCACGTGTCTGCTCCCTTAGGAAGTAAATCATCTACCATGCAACGTCGCTTTCCCTCTTTTCTGTGGTTGCTGGCAGTGCCAGAGCTGATGTGATAGTTAATCTTGTTTCAATTGAAATGGACTAAGCAGAGATGGAACATATTAGAGCAGTGCCTGCAACTTCTTCTTCTGGCTCTGAAATCTGCATTTATCTGTTAAGTGGAGATGTGCGTGTGGCGGTGGACGTGTGTGTGCACCGTACACTATTTATATAACATAGGTGCAGAAATGGGAGACCCCATGACATAAGACACATTAGTTAAAGAAAGGACTTATTTTTGCCTTTTTTTTTCTTTTTTTTTGTCTGTGTTTTGTAGCTGTGTAGGTGTGTAGTATCATGCCAATGTATAAAAATGTGTGCATCCTGTGGCGTTCCGTTGCAGTTTGGTGGCACATATTGGAGTGTGAGCAGTCAGTTGCTTATGAAAACAGCGTGTTTTATTTTGAGGTTTTGGCATCTATTCCATTAATATAAATAAACCAATTCATGTAAATACCTTCTTAATGGCACACAGTGAAACTTTCAGCAGAAGCTTTGTTGACGTCAAGTTCATGGGTAACATCTAAATCTAGGCTTTTGTCATATTAAAAATAAAAGCATCATTTCTCTTAGAATAGCAATTGCACTATGCCAAGCTGTAGACATATAAGATGTCTCAGATGTTAAACCTGAGCCTTATGGATCTCCCAGTCTGAAGTGATTTTCTTCAGCATAGGCATCAGTGTATGTTTACTTTGGGATGGACACACATGGGTGCATTAGACACTTGCAGTTCTACAGTGTGAACATAGCCGGCTCAGGCAAGCTGACAGATGCCAACAGTAATGATTTTAAAAGTCAAAAAGAGTAATTTTGTATTAAATTAAAAGCAAGCAACCAAACGTGAAAATTGTCTTTCAGAACTGGTCCTGTGGGCGTCAGTCATAGTTTGCCTGGGGTGAATCTCTGGGCTATTTCTGATGATACAAAAATATTAGGTCCCGCTAACAGAGAATCTTGGCTCTCAAAAGGAAAGCGAAGGACCAGTTATTTGTCAGAGGCATGACTCCTGATGACTACTCTCTTTAATATTTTCTTTCACCCACAGGTTGGCCTGTTCCGAAAATCTGGTGTTAAATCCAGGATTCTGTCTTTAAGAGAAATGAATGAAACCAACCCAAACAACGTATGTTACGAAGGGCAGTCGGCGTTCGATGTGGCAGATATGGTGAAGCAGTACTTCCGCGACCTTCCTGAGCCTATATTTACTAGCAGGCTCTGTGAATCCTTCCTCCACATTTACCAATGTAGGTAACAAAACCTGTAGTTTTCTATATTCCTTGAATATGTTCTGTTCAGCTGAACAAGGTGGTAGCAGACCAGGACTAGGGCCATGTCCCCTTGCAGTCAGAGGATGCTGTCATTGTGGCTCTGGATTTAAGAGCTTCACATCTGCCTCCGGTGGGCCAGCTGCTTTCTACCCTTGTGTCTTTTTTGTTCTTTGAAGGATGAGTGTAACGCCAAGTGTTGTAAGCCCTTCTAAACTGTGTTTTTAAGTGGTCATTTCCTTATGTAAAATTAAGAAAGAATCCAGTGAACAAGGGTTCACGGTATGAAGTAGCTCCTTCTGTAAAACATCAAGTTACGTTGATGAAATGCCATTATTAAGGTGCCCAGGCACAGTTGCCTGGAAACGCCAGCAGCTTTCTGCCTGTGCTCTGACTGTTACTATCCTTGAGACTCAACCCAAAAAAGAAGGAAAGGTGAAGGTGAAATTGAACATAGTTTTAAGCAGGTTCCATCTCCAGTACTTTGCTCAAAAGGAATTGACTTTCAAAAAGCAGCTGGGTTGGGGAAGGAATTTACAGTAGGGGCTGCTGCTGATGTTGCTACAAGAAATTCTTTTTTTTTGAGTAAAGGTTTTGAAAATCCATGTATGAGACTTCTGAGTGGGCTGGTGTTCAGACTGGTTTATGTGCCTTTTTTGGACATGAATACATGAGCTGTTGCTGTCTTCCGTATGGTGTAGGTTCATTAAATTTTGGTTGGGTTTTATTTTTTTAACTCATCAGGCTTTTAGAATTTTTTCTGAAAATGGCTTGTTTATTTGTTTGAAGCGAGTTTTCTTTCTGCATCTACAAATCCTGTTTGTTAGGAGGTCCACAATTCCTGTGGCCAATGAATGTGGAACCATTTTCCTCCATTTATTATAACCTGGCCGCTGCCCACCTCCCATCTCTTGTTTGGAGTTAGAAACATCAAATTACTGAATCACTCTACTGCCCCATCTTGTGCCACACAGTGCCCAGATTAAATTACTACCTTTCAGACATAAGAAATTGTGTGTTCTGTGTATATGCATCTACTTGAAGGGAAAGATAAGTGGTCTTCTACCCTTTCCAGTGATATAAGTTGGAGAACACCTCATGCTAGGGGGATGCATGGCAGAGTGGACCACTCCTGCTCCCCTACAGGAGCTCTCTGGGCACACGGTTTCAGTGTGAATTAAAATCTGCTGTCAAATCTCTTGTTCTCTCAATTGAGTTAACTCAGAGCATCTGTTCTCTTCATGCCTGAAGCTGAAAGGAAAAGATAGTAGAGTAGCCATCTGCTCCAAAGTATCATTCCAGAGTAGTATTTTATGGGGACACTGGCACTTAACCTGAACTCGCTCTGGTTACACCTCAGATAGATAGATAAATTCATTATCATCATGTTCAAGATAGATAGATAGATTACATGTCAAGCCTCTGCAGCACTGGGTGTGAAGGTGCATCCTGACAGGCAACAGGAGCAAACTCTGCTTGTTTGATGTGACCGTGAGAATGGTCTTTGACTTGGCTGTTTTAAGCTGCAGTGACAGGAAAATGGCTGAACCCACAATGTCCTGCTTGGGACTCTGTTGATGGAGACATCCTCTGCAAACCGCATGGGATTTTTGTCACTGTTTCTGTTTTCAGATGTGCCAAAGGATCAGCAGTTTCAGGCTGTCCAGGCTGCTATTTTCCTTCTCCCAAAGGAAAACCGAGAAGCTTTGAAAATCCTCCTGTTCTTTCTCCGAGATGTGGTTGCTTTTGTTGAAGAAAACCAGATGACTCCAACCAACATTGCTGTCTGTCTTGCACCTTCTTTGTTTCACCTCAACACCCTGAGACGGGACAGTTCCTCCTCCTCCACCAGGTATCAGCATCTTGGTGCTGGCATCACTGCTGTCTCTAGCGTTCTTTGCTGGAACGCTTTCTGTAGCTCTTCTAGGATCAGCGGTTGCTTTAAGGGGGAAATAGGGTATGTATCTTAGCATTTGTTTCCAGTTTGGTGTTTCAGGTCCAGCAGAAGGCGAGAACAGCATGCGGAGTAATCCAGCAGCTTGTCCAGTGTAGAAAGCAGTGGTAAGGCTTCGTTGTCACGCTCCTGAGCTAGACTGCCACACAACTGCTGCAGTCTTTGTGGTTGCCTGGGTCTAGCTGGCCAGGATCCCAGCGTGTGGTCCACTGTTTGCATCAAGGTGGTGCTGGCCGGTGAAAATGTAGCTCCTGTGCTGGCAGCCTAAGCCCAGGCGCAGCTTTAAGGCCCTGAAGGCATCTGGCAGATGGTAGCAGTTGCTGGCACTGGTTCTGTTGGGTGATAAGGAGATCGCTCCTGCCAAACCGAGTCACAGGGATTCTGTAAATTCATCTCAGTAAGTAGAAGTATCCGGGTTGCATAATATCCCCTGCTTGTACGTGCATGGAGAAAGGTGTCCTTGGGCCAAAGTAGACAAATAATCTCTGAGAGCATTCATACCTTATCTGGCCTCACGAGGCAAGACTGTTTGCTTTACTCCATGCTCCTGCACATGGACAGACACGTATCAGGGCAGAAATGGACAGATGACCTTTATGGAAACATTGTGTGCCCATCAGAGCAGTAAGTTAATCACCTCACTTCGGGAGCTGAAAATGAGGACAGGTTCCAAGGGAGAAGCTGTCAGATGGCACCCTTCAGGCTCATAACTCAGGAAAACACTAAGAACTTTGTTTTTGAATGGCGCAAAAACCTCTGAAAATTCCTAAGCATGCCTAGAGCCTCGCGCTGCCCAGCTCTCCCTGGGCTGAGTATGGTCAAGGAGCCCTGTGGCCATTGCCAGGGCAGCTGGGGATGCGATAGGGCTGGAGTGGCAGCAGATCCGTCCTGCATTGCAGGCTTGTTTGAGCTCCTGGGAGTCACACTTTGATGAGAGTTGTTACCTCTGTGGTTTATATGAACATTACTCTGAAATAATAGGGCCAAAAAATAGAAATGGAGTTTTCGCTTTCTTGTCGCCTTCTAGAAGCCAGGATGCTTTGAAGCTTTAGCTTTCCTGTAACTAGGCATTAAAGCCGTAGTGCAGGGGTTTGACTTCAAAGAGGGGAAGCTGACAGGGCTGACTTTGAGGAGTGGAGCTGAGGACTCTTTATCTTCCACTCAATTTTCAAGCCATTTGGTAGGAATGTACATAGATTAAAGTATCACTCAGAAGCCAGGATTAATGATGTCATATAACCATTATGAAGGAAAAGAGGGGACTGTTTTTGAAATGTATTTAGCGTGATGTGGGCCAAAGGATTGAAAAGATTCATCTTGAGCTTTGCAGAGTGTCAGAGGAGCTTGATATGATATTTGAAGGCTACACACAAAACAGTTTGGGGTTTGCTGTCTTTGGCCAAGTGTGTGGTGATGTGTTTGGGCACTAAAAAGCCTTGACTTGCCATCCTTGGGCACTTTCTGGGTGTGCTGGGAGGGAATGCTATGGAAGCTAACTCAGGAACAGGCCATGAACCCTTACGTACACGTCAGGGGCCCTCAATGTGGTATTTTTGCTGAAGCTGCTGGATTCCAGCCCTGAGGCCGGCCAGCTGTGCAGTCCCCTGTACTTGTGGTTCACAGCAAGTTGCTCACACAACCTTCCTTTCACCTTCCCCTCTCCCTAGAGCTGGTCAGAGGAAATGCAGCTTGGGGAAGCCGGACCAGAGGGAGCTGAGTGAGAACCTGGCAGCAACGCAGGGCTTGGCCCACATGATAATGGAGTGCAATAGACTCTTCCAGGTACGGCACTTGCTGTAGCAGAACAAAAGTCCCGAGTAGCCTGTTGTAGGTGGCTGGCTCTGAGCAGCAGCCTGGGCCAGAACCCTGCAGAGGCCCCTGCCAGACCAGCTGGTTCTCCGAGCCTGTGACCGGCATAAGCCCTGCTGACTCCAGTACAGAGACAATCATCAGTGGTGTTGCAGATTTTACTGCAAGTGTTTGTATGTGGTCTGAGAGCATTCCTTCATTCCCCCTCCACCTCCAGCTCTCTGGGCTTGGAATCACTGTTGGGGCAGAGGCTCTTGCAGGGAGACCGTGGCCAGGGCTGACCATCCCTTCTTGTGGGACAGGGTTGAAGCTGAGGTATTGCTGCTGGGGTCTGGCCAACAGCCATGCCCACGCCTGGCCATGCACCTCAGTAATCTGGACCTTGACCCACAGACTGACTTCCCGGCTTGACCTCGGCCTTTTCTCATCATTATGGATTTGCCTGGTGATCACTAGACTGTGGCTGACCCTGGTTGCTGTCACTGGACCTGATCCTGACCCTCCTTGGCGACTCACCTTCCTGGTTTGACCCTGGACCTCATCACCATGGACGTGTCTGATGGGCTGGACTCTTGGCTGACCCTGGCTGCCATCTCTGGCCTGGCTCAGGTACTGTGGAATTGGGCAGCTGCCCTGCCAGTCCTGCTATCCCATTTGATTCCTAGCCCCTTTCCCTTGGCAGATGAACGCCTGTCCTTGGTGCACCCCAACAGTCAGCTGAAGACGTCTCGTGCGCTGCTCCAGCACCACGGCTGAGCAGGGGCCACTGTCCCATGGCTCCCCTGCCACAGGGCCTCTCCGGCAGCACTGCTGCCTCTCCCAACCAGCCCCTGGCTTCTGAATGACACCCGCACCCCCAGCCCAGCCTCGGGTCCAGTCTCTCCATGGCATCAGTCTCCAACCTGGCCAGGGCTCCTAAGTAAGTGACCCATTCCATCCCCAGACCAACCATGGGTCCCCATTCTTCAGCGGTGGCCTGAACTCCTCTGCTCAGCCCTGAGGTCTCTTGGGGTACCCAGACATCTGCTCCTTACAGTCAGTCTTGGTGACATGGGAGCTGTCCCCATCCCCGCCTTCATGGCCCCCAAAAATAGCCCTGTGGAGACTCAGAGCTACCACGGATATCCCGTGTCCTCCTGCTGCACCCAGGGATGCCAGGCCTGTGAGCTGTGGGGCTGTGTCTCACCAGGGGTGCCGCAGCCCCACTGGTGCATCCCTGCTCTGCCAGGGGAGAGGGGCTTGGTGCCAGCACCCAAGGACTGCCTGGAGAGGACCGTCCCCATTCTGCTGGTGACCATGAGGAAAGTCTGCAGGCAGCTCCATGGAGCAGCCTCAGCCACGCTGTTGCCTGGACACGCGCCCACTTCTCTGGACCTGTTTGGCCCTGCCTGGTCACTGTGGCCATCGCTGGACTGTGGCTGATGCTGCGACTGCCACTGAACCCGACCTGGCCTGGCCCCAGACCCACCTCAGCACTGATGGATGGACCTGCGCCCAGGACTCTCATCTGGTTGTCACTGCCGTTGCAGGCCTGCCCGCCGTCCCCCTCAGGTACAGTGGGTCGTGACCCCGGCTGGTGAGGTGCGGCTCAGCCCTACCCCATGGAACTGCGCCCAGCACCCTGCAGCAGCTGGCCCTTCAGTAAAGCATTTGACACCATATCCCACAGCTAAACTGAGGAAGTGTGGGCTGGATGATCAGGTAGCGAGGTGGATTGTGAACTGGTTGAAGTCAAGAGAGTTGTGGTCAGTGAGACAGAGTCTAGCTGGAGGCCTGTATCTAGTGGAGGCTCTCAGGGGTCGGGACCGGGACCGGTACTATTCAGTATAGTCATCAATGACCTGGATGAGGGAGCAGAGGGCACTGTCAGCAAGTTTGCTGACGACACAAAACTGGAAGGACTGGCTGACACACCAGAGCTGTGCTGCCATCCAGCGAGACCTCAACAGGCTGGAGAGGTGGGCAGGGAGAAATTTAATCAAATATAACAAGGGCAAGTGTAGAGTCTTGCAGCTGGGAAAGAGAAACCCCAAGTACCAGCATATGTTGGGGATTGACCTGTTGGAGAGCAGCGTAGGGGAAAGGGACCTGGGGGTCCTGGCGGACAGCAGAATGACTATGACCCAGCACTGTGCCCTTGTGGCCAAGAAGGCCAATGGCATCCTGGGGTGTATTAGAAGGGGGTGGTGAGTAGGTCAAGAGAGGTTCTCCTCTCCCTCTACTCTGCCCTGGTGAGGCTGCATCTGGAATATTGTGTCCAGTTCTGGGGCCCTCAGTTTCACAAGGACAGGGAACTGCTGGAAAGAGTCCAGCGCAGAGCCACAAAGCTGATGGAGAGGAACAGCTCCCTCATGAGCAAAGGCTGAGGGAGCTGGGTCTCTAGCTTGGAGGAGACTGAGGAGTGATCTCATGGATGTTCATAAATATGGAAAGGGCGAGTGTCAGGAGTGTGGAGCCAGGCTCTTCTCGGTGATGTCCAACAAGGGGCAATGGGAGCAAACTGCAACACAGGAGGTTCCACGTAAACATAAGAAAAAGCTTTTTCACTGTGAGGGTGACAGAACACTGGAATGGGCTGTCCAGAGGTTGTGGAGTCTCCTCTGAAGACATTCAAAGCCTGCCAGGACCTGTTCCTGTGTGACCTACTCTAGGTTCCTGCTCTGGCAGGGGGGTTGGACTCGATGATCTTTCGAGGTCCTTTCCAACCCCTAACATGCTGTGATTCTGTGATGTATATACACACACACTCTTACGTGTCACCGTGCCCCTAACTCAAGAGCAACATCTACTCTCTAACGCTGCTTCACTTCATGCAACACAGCTTCCAAGAGATCCCAAAGCAAAGGCAGGAGCCATGGCCCATGGCCTCGTGGTCACCCGCCATTGATACGCACCCAGCAAGGTCTGCGAACTCTGTAGGGATTCCAAACATTGCTGCTGCAGGGAGAGGCATTTCCCTGGGGTCTTCCTCTGAGGGAATGTTGTTAATCGATCTGCTCCTCCCCTGGGCTTCCTGCTGGTCCAGGTAGAAGTGCTGCCTGCCTACACCAGTGCTGCTGGCAGCCGGCGATGCTGCTCCCACAGCATGCAGCCTGACCCTGCTGTCCTCTGAGAGGCACTCAGGAAGCCACCCCTTCTCTGAGGGCTGGTACAGGCCACCAGCACAGGGCCGTGATCTGCATATCTGTGTTTGCTTGCAGGTGGTACGGCCCACAGCCTGGTGTTTCACACCTCCCCAGTGTGTTACAATAAGGTTCAGTCCCTGAGTGCGATGTTCAATCTCTTTTGTGGGTCCCTGTGCCTTGCTCACTAACCACTTCCATGAGACAAGCATCCTGCCTGAGCGCCAGGGCCTCGCACTGCTGCACTGCGATGAGACCGCTTGGCTCCCCGAGAGCTCTGTGCTCTGCTGAGGGATGCCAGAGATCGTCAAAAGCTGGGTGATCTGCTCACACTTGGCAAGAAGGTAAAGAGGATGGTGGGAGGCAGAGTAAGGAGTTTGGGTGACTGTACTGTCTGGTTGGAGGGCTTCCTGGAGGTGCTCCTGGGTGTTCTGAGTTCTCGGTCCCCTGCACACCACAGCAGAGCAGCCCTGGGTATGGGCCTGTGGGGTTTGGTTCCTGCACAGCTCTGAGCTGAGTGTCCATGGCCTCTCTTGTCTGCCTCTGTACCTGTGGCTTCTGAAGCTGTGCTCCTGCTCTCTCATTTTCTTACTTTCCTTCGTCCCTCCCCTGCTCCTTCCTTTCCTTTCTTCTTTACTTCCTCCTCATCTTTCATTCCTTCCTTCCTTTCTCTCCTAAGGGGTTCTGCTCCCCAACAGCATTCTCCCTCACCACAACCCCACCCCAACAGAAATAGCTACATTCAGTTGTTTAGTCCCTTTATTGTCACCCCACAGGGCACAGCTACATCCTCTGCACAGGCTTAATGCCCAGGATGTCGAATCCTTTGGCCATGACGGTGGCAGTGGCTTCGCACAGCAGCAGCCTCCACATGTTCACCTTCACGATCTGGCCTGAAAAACACCAACACAGGAGCTGGAGCAGCTGCTTAGAACAACCAACATCTCATCACCTTCCCCAGAGGAAGCCCATCTGCACACAACCTGTCCCGGGGGCTGGGCCCACTGAGCCCCCTCCCGCTCTCCCCGAGCCGGGCAGACTGTTTCCAGGTGTCTGGCTGTTCACAACTCTCTGCTTAACCTTCTTGCTCACAAGCAGATGAGAGTCAGGCTGTGCCAGGCACCTGAAGTCCTCTCACGTGGACACCACTTATTCTGCAGCAGCGAGTAGTGTGGCAACGGCCTTCCGTGCACAGGGAAACACCCTGCAGATTGGCTGTACCATGGCATGAGACACAGGCACACACGGCCAACACTCACCACTCTGCCTGTCCTTCTCAACGCAGTAGCAGTTGTCATAGAACTCGGTGAAGGTGGTGGCCAGCTCATAAAGGTAGTCACAGAGCGTGTGCAATAACAAGTCCTCCAGGATCTTCTGCAGGATCTCAGGGAACCTCAGGATACACTTGCCCAGTTTCCACTCCTTCTCGTGGTCGAGGATGAGCACCTCTTCCCTGGCTGCCTTCCGCAGCATCTGCTCGTCAATACTGGCCAGGCGAGCAATTGCTCTGAAATGACCCAAACAGAATCTGCTTGCGAGGGTCCCACGGCTCACCCAGCTGGCCTGTCTCAGGGCTAGCACTGGCCACTTGCCCAGCCCTGGGTTCTGAGGCCAGAAGAGAGCAGCCGGCCCTGGGAACGCCTGGAGAGGCGCTGCCCGGGGAGCGACCCAACAGGGCACTGCAGGGGGATGCACTCTGGGCACGTGTGGGCAAGGACAGACGAGGCTGCCATGCAAACCAGGCTCAGGGTGCCAGAACTGGGGTATGGCAATAGCTTGGGTGAGAGCTGCTGGAACACAGACTCGCCCCTTTCCAATCACCTAAATCCTCTGACGGAATTACCCCAAACTCCCCCAGACCCCTCCCTGCTATCTAAAAGCCTGGGATGCATGTGGCACCGAGGAGCCTTGGCAGAGGGCACCATTACCAGCGACAAATAAAATCTTGCCTCCGGGGCACACCAGTGCAGCTGGCTTCTCTTCCCAGCTGCCCCCGACAGTGCTGACGCAGCAAAGCCACCCCTTTCTCTGCACCTCCCTTTGAGAACAAGAAGCAGAGAGGATCAGCGAGCAGTGCCAGGCAGCTCCGCACGCTCCCCGCACCTGATGCGTGTGAAGGCGTACAGCAAGTAAGCGGCTGTATTGCCTCGGTCGTCCAGCATCTTGTCAAAGGAGAACACGTAATCATTCAGTCTGTTGTGGGAGAGATCTGCGTACTTGATACACCCGAAAGCGACTGATGTCTGGGCAGCTTTCAGCTCTTCTGCAGTCAGGACCTGTTGCAATTTCAAAATGGGTGACAGTGAGGAGGAGGAACGCTGCGCTGGCATCACAAACCGTGACACGCGGCCTTGCCCGCTCAGACCAGGCTGCTGAGGGGATTTCATCCACCTCGGGGCGCCAGACAACCCCACACCCAGCCCTCGCTTCTCCTGCAATCAAATGGCACTGCTGCCCTGCCCGGGTTAAGGCTGACTCCCTCGGCTTCTGAAGGCCCACAGGACCTCTGTGCTGGTGGAACAGCGCCCTGTCAGCGTGGCAAAGCACTTTGTGTCTGACTCGGGAGCCCCTGGTTGATTTTCAAGGTGCTTTTTATTGTGCTTCCTCATGTTCCTGTTTAAAAAGGGAGCTTTCACTTTCACCCTACGCTGCACAGCACCAAGGAGCTGCGCTTCCCAATTACCACTGCTTCACACAGTGCTTGGACAGTCTGGTCCTTTCCATGGTTCCATTCCATGGCCCACACTGTCCAGTTCTCTCCAGGCCATCAAGATGCGAGACAGACAGAAATCTCATTAAGCAAATGGCTTCCAGCAAACTCGGCCATGGCACCTGCAAGGCCAGCCCTCCTGCCAGGCCCAGCTCTCCTCTCCCACCCTCACAAAGCTCTGCAGTACCAGCCAGAGGCCAGCATGCTTTCTGCAGCTCACATGTTCTCACTGCTCTGCACTCAGGGATGGTCTTCTTTCCCCATGACAGCGCTTTGCCCAAACCACTATCAAATAATCACACTGACGACGTGCACAACCCATGCGGTTTGGCAGTGTCCGTGTTCTCAGCTCAGGTCCAGTCTGTGAACAAATCTGGGAAGTTCTCGGGAAAGAAAAGCAATTTGTCACAGCTACCTTGTCCCGTTCCTTGTCTTTCAGCTTGTCCATAGCTCGTTTCAGCCCTTCTTCCAGCAGATCTATAAGACGCACTGTATCCCCTGAACGAGTTTTGAACTTCTTCCTGAAAACACAGAGACAGAATGACCACCTGTGTAACAGACAAAACACTTCTACCGTCTGCCCAGGGTGCCACGTGTGCCCAAGTAGATCCAGGATATGCCCCAGAACTCATTTCAGAGATTCCCATTGCTCCCACCATAGAGACTACTTGAAAAGCACATGCCCACAAATTCTTCCCCATTGAAGAATCTGAGATCACACAGAGAGCTGCAAAACTGAGAGAATACCCATGGGGTGGCCGCGAGGGGTGACCAGGAAGGCTCCAACAGTCAGAACTGTCCCCGTTCCAAACCGTAGGTGGGACACAACACCGGTGCCAGACCCCTGCCCAGCCCACCTTTAATTGTGTAACAAAGCTACAGCCAGTGCCCTGTGACCGTCAGAGCACACTGCCTCAGCCACACCTTCACAGAGGCACAACACAACTCTGAACACAAGGGCCCAGCTTGCAGACTAGGACACCAGAGGTTCTTTTCCCAGCTGTCATTTCACCTACCACAAGGCAGGTGGAAAATGGCAATCGTGGCCTTTACCGTTGCCATCTTCCAGTGTTGACATCAGCCTCCGCTGCACTCCCACCAGCTGTTCCCAGTACCCCTCTGCAAATGCCAGGCAGCAGAAGCCAGGCCCAGGAGGGAACCTGACCCCAGCACCAGTGACTGTTTATCAAGGACCATGACACACAATGAAATGACACGGTTATGAATAACTGCTTTTTTCCTGGCATGCCACATACATGCTTGTGAACAAACAAGAGCAAGTCTTCGGCATTCACTCAAACGTCGCCTGCAGAGCACGTACCGAGGCAAAACTACACCCAAAGACTTACTTGTCTTCTCCCAGCACCACTCCGAAGGCAGCATGGGCCACTCTGGTTACTTTGGGATCATACCAGCCGATCATCTCTCCAGCTGCAAACACTGTTTGTAAATGCACCGACTGCAAGGAACAAATACCAACAACTGGTTCTCAACCCACTCTGCTAGGTACAGTTTTCTTCCCAGCTTTATCTCCTTCACAGTGAGACTTAAAATGGTTCTACCTCCACAGACAAATTCCGCTTCAGAAAGTTCAACCTTTCAAGGAGATTTCCTGGCTTACAGAAGCAGCAATGGGCTGCTCCTCAACCCTGCTCAGACACGGAGCAGACAACCTTGCATTTCCTCAGCTAAGGAGAGGCCCCAGTATAAGCAGGACAAATCTCATTTCAGTCTCAATCTATTGAGATTTAGTCTTCACCCACCACAGGGTCGCACCCTAATCAGTTGTTTCTAGGGACTGTTCCTGGAGACCACCAGCCACCAAACTAGAGAGAGTAAATATACCAGCCACACAGAACACCCTACAGCCTTCCACCAACGTTACTGTTGCACCCGCCACGGAACACCCACTCTGGAGCTCTGTGCCAGCAGTGGCAGCAGAGGCTGCCATACTCACCTGGCCGCTATCGACAACGTAAATGAGGATATCGGCCTTCTCTTCGCACAGCCTGTGTTTAAGAGCTGCTAAGTCAGAGGTGTCGTACGTGTAACCTCCGTCCGATTTCATGATTGTCAAGGGGACAGGGAAACCTGGGACGAACACGATCTTCCGGCCATCATCAACCTGGACAAATCCTAGAAAAGCAATGGAAAAAATTAATGGCTCAAAATATGAAAAAACCTAAAGAAGAACTCCCTTGCCACCCAAGTCACGCTCTGTACTACACTTCCAGAACTCAAGACTGCACAAGGATTTGGATCTATACAGATCTGTCCTTACCAGAAGAGACCTAATTGGATTTGAAAACTGTCCCTGGCATCCAGATCCACCTTTACAGCTGCAGAACCACCATCACAAGTGTGGCATTAAAGGCAACAGAAACCCTATGGAGATGCAACAAGGACTTAGCACACAGTCTGTCAGAGATAAGACTTGTCATGTATCGCTCCTGGACTATTTACTATGGATACAGCAAATTCCAGTTGTACCTCACGCTATTGCCTGTAAATATCACAGACAAACTCTTGGTGTCAGGAAGAAAGATTCAAGCTTTCTGGGATGATACATACAAGAATCAATTCTGCTAATGCTTCTCTAGGAGGAAACACCACAAACAATCCACTCAGGAAATGTGGCTGAGAAAGAGAGTAAGGGTGGGGAACAAGCAATTCCCAAAACATCCGTCTTAAGCCTCACTGAATAGGAATGAGGTTACCTTGCTCATCCTCATAGCTGCAGGATTTCTGACTCTGAGACCAAAAGCCTCACCTCTATCTTCAAACTCTTTCACAATGTCTTTCATCATCTCGTGGTAGAAGGATTCCCCTCTCTCTATGAGCGTGATGTCCAAGCAGCTGTAGATTTTCTGGAACTCTTGAGGAGGGAAACAGAACAAAATACTTTCATTAAATGCAGACAATGGGAATTAGCGGCCTATGTTTACCAGTGGAACAGCAAGTCTCTAAGGACATAATCCACCTCTTGGTCAAGTCACCAGACTAGGACTCAGACTAGACTCAGGAGACAGAAGATTTAGCTGAAAGCCTCCACAGACAATCCAGTACTTTGGTTGTACTGGCTATTTTCTTAAAGCTTCTCAAAGCAGCACAGCAGTGGTTTTTAGAAGAAAATTAAGAGGACGGACTCAGACATAAAGGTGAGGAAAGTCACACTGTTCTACTGCTGTGACATGTTTCCTAATCTAGCAAAGTCACCTTTCCGCGACACGTCACAGATCAGTTCCCACGCTTTAATGAAGTCCGGATTTTTGCTCTGCAGCAGCACCACACATTGGTAGGCACGTTTCTTAAATTCCTCCTCTGTGTCAAACCTCCTCTTGGACTCCTACAGTAGAACACACCACATGAAAAAGAACCACTTTCTCCCCTGAAACAAGCTAGCATTCCCAACAGGATCCCCAGAGGCTCCCTTCCCATCCTCATCTCGGAAGTCAGAGAGGCAGGACGCTCACAAAGGCCTTTGGTCATGTCCCACGTGGACAGCTCAATACCAACTCATTACCCAGTGGCAGGTTATTGCAATAATCTATTAACAGTGATTAAACTATTTTGCTGCTATTTGTAAAGCTCCTCAATCTGCTTTTCAGATGTTGAAATAAATATCACAATTATTTGCTACAAATACCTTGTAAAAAGCTTGGAGATCCCCAATGGGAGGAGAAACAGTTAAGTAATCTGGAAATTTGTCTTGGAGGTGAGCAATGAGCATTCCGAACTGGGTGCCCCAATCTCCTAAATGGTTTAACCTTGAAGCAATTGAAGAGCACAACAATAATGATTTCTCAAACGTATGCTTTAAAATACATGCATTTAAAAAATACATATATTCTAAAAAAAGAAACATATATAGGATCAGAAACCGAAAACAGGCAAGCCTCCTCACTTTCACTGCAAGGAGGCTGCTGCCCATCCTTATTCCTAACCCCGCTACACTTGCTCAGCTCAGTACCTTGCTCTACACATAGTTATGTGCTATAAACAAAGACCAAAAGAGACTAAAGCAGAGAGACAGGTATGGCACAAATCTGGCCAAACAGACCCAGCACACCCCAAAGGCAACTCTCACCTCAAGACGTCATAACCTGCAAACTCGAACAATCGGCACATACTTTCTCCAATGATAGTAGACCGCAGGTGGCCAACGTGCATCTCCTTCGCAATGTTAGGGGATGAAAAATCCACCACCACCTTAGATACAGTACCAAAGGGAAAAAAGAATCAAAGGCAGCAGCCATTACCACCCTGCACCGTGTTTTATCTGGGTTTTGGAGGGGGTGGAGGGGTCCAAGGGGACACCAGAGCAGGCTTCCAGCCTGGGGCTCTGCTGCACCCGCCCAGCACAGGGTCAGGGATCGCTCCCAGACCACCCTGGGCACAACACGAAGTCCCCGGGGAGCCCTGTTCCTCATCCACCAGCCACCCACGGCCTACCCCATGGTCCCTGGTCCCGGAGTCCCATCCCATTTCCGCTGCTGCAACAACTGTCTGATGTGGCCATCTGCTCAGCACGTGCTTCAGGGGGAACCGCAGCGCTGCCTGCAGCCCAGCACGTGTCACCCACCTGGGAGCGGACGCCCCTGCGCTCACTGCCCTACCTTTTTCCTTTTGCCAACAGCTGGTGGTTGAACGCCGTTCATCAATAAACTGCTCAGCTGCTTTGACACAAAATCCTTTCTCAAGTGGACGTTGATAAAACCTTTATAAAGAGGAGAAAACCAGCCATGAATGCTGGGGCTGCAATAGTGCCTCAAACTGCTTTTTGTTTCCTCCCCCCCTTAGATTCCTGCTTCCTCACATCAAGGACAAGAGTACGTAAATTTAGCTCGATAAAAAAAAATTCAGCAACAGGACAACAAAGCTGTCGTTAGAAGACAATTTATTTCTGTTCCCAAATTACAAGTGCCCGTTTCACACTCTCTAGCCTGTACTGCAGGAGTCTGATGCTCCCAGCTAGTCCATTGATGTAACTCCCTTTTGCACACTGTCACTTGAAGGTAAATTGATAAAAATATTTTTTCATGAGAAAATAAATACTTTTGCCAGGGTTTGCAGAGCGCAAAACCACATCCTGCTTTGTCTCCTTTTATTCTAAATTAATATCCTAACTCATAGAGTTTCAGCCAGGCTAATCCATGCTTCTGGGGCAACACTGTTTTACTTCTGCTTCACAGAACTAATGAAGGAGCTCCTGCCCAAGCACCAGAAGGGATCTGCCGTGTGATTTCTGTGCTTAACGCTGAAGGCCTAAGGAATCCGAGCCCTTGTATTTCTTCCTGAGTCACAGGGACAAAACAGACACAGCAATGAGTAACCTCTACGCGGCCCCAGCAACTCAGTGCTGAGGGAACAAGGCCTCGTCACCACGCAAGCAACTGTGAGAAGGGCATATTGATTTTTGCTGTGATTTCGTGATTGCGGCCCAATAACTGTCACCAATATTCGAAGGGGAAAAGTTGGTCCCTTAAGGATCAGTGGAAGAACCGCTAATTAAAGGGCTCAGGGTTGCACTTGCCAGTTCTAACACAGAGGCAGATCTGCTGCTGCAGCACAAGTCTGAGGCCTACAAAGCTCAGCAGGACAGAAGAAGCTAATTCACCTTGTAACAGCAGTTTTAAATCACAAAATAGCTGAACTCAACTCAGCTTCCCTGATCACCATCCAGTATAAAACCACCTTATCAGCTTTAGAAGATACAAAGTGCGTAACACAAAACCATCTTACCAGGACCGGCGATTTCAACCTTCTCAATGCATTCGTTGGCGGGAATATTTTTTGATATTTTCTCGGCGATTTCTCTTGGGCTAACCTTCTGTTCCTTGGTTTTGAGCAGTATCTGAAACACAGTGAGAAAATCAAGCAAAATTCAATCCTCCAAAACATTCTGCTGAGCAAAACAGAAAGCACGGATACTGTGCACTGAAAGATCCTCATGATCCTTTAGCTCCCTAATGCAGAGGCACACACAAGCGTGCCCAGCAAGTTTTGCAGATTAGATCGGCTCTCTACACAGCTGAAGTCTAACTAGACCCAACACGTTCCCCCCTCTTCTGCTAGGGGCAATTAAAGGGTAGTCCCTATATCAGAAGAAAAACGTTCAGGCTATTTTTTAAAACTGGTTAAGTGGCTTAAAAAATGTGCATTTCTCTAAGCTAGTGAAAGAGACAAAGTCTTAAGAATTCAACATAGCTGGCACAGTTCTTCACACTGCTTCAAACTCCTGTTCAGCAGTCTCACGGGTATCCTCAGCTCCGCCAGCATTCACGTCTGAAGCTTTGAACTGTGCCTACAGTAGATGCCGAGTGTGGTTTCAGAGCAAGTCTGCTGATTTATGATTAAAAGCAATCAAAGCAAACTGCCTTCAGTCCTACCTGAGGCTCAGACTTAATAAATAAATGAACAAATAAATATCATCCAACAACCCAAGCAATAAAAGACAATCCTAACACTGCCCAATTTTCTTCAAAGAGCATCAGAAAAACTGCTGGTCAAGTAGCTCTCCTTTGGCCTCCAGACATAAATGCCACCTGTGAGGAACTCTAAACCACGATGCAAGTTCACATACAACAACAGCATCAGAATGGTTGGGGTTAGAAGGGACCTTCTAGGCTCATCTAGTCCAGCTCTACAATTTCTCTGTCCATTTCCCAAGCATCCCATCAAGGCCACAAAGAGAACATACCTCTTTGCCAACTCAGCATTTATACCCACTACAGCTTGTACTTGCTAACTTGCAGTCTGCTGCAAAATGAGATTTCTGCTTCAGTTTCAAGCTCCAGTTTAAGCTGTCATATGGTTGATCCCAATGGGAACCCTACAAGTTGGTAAAGGCTTAGAATGGGTAAGAAAAGAAAACCTCTATAGCCATTAATGCTACACAATGTGAAACTATGGGAAAAATAAACACAAACCCCAATGATGGACATGTTGCACCAGACTCCAGGCATGTTATCTGAATCATCCCAGAACCGGTCACCATACTCCCATCACTCTAAGGAGCAAGCAGAGCTCCTGGCTCAAACCCCAGGCATTAATATGCTAACGAGCTCCCAGGGAAACAATATGTGTTTGTGAGGGCCGTTTCCACATGGGCGCCTTGCAGGGAGAGACTGCTGCCTGGCACGTACTCGGCCCGGCCAAGCGCTGCTCAGGCCACTTCCTGCTCCTCGGCGGCCGCAGGCACCAGTGTTCCGGCTCTGTGCAGGGGACACCCTGGGGAGCAAGGCTCTACCCACAGTCCAGTCCCTAAAACTTAGGCTGAGGGAAAGTACCCAACCTGCTGCTCTCAGAGGGGAACGAGTGCACTGCGTCCCCTGGCTCTGCAGCGCTGCGACGCTCTGAGCATGCTGCGTGTGCGAGCACTGCCAAGCTCAGGCCCAGCTCACACGGTGGTGCCTTTCCAGGGGACAAACTCTACAGCTAGCCCAGTACAGCTGACAATCTGAAACTTGAAACCCTGGCTTGAAAGGGACCGTTCAGACGCCGAGTTATGCGAACAACGTCAGCACTGAGAAGCCAGGACCGCTCGAGAATCCAACCGCGACTTAATTGGGGTAAAGTAGCGGTCAAAAAAATGGCAAAGCTCTGAGGGGCCGTGTCAGCGCAGTCACCCAGGGCGCTCCTCTGGCTGGAGCCCAGTCACAATGTGCTAACGAGACCAAGAGAAGATGACACGTATTTGTGAGGGCTGTTTCCGCCTTGGCACTTCAGACCAAGAGCCTGCTGGCTGGCACGTATCGATGCCGCCCGGCAGTCAGACTCCTTGGAGCAGGACAACAGGCACAGCGGCCGGTCAAAACAACCTGGGAGAGCAGAAATCCGTGCGTGTCGGTGCAAGTGCAATGTCAAAATGACCAGTCTAAAAGGTTAAAGGTGAACTGACAACAGAACACTTAAAAAATATTGCTTCTGTTGAGAGTGCAAAATACAAGATCTGTAATTCCAAAGAGTTTGTCCATTCACTCAGAGGCATCAACGCGCTGAAAGTCTGGGTGCTTGAGCACTTGAGCGTGTCCCACCTCCAGGTTGTGCTTCAGCACAGTCCCAGCCCACTGAGCAACTCCTGAAGTGTCTCTTATTCTGTCTGGGTCCTCTTTGGCCAAGTACCTTCCAGAAAGCAGCGATGCCGTAATTTTCAAAGTAACTGTTACTACCAGCCAGGTTAAAAAATCCCTCACGCTTTCCTTCGCGTACACTTAATGGGTGTTCTGTAAAGCGGAACCTTCTTACAGTTGCCTGAAAACCTCCAAGATCCAAACATCGTAACAAAAATCACGTTTCCTGCCTTTTTGCTCAGTTAAAAGAAAATATAGATGCCACCAACCATAGATGTGGGGATGCCCACACAGCCAACCCTCAGCAAAGGCTTGGATAACAACAGCCAGTAAGACAGGAACTTGAGCGCAAGAAGCGTGCGGAACAGCACGTTCAGACCCACCTGAAAAAGCATTTGTCACAAACTTGAAAACGCTGAAGGAACACAACACCCCTCAGCCAAACTCAGCTGCAACCAGGGAATTAACAAGAGACTTTTGAAACAAAGGAGTCGGTGAGAGCAGTAAGAAGACTGAGCAGCAGTTCAACGTCTCGTTAAAATCCCAACACCTGCTCTGGCTCTTGGGTTGTTGTGTCCCTTGGACACCGAGGCGCTTCACACACACCACGGCCTCTGCTCAGGCCCCACAACGACCTGAGTGGCAGTTCAGGAAGGGGATACATGGGGACTCCCGCACAGGGGAGTGCCTGGGACCCCCTGGCTGCAGCACCCCCATCAAGAGGAGGCGTGTGCAGTGAGGGGAACCGGCACTCCCAGAGACAGGGCACGTTTGTAAACCCACCTGCCCTGGGAGCAGCAGGGGGGTGTGAGGACATTGTACCTTCCTGGCGTGACAGAAGAGTGCTTAGAGATTTCTAAGTGTTTATCAACATCTTGTAACTGTCCAGAGTTGTGATTTATTGTTTTGCTGACATTAGTTCCAAACATACAGCTCACTAATTGGTACTTAATTGCATATCATTAGTAAATCAATGCAGCACTTAAATCCTGATTTGATTAAGATCCCATGAACTGAGCAGTTTTTCTGTGTGATTTGACTTAGATCCCGCAAAACTGAGCAGCTTTCCTGTGTGACACACACTTAGCTCTCTCAGGCCAGTCATGTAAGCGGAGGTTTAAAGGCTTGCTCTATGAAGGCAAACGCTTCCCCTAAAATGCTGCTGGATACTCACTGAATTCTCAGCCCAACAGCCCAAAACAGGCCCAGTACTGTGACTCTCACTGTGCTCTCTTTTCACTCAGCTTCCAGCAGACAACATCCCCATTTCTTCTCTGTAAGAGATCGTTGGGATTTACCTGTGTTATGCCCATGGCGCTGTTACACTGGTAATCCCCGAATTTGGGCTGCTGACTTGGCGTCACCACTAGTGGAGGGTTTTCTAACTCTGGGTAGGCAGCCTGAATAGCAGCTCCAAAGATCTCCTGAAGACAGCTGTTGATATTAATCATGCTTTTTGCTGTTTTACCTCTTTCCTCTTGCAGGCTCTGAAAAAAAACAAAATCCAGAAGGCTAAATTCACAACATCTGAGGAGCCGTTACATCCCACTTTTTTCTTTGGCTGCCTGGCAAAGCACAGCTGGCAGATTTGACATCTCTAGGCACAGGAGCAACACAGACAACATAAAAATCACATAATCAAGAGCCACTTCTCCCTTTGAACTTCCCGGCACAAACGCTCTCCTTGAAGGCAGGGCTCTGTTGCTCATCACACCTTTGTGAGCGACCCCGGTGCAGACCTCAGCTGGGCTGCCCGTTCCAGCACCAGCCAAGAACAGACGGTGGGGACTTATGAATCTATGGCCATTTTTCATAAAGCAGGTTTCTGTTTAAGGAACCGAGAATATCTGCCGTGCCATTAACAACGAGGGCGTCGGAATGCAGAGCGAGCGTGCTGTCACACACGGCTAGCTCTAACAAACTGACATCATTTATTCAGCTTGTCTCGGTGAGAACAAACCCCCCGTGCTCCAGCATTAATTCTTTACTCCCTTACCTTCTGAAGGAAATTTAACCGGTACTTCAGTTTTGCGTTTTCGTCTCGCAACCCTTCCAAACTCGGGGAAACTCCCAAGCATCCAAAGTTCTTCAGACGCTCGATTTCTGCAGTCAACAACTTGATCTCGTTTTCCTGAAAATCAAATTAAACTGTCACACAGTAATTATTGGAATGGGGCGGGGTGTGTGAGGGGAACGGACGACAGAAGGTGAGGAGCTGCAAGATCTCACCTACAGTTCTAGTTCTGCCTCATAAAGGTAACAGCAATGACATGTAAGACGAGTAATTCCAAACAATTGATGTTTACGGGCGGTTTCTATTTGTGTCAAAACCAGGGATTCTGAAACATTCTTTAAAAAAGTCAGTGAGACAATGATCTCACTACTATCAAGACAGAATGGCAAAAAGAGGTCGTGCTAATAAAACACATTCCCCAAAAAAGCACTTTCTCCAGCTTTTTTAATCTAATAAAGAGGTCAAATGCTTTGAATCAAAACTCCCTAAAGCAGACTGAAGTCTGTTTCACCATCTCACAGGATGAAGCCACAATCAGTCACACAACCCCAGCAAGCTCAAACACCAGCTGGTGACAGAAATGCCACAAAGTGCCTCGTGCTGCTCCCCAGGGGAATTCCCAGGACCAGGTCTGCAGCGCGCTAGCTCCTTCCCACCCCACCACGCCGCCTCTCCTTCCCTACCTCCGGCATGGCTTCTCCCTTACAACTGATCTGAAGCATTCAGGAGCAATTGGGAATTTGAAGTCAACCTCTGTGCTCCAAATAAACAAGATCTCTGTGCTCCTCCAGACTTCACAGCCCGGGACACAGGCAAATGTCTTGGCACAAAGGATGGAAGCTGCTGCAAGGAGCAGTGATGTTCCTCACCCCGCTCCATACAGAACTCAAATATCTGCAACTTTGTCTCTGTTGTCCACCTCCTGTCCTCCCCCCATAACAGGCTTTGTGCCCACCAGCCACAAACCCGGCTCACAAAGCAAAGTCTGAAGGCTACTGACCATTTTAAGGGACTCTGTGGGGCTGTGGAGGGCAAGGCAGTGAGAAGAGGTGGGGAGCGCTCTGCACCCTGGCTTGCCAGCCCCTCATCCAGGCTCTCCTCTGCCACAACTCCCACAGCAGGAGGCAGCTCAGGCTACTGCTGTAGTCAAATAGGCCACCAAACTTCATCCAAAAGGGCTCGTTTACTTTCTTGCTCTTGGAAACTATCAGAATATTTAATTAAGGAAAAAAAAATTGGGCCATCAAATCTTCTGGTGTTGTATGTCCACCCGAAGAGCAGCTCCCACAAAGGCCACTAACTGCAGACGCCCAAAAAACCTAAGCTGAGCCAAAACAATCTTAAGATTGGCCTATTTGCGGACCAAGCTGAAAATTGGTACTTTTAAGGTCATTCTTCATTCGTGCTTCAGCTTCCAGCACACTTGGGTTACAGCCTCAAGGTCCTCTCTGCTGCAGCAGAACAGGACGCTCCCTGCGGGTTCAGATGGGAAAAAAGCAAGACTTTGAGAAAAAAAACCAACCCTTTATCAAAATCTCTGGTTTGGCATTTAGCCAACTAAAACCACTGAACAGCACAGCTCTATCTCAAAAATAACTCAATTCCAACAGTCCATTGAGGCTTTTCCTTTGGCAGCCTCCTGCTGCCTTTTTTGAACCCAAGGCAGACACCCTCCTCCTCCTAAATCCCACTGGTTTCCTCTCACATCCATGTTCAGACCCTCCCCCATACAACCAAAAGAAAATACATTTGCTTTTATTTTCAGCTTTTCTTACTGGCCAAACTTGGTAGCACGTCACCTAACTTATAAAGCCATTGAAATTTTTTTCCAGACTGAACTTCAAGTTTAAAACAGCGGAAGAGAGATTTCATTGCACTGTTTTACAGTCGTTTCACCCTAAGTTTAAGTAATGGCTACGGCTACCAACTGACTTGCAGACACACGTAACTCGGCCCCTCCAACCCTGGAACGGGCTTTAAGAAAAGCACAATGATCTCTTCTACTCTAAATAGCACACTGCCTGTAAATCCTGCGCCCACCCAGTATTACCTTCTCTCCAGCTTCAGGACAGGTCAGCAAGGCCCCGAGGAGAGTTCTGCACTGAGAAGCAGCATTGTCCACACCTAGAAAGCTGCGTTCTGCCTTTGAAATGAACGTCGCTACACACCCAAGTCAACAAGCAGCTTGCACATACTCCTCCCGCATTAAAAGACTCCCCCAAAGCTACGGCCACCAAGATATCTCACCATAGAAAATCAGATATTTCAGAACAGAAATTCAATTTGAATTTTCATCCATAATCACAAACCACAGAACCATAGAATGGCCGGAGTTGGAAAGGACCTTAAATATCACCTTGTTCCAGCTGCCCTGCCATGGGCAGGGACCAGGTTGCTCAGAGCCTCATCCAGCCTCGTCTTAAACACCTCCAGGGATGAGGCTCCACAGCTGTTCTGGGCAACCCGTTCCAGCGTCTCACCACCCTCAGAGTAAAGAACTTCTTCCTAATGTCTCATCTAAATCTCTCCTGCTCTAGTTTAAAACCACTGTCCTATCCCCACACGCCCTTATAAAAAGCCCCTCTCCAGCGAGATGACCAGTATCTTACCGGAGCTTCTTCCCATATCACTAGACTACAAGAGAGGAAGAGGAAAGAGGTTTATCCATGGGCACAGCCAGGACCCAGAACAAGGGTTCTCAGGAATCACCAGCCCCCGTAGCAGACATTTGGCCCAAACAGCATTTCCCACGTGAGCGCAGGGTGACAATTAGTATCCTAATTGCTTGGATTGGGCCAGGACATAAAAATCTCTACAAGGCCACAGTTCTGTCTGTCTCAGCTACTTCTTGCCCACCACTGCACCAAACCAGCACAGACACCTGCAACCGTTTCAGATTTGACCAAGCCCAACACATCAGCCCAGATTATCACATTTTCCTGTCATATTTTCTGCTCCTCCTCTTCAGGAAGTTTCAGTAGCAGTCCTAATGGTACTTGAGTGTGAGTGGAAAGCAAAAGCTGGCCTGGAAAGAGGTCTTTAGATGTTCACACGGTATAAACACCCTTTATCACAGCAACCTGCCACAAAGCCAATTCTCCAGCAAAGCATCTATGAATGCTAGGTGTTATTAACGGGATATTAGAAATTCTACAGTCTTCCTGAAAAACAAACTACTACATTACACTACAAACACTCCTTGTAACTCCTTCCTCAGAGTATCGTCCAAGTGAGGAAAGGAGACAACACCACACACCTCCGATCTACAAAACGTGACCCTGAGAAAAGGAAGGAAAGGCTGCCGTTCAAGATGAAAAGTGTCACCCCCTGGATTATTCTACCTGCACAGCCCTGGACGTATCGCACCTTGTCAATAAAGGGTCATACCTGATGACCACCTCATGAGAAGCTGCAGGAATTACATGAGGTCATGCTGACATCTCCAAGGGCTCTTTGGTCAACTGAGTACTAGAAATCTTCCCCTCACCTGCGAATACAAACAAAACTATAGCTTTTTCAATAGGATCAAAATCATCCAGATATTTTCCCTTAGCACCTAAGAATGTCTTCTAAAGACCCCACTGATTCAACAAGAAACTTGCATGGGCTTCTGTTTCTGGGCTTTCCCCAGCACTTTAAAAACAAAACAAAAAAATAGAAACCAAAAAGCCTGAGAAAGTGTGAAAAAGGAAGCAGAGCACCTCTCTGCCTTCCCCTCCTTCTTGCCTCACGCACAGTTTTATCTCTGCTCCCAGTGCGCCAAGTCTTTGCTGAGACGGCCCAGCACAGTAACCAGTAACTCCCAGTGCTCTGCTGGCTCAAAGGTTCTTGCTGGCTGGCTCACTACGGGCTCCAGGGTGTGCTGGAGCTGGCACCAGGGAGCACGTGGCTGGGCGTGAGGTGACAGGAAGATTCAGGCTCGGTAACTCCACATAGCCTCCTTCAGCCTCCTGGAGCTAACGAGCCGAACGGCCTCCCCATTGCTTTGCTTCTGAGCGACTGGGATTTGTTGATGGATTAAAGACGAGGCAGCAGTGTCAGCAAAAGGAGAACCGCCCTGCCAGAGCACCCCAGAGGCCCTTCCTCTCCCAGCAGCTACAAAGGAGAAATGCAAAAACAAAGGCAAAAAGGAGCTGCAGAGGCCCAACAGCCAGATTTATTATCTTGGTATTTCACAGCGGTGCTTATCGTTTGTTGGAATCGTGAGTAGAAACCAGCCAGAAACGTTGCTGAAGAACACACAGGTAGGGCAGCAAAACACCACAAGCCAAATACATCCAGAAGCTCAGTGTCGTTCTTGGGCCGACAGGAAAGCTGGGGAGAGCCTGTGTACAAGGGCACACGGCACTAGATGAGGGGCAATGGTTCTAAACCAGAGCAGGGTAGACTTAGATTGGATATTAGGAAGAAGTTCTTTATTCAGGGTGGTGGAACACTGAAAAAAGTTTCCCAGGGAGGTGGTGGAGGCCTCATCCCTGGAGACATTCAAGGTCAGACTTGATGAGGCTCTGAACAGCCTGATCCAGTGGAGGATGTCCCTGCTCATTGCAGGGTGGTTGGACTAGATGAGTTTTAGAGGTCACTTCCAACCTGGGGCATTCTATAATTTTATATATGAGAAGTGAACCTGTAGGATTCCAAATGTTCCTGCAGCTGCCTCTGTACCCTGCTGCCAGTATCAATCATTGACTAGCAGGGAAGTGGTAGTCTGATTTTTTCTTTTCAATTGTTATTATGGTTACTAAAAGGAAAAGGACTGTCAACGCACTTCTTCCCAACACAAAGCACCTTATGGCTGCAATAACCCAGTTTGAGAAAGCCAGGACTGCCCTTACCATACCTGCCCTCCAACAGCTTCTCTGAAAGGGCTTCCCTGGCTACTCTGGGCTCCCAGGACTCACCGCACCCGGTGCTTCCCCCACCCCCCCCGAGGCCAGGAGACCCTCCTGCCCATCGCCTCGCCGGGCCGCAGGGTGATCCTTGCACAGGTATCACAGTGAGTAGCCAGCCAAAGTGACAGCACAAACCACTCGGGCAGAAACGCACAAACCCGTGTCTGACAGCCTCCTGGTGCCTTTTTTTGGGTGTTTTTTTGCAAGTTTTTTTTTCAGAGCTTCCCCTCGAACCCTCACCCTCGCTGAAAAGTGCCCTGAGCCGAACCACGTGCTCTGACCTCGTTACAGTCTCAGGAACGAGAGAGTGATTTTAGTCTGTTTTTTGCCTCAAGAGAAACGAAGGAAGTTAAGGAAGGTGCTTCAGCCCCCACCTGCTTCCCTTCTTTGCGCCCGAGACCGGCCCTCCGCCCCCCTGCACCCCCTGAGCGCGGCGGGGCCCCAGCTCTGCCCACAGACCCGCGTCGGGCNAAGAGGAAAAACTCCCGCCCCGAGAAGCAGCCGCCCTTGGAAGCATCGCCCCGGGGAAGGGGCGGAGTCCCCAGCAGCGGGCGCTGGAAAGTGCGGGGTCCCGTGTGTAGGCTGGGCTTCGCCAAGAACGGGGGGAGCCGAGGAGCCCCGAGGTCCCTTCCAACCTGCGATTCCGTCCTTCTGTTCCAGCGCTGGGGGCACAGCGAACTCCGCAGTTACACAGTTACAGCCCCTCACGCAACAGAACTGGGTCAGCAAGGCACCCCGCGGCTCTTGGCCAGCCCTGTGCGAAACAACACTGCTTCTCTAACAAACCAGGGGGCAGGTGAGGTACCTCTCTAGCACCTTTAGCAAACCCAAGATTTAGAAAGGGGAAAATCCCAGGAGTATCCAGGTTGCTCCAGAGTATATCCACCAGCTACCTCTCAAAAACGAGCGGTCTGAAGACACATTAAAAGCCGTACGCTTCCAGCTAGTGACAGAAACGCGAACGGAGCGTTTAGGTGCCAGTTGATGAGAAGATTCAGAGAGGACAACGAGCAAGAAGGCAGCTTTGTCCAGAAAGGTCACTTTATTGGAAAAACCTAAAATGGACTTAAAACCTGCAGCCCTCCTCCCACGGCAGTGGTTTCAATGGGCTCCCCAAGTTACCTTAACAGACCCATTACAGACATGAGCTGCAGTACAAATGTTAAAAGTGCAAGTATTCTGAACTTCACACCCACTTTTATGACCTGGCAGGAAACACAAACGCTTCACAGCTCACTCACAGAGAATTCGTTCACAGCACAGCTCCCTGCATTCCCCACAGGGTACGATACACATCACTCGGAGGAGAGTCCGATGCAGAACATCATAGAAGGTAGGGGTGAGGTTCCTTCAGATTTTTTTATTGCAGTAAAACCTCTAAAAGGTAGAGCTGTACAAAAAGTCTAAACAGCATTATTTAAGAATAACAGCACCTTACGCTGCATTTGTTCTTATTTAAAATTCTATTTCCCAAAAATACATTCCTAAATATACAAACTATACAATCTTGTCACTTTAATGCTGGTTTCTGTGATGATAAAACTTTAACCTAAAAATCTCCAAAACATCCACATACTGACAGAAGCTCTAATATACAAATGCCTCGGTACCTTCATAATACCACATAAATAACTTCAAAACTCAAACTGCATTTGTAGAATTGTCCAGAAAGCAAATACTTTATGGTGATCACACATCGTCCGCAGAGAGCGTTGGGATGTTTATCCTCGGCCGGGTGAAAAATGCCATTTTCTCTCTAAAAAAAGATGACGATGATCCGTTGTTAATGCAGCAGAAGTCTTGCCAGAAATGTCCATCACCCACGTGAAAGTTCATCCCGCCAGCTGTCTCCACCAGGAGCAGCAGCTCGTCCTCCCACAACCTACACCTCTTACTGACATATCACACACGCGGCATCCTTACAGTTAACCTCCCCACGCTGACCTTACCAAAAACCCCATTTGGGAAAGGCTTAGATTTTTGGCTTTCCAAGCACGTTACTTAGCGATGTAAAGAGCTGCTTCTATAGGAAACAAAGGATTTGTGAATTTGTTGCCAGGTGGGGGATGATGTGGAGTGCTGCTGGTTGCTTTGTGATCACGGGCAGTGCTGCAGCTCCTTGCCCTGACTCTCAGACCTTATACTTTGATATCAATACACAGAAGCTTTTGTTTAAGCTGAATGGTTAACTGCTTCTACAAAGACCAGCCTTGCTCATTAGCCTCTTAAGTCATCCACAGGAAAATCATGGTAGCAGTCAATTTTCTCTCCCCTTTCCCAGTGACCTGCAATTACCTGAATGACTGTACTTCCAGAGGCTCCTTCCGACTCTGCCCTCGCAGCCTGTGGACATCCTTGGCAGCAGCTCTCATCATTTTATCGGCCTTGAGCTCACACTTGTGTTCTGTTTTTTCCACCTAAAAAGAAAGAACGGAAAAGAGCTGTTTGTGTTTCCAGGAGGAATCATTTTATCCCAACTAACTTCCAAACACAGCAGTATTTCAGGCCTGGAAGCTGCCGACTCTGGATATCATGAGCCACGGCAGCTAAACCGAAGGCTTGTCAGCTAACCACTGTAACAGAGAGACCTTTCTGTAAGGTCTTCTACCAGACCTCTGGTAAGAATTACAGGTACTATCTGCACCTTCTTTGTATCTCCTTGATGTATTTTTTAAGTAGCAGATGAGCTCACACAAGAACATGGCAACTCGAGTGCGAGCTGCGCCCTGAGGAGCACCTTCTGCCAACTCACTCCTGCACCTGGTGCCATCGGAACCGAGCGTCTGCCTGGTGTCAGCAGGGGTGCCTCCATAAACCACCCACGTTGAGAAGGAGTACACGAGGACAGGAGGAAGAGTACGGTGTACGATGAGGTAAGCGCTGACCATGATGTACCACACCTACTACGGACTGGGAGGCTGCACTTGACTTCTTGTATTGGCACCTCTGCTGAGGCAGGAAATCTCTGTGCTGGAAAACGCACAGGTTCGGCAGTAACAGAACTCTGCTGGGAATCAACTCCAGCAAAGAACAAAAAGCCCATCCTCTAAGGGACAAAGATAATCAGCTATGGAATATTAACTTTTAGAGAAACCCCAACAAAACAAGAGTGACAGAGGGCTGCCCACCTTGCTCATTGCCTTCTCTGAGGTCAGACTTCTCTGAAGCTTTACCTGCCTTATCTGTAAACATACGTCTTTTGAAGCCAATGGTTTTTATTTAAACCCTCCAGAAAAGTGACAATGCAAGGAAAGACAACTTTCACAAGAGCAAACAAAATTGTTTAATGAACTGTTTGCTGGAATTTGTGGTAATTAGTTCTGTCTCCTTTCCATCCTTGTCCTGCAGGCCACCCTTCATAAGCAGAAAGATAGATCCTATGAAGCTCTTACAGCCAGAAAGTCTGCTGTCAGCTGACTCATCACTTTACACGCACAAGGATCCTGTTCACAAGCCAAGTGCATCCGTGCACATGTTTCATGCAGCTGTTGTTTCTCTTAGAAGAAGTAAGAGACACAACTGCTGCTTCCTAACCCTCCTATCTGGGGGAAGGCAGGCACGGATTCTGCAGTTTGGAGCGGGGCCAGAGGAGGCCACAAATAATGATCCGTGCTCTGGAGCACCTCTGCTCAGAGGCCAGGCTGAGAGAGCTGAACAGCCTAGAGAAGAGAAGGTTCCAGGGAGACTTTATAGAGGCCTTTCAGGGCTTCAAGGGGCCTGTGAGAAAGATGGGGACAGACTTGTTAGCAGGGCCTGTTGTGACAGGACAAGGGGTGATGGTTTGAAACTAGAAGCGGGAAATTTAGATTGGAGAGAAGGAAGAGATTTTTCACACTGAGGATGGTGAGACCGTGGCCCACGTTGCCCAGAGAGGCTGTGGATGCCCCATCCATGGAACTACTCCAGGCTGGACAGGGAAATCTGCTCTAGTTGCAGATGTCCGCAGGGGGGTTGGAGTAGATGACTTTTAAAGATCCCTTCCAGCCCAAACCATTCTATGATTCTATAAATATCACACTTGAGAGTAGCCAGACACACTCAAGGACTGCAGCTTCCATTACCAATTGCTGCTTGATGGAACCCTAAGTGGAAGACATGAGTGACTCCAGTGCTAAGGCTTCATCTCCTGACTGTCCAAAGTCCCCTGTTCCTCAGATCTCACGTCGAACGGGATCCAAAGGCAGGTGTCACTCACCCGTTTTTCCACTAGCCTCAGCAGCACTCGAAATCTCTCATCATCCTTCACCCACTGCGGCAACTCTTTTTCACCCTGACTTTGAGCTTGTTCCAACTGTTCCTTCAGTTCCCTCAGCACCGAGATCTCCTGGACCAGCCGATCGTGCCAGGTTTTCGAAGCTTGCAGGTCCAGCTCCAGGTCTAGTGAGGTGCGGATTAGGCGCTCTGTACCGAAGGGCTTGACCGAAGGCTAGAAAAGAGGGGTGGATGAACATGGTGATGAGAACTGTGCTGACTGCTCCCCCATGGAGGGCCAAATGCATCCCAAGACCCATTTTTCCAACACTGCTCATGTTGGAATCTCTATTGATGCTGCTTTCCAATCCTTCTAAAAGACAGAGCACAAACTCAAGCAAGTCTTATAGATAAACCTTTGGATGTCAGCACTCCCACTAAATTACATTCTGGGCAGCTTCTCCAAATCAAATAAGCCTTGCTTGCACACCTTGCTCCTACGTTTAAGGTCTCATCTTCAGATCAATCCATAACGCAGCAGAAAAACCCAGGTTTGTTTTTCCCAGTAACGTATTTATGTTGCCTTCTGCAAGTTTCAAAAACAAGCTGCCTTAAGAAAACCATCTCCTTAGGAGCTCAGCATCAGTATCCCGGGGGAATGTCAGCGATGGCCATCCCCAAGGGCACAGGGGGTCACCGTGTGCCACGGAGTCACTGCAACAGGGTCACCAGAGCATCTGAGACATCACTCTCCTCACCCTCTTCCCCAGCTCCTCACATTTACTCTAAGTACTTAAGAATCTCCCAACAATAAACACAGCAAAACTGTTTGTGCTACATCTGCTGACGAGATAGAAAATGCCAGGAACCATCTTCCAAGTGGATTGTTCTAAATGAGTTTCGACTTAAAACATTCCTGTCATCGTCTGACATATCAAGAAAAGTAGCCTTGAGAGACTTCTCACACACAAAGAAAAGGTTGTGAATGGAAGCACATGGCAACTGATTTATGTTTGCAAATTCCTCCCTTAAACAGTTCTCTGGGTTTTTTTGCAAGTGTCTATGCTAGAGGGGAAAAGAAAAAAAGTTGGTGTTTTTACCCGTTTCACTCTGACACTTCGTCTCTCCATCGCATTTCGAACGAAGGGGGGCTTTTTGGAGAGCGTTGAACTGTCACTATCACTGCGATTCAGCTGGAAAGGAGAGTGAAACCCACATATTTTTCACAAAAGAAATACAAGCAGTGCAGACACACATTATTAGTGAGATCAGAGGGGTCTGTAAGTGATTATGAGCTGCGATGTAAGCAGAACTATGAAGTTTTGTGAAAGGCTACAGCAGACAGCTGCCATCCCAGTCTGAGTGCACAACACACAAGCCATTTGGCATGGCCAGATCCTGCCACAAGCTTTGAACCCTGTCCCTTTTTGGGAACAGAAAGGGGGACACTAATTTAGGGTATAATATGAGACTCTACCCCACTGCCTTTCTCCTGTGCAAGGAATTAGGCTGGGGAAAAGTCTAGATAAACAAGCTCCAAGTAATAGAAAAAAAACCTGACTCTTTTCTAGTGTCTGCAAAACATAGGGCTGTTTTATTAGAGATTTCTCTTTCCTGCAGTCACCTGTATTTTAAGCTAATGGTGCAAGAGATAAGTTTACCTGTAAGCTATCCCCCTGGGTTTTTCAACTTTGGAGTTGTCATGTTACACATGCTCAGCCTGCCTTCTTTTGTGATTGTCTCTACATCCTTAAAAAGAGCTCAACTCAAACAGAGTTTAATTCCCTTCTCATGTTCCTTCTCAGAGTTTGGAGCAGGGGGGTAATGAGCATTGGACCTGCATGTGCCGGAACACAGGACATCTGGCACCCAAGCACAGGCCACTGCTGCAAATTAAATATGGTTTGTTTCTATGGAAGCACCTGCTCCTGAAACAGAGAAAACCTGCACATCAAACCCCGCTCAGCTGTATTAAAAGCATGCCCACTTAGGACAGGTCATGCCTGACGAAGTGCAGAGCTTGCTTGTTTGCCAATTCAGTTTAAAAGAAGAGTTATTTATAGTTTAGGCTGACGCTCAATCCAGGAAATAATTGTGAACAAATATTTCAAAGCAGTGGAAGTAACATCCTGACCCCATACATGGCCTGTTCAGTTCCCTACAGACAAAGCACGCTGGAGACTTTTCAGCTTCCACAATTTTTTTTGCTGACGTTATCAGGTACTCACCTTTCCATTTCTATCAAGCTTTCATGTTCATCTCATCTAAAGTCAGGCGGACACAGCTAACTCAGTTCAAGTCAGCACAGAAGAGACTTAAAGCAGCAGAAAAGGGTTTGATATGCAGCTGATTCAGCCCTGTCTCAGAGCAGCCCTTCCAGGTTAGTTTGTGCGCCCGAACATGCTGCAAGTACCACAGACATACGTGCACATACACATCTTACAAATTTGTGCTTAACACTGTTCCAAAGAAAGATACTGTCTAGGAGGTGAGGACAGAGCAACTTCTGTAGTCAGAGGGGTAGAGAACAAAGCAGTGTCAGGTCTCTGTGAAAAATTCGTACTAAGGGAACACTGATATTGTGCATTCACTGATGAAACCCAGCATTTAACCTCAGGATTGCATTTTCCTTACCCGACACACATACTGACTTTGTGGTCCTGGTGAAAATGTTTTGGAGCGGATGATAGTGCTACCTCTGACAAACTGAGCTTGGGGTGGATTTGCTGCTCTTTTGTCTTTTGGACGAACTACGGTAGAAGTCTGTGCAAGGCTCTCTGTGTTTGTCTCTTTATCCACCTGGAAGACAGAGAGTGCAGTGTAAATGTCACCCCGCCACCTTACCGACGACACAGACCCCGCGCTGCCTGACGGCCACCTGTGAGACGGCTCCGCTTTCAGTCCCAGAGGCATCACATTCAAACCCAGGCACATTCTTTAGCCTTTTTTGTGCAGGGTGTCCCGACACGTCCCTGTTCGAACTGAGTAGCTGCTGCATTAACTGTATCGCTCCCTCAGGGCTCCGCATCCACTGATCGCTGTACAACACAACGGATTTCAGTCCGTTGATCCAGGACATCAGCGATCCCATACAGAACTGGGGTATGATTTTAAAGACCATTCCCTTACTTGTTGTGCATCTGCAGCAAAGATCCAGATAAATGTACATACGCTCATGGAGCGCACGTGCACCACGCACGCTTGGTAGGCTGCAACTACCTTCAGAATTAAACAAGGTCAAGGCCACTGTCATGGTAATTAAAACCGTTTTCACGAGCAGCAAAAGAAGGCATGAAACGATGCTATATATTAGCTGTGGGACTAAATGGTCACGTAGACTTCTTTTAAAAGATTTCAGGTAGATAAACATTTAAACATCAATGATGAACTTTCAAATAATTCCCGTAGCCTTGCTCTGCTCAACAGCAACCCAGCCTCAGCCGAGCAACAGGGAGCTGAATTCATCTTTGTGTTCAAAAGGCCTTTGACTTTACCTTCACTGCTATTTCCATGTGCAGCTGGGAATTCAGATTTTCTTCTGTTTCCCACAGCGATTTTTCAGCACAGAATTCTTCTTCCTCCTCTGCCTCATTTTCACTGATCTCGTCCTGTTCTTCCTGATCAGGAATCTCTTCGTCTTGCCTGTTAAGAACAGCTTTGTTATTGAACTGGCCTGTTGAGAACAACACTGGTGCTGCAGCAGGAGTTACCTCCTGTAAGCTGCTGGGCAAGAACACGTCCCCGGGGCAGCCAGTTGTACCTGGCAGGTCCTGTAGCCACTGAGATTGCACAAACACGGACTTATAAGGGAATAACTGAAACTGGAGTGAAGCTGCACAAGAAGCAAACCATTACAGCCCAGAACTTCATACTGATCTTGCTTCAAAAGAAGCAAGCTGAGGGTTCAAGCCATGTGGGCTGAGCTTAAGGTAAGCGCACCTTAAGGGGAGCTCTCAGGATGCCATTAACCTTTTGAAAAGTGATGCTTGACAAAATTGAAGCAACACTAACATCCTTTTCAGCTCCTCTGAACTCACAGCTTGCTTCTCCATCAAACCCATTGGTCAGGCTTGCTTTTTATTTCAAATGTTGGGCTTCATTAATAAAATCTGAATGTGAACCATGTGAACAACAGCCAGAATTAATACTCAAGCAAAGCCTTGCACCATACAGCAGAGCTTTCGTGGTCATCCACAGAATATTCTACAAGTAACAAGAATAGCATAGTGCTATTGACTATTTTCAACATGTATCAGCTTTGTTCTCATTTCCCAAGCACAACCTCCAGAACAGAAGAAATAAGATATTTCACCAAAACAGAGAGACAGAAACAACCTCCCACAGCTCTGTATCATCTGCTTTTTTCTCTCTGCGTGTAAATCCCCAAACGCTCTGATCATCCCACAACACTAAGATAGTGGGAGGCTACCTACCAGCTTTCTCCACTCGTTAAAGTGCTTCTGCTTTCCTCCAGCTTCTTCTCCACAGCTTCCAGTTCAACAGCTGTCTGCTCTAAGAGTGCCGAGACGGAGTCCTGAGGAGAGCAAGAGGCTTCTTGTGAAGAAAGGACTCTCCCAAACCATGAAGCTCCCAGCCTTTCTGATGAGAACAGCCTCAGCCAGCTTTCCTCAGAAGGCAGGAGAGAGTTGTGGTCTCTAGACCCACACTGTTCCAAGCGGCCGATTGCCCCCACAGTGCTCAGGCAAGCTGGTGTGAGCACACCCGGCCCAGCTCCCCCCAGTTACACCAGGCACATCTGCAGCCAGAGGCTGAGCACATCGCATGCTGGGCACGTGCAGCGTGTCTCTTGGCTCGCTCAGCGAGTTCACGGCAGCGAGGTGAACTGGCCAGTGGGAAGAAAGGTAAGAGCTCACACATCACTTACACCAGACCACATCCCACATCCCTTAGCTTCGTGAGGAGCAGATTTCAGTAAGGATTTAGCCCAGGACAAGGGCATATCTGTAATCGACATGTTAATTATTTTGCTGCACTTGACATTTTCAAGTTCTAAATATAACCACACCAGCCTTCACTTCTTGTCTACTGGAACAGTCCTTCAGCCACACAAACGCTCTCATTAGTACTGTTTAGAAGAGATTTGTTTGATTTAAGCAGTTGTTGTTACCGTTTTCTCAGTGCAGGGTACTTCAGAGTGAATGTTTTCTTGTTTACTTTTCCTGTTTTGCTTCTGCAGATACTTATAACTAAGGAGGTTATACCAACGGGTTGATTTCTCTCCGGATCTACATATTTCAGCAAGGCTAATTTGTGCTCCGCCCTATAGAGAGCAAAACCACAGTTTTAGTGTAATGCTAAAATGAACCACTACTACATCAATGAGAAGAAATAAGAGTGAAAATCCAGAACTACTTGACTTTGGCAAGTTTGACAAAAAGAAAAATTGCCCTGTTTATCCCCATTTCAACAGCACTAGTAATGCTTCATATTTAATTATTTTTAACATTTTCTAAGACTTCTAATCCAAGTAGCGAGTGTTTCACTACAGCTCCTGCGTACAAGAATTCAAAAGTAATAAAGTGCTACTGCAGTCAGGGTAAATTACAGTCAGAGCTTCAAAGAAAAAGAGAAAGGAACAGGAGGTGAGGACTCCCTTCCAAAAAATTTGCAAGGCTGACAAAAATCACCGCCTCAGACCAAGACGCTTTAGCTTTGTGTATTCCGTTCCTCTTCACCTGCCTTGTCATTTTTTACCTCTAATATACATCCCGACACATTCAAAGCCAAAGTAAAACTGATTCACAATTTATTCACTCCATGTCTGAGTGGACCCCATTGCCCCAGCCCAGCCCAGCAGGCTGCACGCTGAGCACACCTCCTGCAAGCCAGCGTGCTCCCACCTGGAGCCCAGCTACTAGAGGACTGTGCACGCTGCCAAAAGAAAAAAAACATTTGGAAAACATGCTTCCCAGAACCAAAGCATGCTCTGCAGAGCAAGGGAAGGAAGAAACGGAGTAACACCGTAACACATGTACCCCTCCAGCCGAGGGAGATGCTATGGAACATGTGCAGGACAAATTGTTAACTTTTCTGTAATTTAATGGTTGCTTATGTCTCACAAAATGCACCCTCCTCACCTTCTGGAGTCCAATACTCCAGAAACAGTTCTATTAAAATCAAATTTCTCAGGTAATATTGAACAATAGAGGGCAGCTGGCTATGGCAATGCTAGCACTGAAAAAATGACACTTGTACGGATTTTAATAGTGTAGATTAAGAGCAATTTTTAAAAAATCCTTCAGAGAGCTTTAATACTCTATGGTGGCTTCCAAATTCCTGTAAGTCCGTTCTCAATTGCATTACAACAAAAGCTCTCAAAAGTAAGAAAAATAGATAGAATAATAGTCTGACAAAGTCACCAGCAGTTCTGTAACAAAACATTCATCTGTAAGATGATTTTTTTTTTCCTGATCAAAATTGTTCTTGCAAAGAACACTACCTGGGAGAAATCATATAGCTAAGGATTATCAAGAAAACTTTCACAGAAATTGCCATACTTCGGAGTTTAAAATTTTGTCTAATTAAAAAGAGGAAACAAATGGAAAGGTATTAAAATAGAGATGAATACTAACCAAACATTCTTCAAGGTGAGACTTATCTACAGTGCAAACATCGACTCTTAAAGTCTTCTGGCGTAAAGCCGGGTAAGAGATAGAAACCCAAAATACTTCATTGTACACAAGATTGTCTGAAGCTTCCACCGGTCTTGTGCGAAACAAGCAGCTTGTGCTTTCTGAACAGGGTAGAACAGCCACGCGAATGTTCCTATTGAAAAAAGGGTTGCAGTCAGTATGACCATACAGGTCTGTGGTTCCCTCCGTCGCAACAGCTCCATAAAGCTGTAAGTGAAATTCATCCTAAGCATTGTGGACAATACTGCCCTGTTCTTTTTATTCTTTGGAATATGAGGATGGTGAAACAGTGGCCCAGGTTGCCTGGAGGGGATAGATGCCTCATCTATGGAAACGTTCAAGGCCAAGTTGGCCAGGGCTCTGAGCAACCTCCTCTAGTTGAAGATGTTCCTGCTCACTGCAGGGGGGCGTGGACAAGATGAGCTTGAAAAGTCCCTTCCAACCCAAACCAGTCTGATTCTCTAATATCAGTCAACTAAAAAAAAAAAAACAACATCTCATCACAACAGAGACATGAAGTGGCACGAGCTGCCATTGACTTCATCCTTCTGAATCTTGTAACTGAGCATCATGGGATTATGTTTGACATGGCTGCTTATATCTGTGCACTGCTAACATACCCTTTGGTAGGTAAAAACAGCTACGCAAAAATGAATCAGATTGTTGTCAGTTTATTCAGCACGAAAGCGAATTTAAAAAACATGTGCCTAGAACGACTCTAGGAGAGGCTGTCCATTTCCTCACGTGTGCATCTGTGCAGGTGTCCAAGGGTGAGAGCTCTGTAGCAGAATGCACAGCCCCTTGCCGTTTGATGCAGTTGGTCTGGGCAACTTGAACCTTTCCGGATAGTGCTAATTCCAGGCAAGTCTCTTCTTAGCAAATACAGATCTTTAAGGAAAAGACCTGCACCTTATTTCAGTTTGCAGGTTTATTCATTTATAAATGTAGCCACACATAAAGTGTAGAAGCATTTCAGAAAGGGTAGTTTAAGAGTGTGAAAAAAACAAAACCCAACATCTATTTAATTCCCACTGGAATCTAAATACAAAGACTTCAAGCATATTTAGTTCATCCACTTACACTTTTTGATCTTGTTGTAACAACAGTGCTGGAACATTACTCAGTTGGATGACCAGTATCGCGAACCGTTTGTTTTTGTCGTCGTATCTGAATTGGAAAGTCACAAAAAAAGCATTATTTTTAGAGAAGGCTGCCTTGAACTCCATGAATAAGTATTCCACTTGTTTCATTAACACAAACAATCAACATTAAATATTTACAGACAGGACATAACTACAAGAAGACTGTGGCTGGCCTATAGCTTAAATCAAAACCAGTTTCACGTTACATCATATTTTCCTACCGGAACATCCAAAATTATGGACACTGCAGAACATCCAGAACTTAGAAATTCAGATACAACAGACTGCAGATTTACCTAACGCACATTGGTTTTCCTAGGGTCTAACTAAATTGCTGTATTCTAACTAAAATCTTTTGAAAGGCCTTATATAATGACTGTAATCTAAAAAAGTAACAAGTAGAAATACTTGAAGCCCAACAGTAAAGCCTTAAACCAGCAAAAGGCTTTCTCCAGCCCAGCGCTGTCACTGCTCCTATTGCTGGTTTGCACTCTCATACCACACGATCACCAATTGATTTCCACTGGCATGAAAGAGGATAACTGAGCGAAGGACCACCTGGAGTCAAGTGTAATTCTCAATTACACTCCTAAGAGGGCATTAGTTAGTTAATACTAATGGGACAGGATATACAGGATAAGAAAACAGAGCAGAAAGCACTATCTTTTAAATCCCATATATCATTCTTTTCATTGGAAGGGAAATCCAGTAAAAATATGTAGTGCTTACCTCATGGCAATTTGCACTTTAGCTGTCCCAACTGCTTCTGTATCGTCACTGTCAAACACCAGCACTTCTGACACACATGGTCTGAAAGAAATCAAAGACAATTAAGGACTTGATTTCCCTGTTACTGAAGTGCTAGCATTTAAGTGATACAAGATCTGTTCCCTTCCATTCAGGGGCTGGCGATATGGATTTTTGTAAAATTAGCAGCTAAAAGAAGGCCCATTTAAGAAGTGCAATCATCCTTAGAGGTAAGTATTACAGTGCTTATCAGCAGAAAGTCACATGCCTTCTCNTGACTGCCCAGCAACAGAAATAAGACTTAACAACTGCAATCCTGCCCTGCAACATGACAGCAAGAATTCTCAAGTTTGATTAGATTTAAGCCATTCTTTTGTTTCTTTAAGAGATCAAACTTCCCTAAGCACATCAAAAGTGACAGAGTACACTGACTGGTCTTCCCTGAACCAGCTGCCTGCATCACTTCCCTCCCAGCGTCTCCTCCTCCAAAGTTTTATGTGCTGAAAGTCCCCAAAACTACATTCATTGTCCAACAGACTTCGAGGCTATGCTGTAGCACACAAAAACAGGATTAGCATTCTTCTAAGTATTTTCCATATTACTTGGCACTCTCTTGCAGTTCATTACATTTCAGCTGCAGAGGACAAAAGTCCTGCTCGTCCTACCCTCACCATTTGTTACAGGCAGCAAAATGACACCGTAGTCATTACAAAGGCTGGCAAGTCAACAACCCAGACAACACTAAGTCACATTGGACACGCGAGTGTGCAGGGCATGTCTTCTGTCACCATCACACACCATCCCTCCTGCCCTCTCCTGTCCCATTGAGAGGACACGGGGACCCTAAGACACCAACTGTCTGACTGCCTGGCTGCAGCCCACAGGCTCTAATTACAGAAGCACTGCCCCTTCTTGTCAAAGTGAATTCTACTGTAAACATGAAAGATTACTCATTTATCTAGAGATAAGACAATGAATTAATGAAGAGGAGGACTATGATATAAGCAATTTTTCTTCTTTACAGTTGTGTCAACAAATAACCCCATAATTCAGCTCAATGACAATAAAAACTGTAGGAAACCCCATGTTAGATGCAGCCAAAGCAGGTATCAATAAGGTCAGTACCTTCCAGTGAATTTTGTGTCAACCCACCCCAGACAGCTTTAGCAAGCAGCACGGGAGGTCCAGAAACGCAGCAAGGGCCGTGCCACCCAGCCTGGGCTACAAGCAGCGCACTGAGGGGGAGAAGCCTTCGGAAACCACACATTGGATCCAAGCACTCGGGAATTGCATCGCAGCACGTACGCAACCACGAGGCAGTTCAAGGTGCTTCTGCTACCTTCCTGAAACATCCCAAAGTCCTCTCGTGCTGACTGAGGGCTGTCAGTGACTGATGGGAGGGTAGCATTACACCTGCCAGATGGCTCGGCTGCCCCCGGCAAGGCAGCAGTCACAGCTTACCAGCACCTTCACAAACAGAGCAGCTGTTCCAACAGTTCTCAGCGAGCTTGCTTTCAGCTACTTCTATTATGGGAAGCAGGGGTCATTTTGACAATCAAATTCAAGCTGCTCATAGTTTTTTTTCAGAAGTATTCGGAAATCTGAGATTGAAAACTTTAGCCACCAACGGACAAAAGAAGGTCATAACCAGTAGTATTCCAGTTGACTCCTGTATGCAAAGCTGAGTCATTGGCTTCTTCCCAGAGAGAGATCTGATGTCTACCTTTGTACAGACGCCTCATACACCCCGCTATCTCCAGCAACAGATTCATCAGACACTGCAGCTGACACACACGCCACCTTCAGTGCCGTCCCTCCAGCTGTATTTACACCTATCAGAAAAGCACAGGGGAAAAGCAAAAACAGGTGTTAATGAAAACAAACTGTCTGGACCAGGAGTAGCTTTTTTTTCTTATCCTCCCCTTGAGCTGCATTTTTCCCTGCCCGAGCATTGTTAAGCAGCAGCACGTTTCTGAAGCCAGAGGACATAGGTAGGGCAGGCTGTGCTCAACAGCCTCTGTGAAGTTAGTGCTTCAGGAACGTGCCCGACTGCCCTCGAGAACAAAAAGTCCTGGACAATTAGGGGAACAGCCTGTGTGGTAGAGGTGACAGGGCTTCACTACTCATTCAATGTCCATTTAATACTTGCGTCCTGCAGCAGCAGACCCGCAGGCTGAGGTTACACACCAGTTGCGTCGAGAGCATTATAACTGGCTTCTCTGGCACCTCCATGGGCACGGGGCCTCGCAGGCAACGTGAGAAGATGCTTTCAAAGTGCTGGAAAGGCAGGGAGGTACCCATGACAAGATGGGCAATGTGTGGAAGGAGCAGAACTTCTAAATTCTAGTGAAGCTCTAAATATGAACCAATAAACCAGTTCTTATGGCAGGTCACCCTTAAGCAGTCAGTAGGCCTTCTGGTCCTAGCTACCCAGAGAGCAGAGGCCGGGCAAATGTTATTGGCCAAGATCTGGCCAAGTATGGATTATATGGAAAGGTATATCCTCTCTGGAGAGCTTATACCAAGTTTAGCTTCAGGGAGGGGAACAGCAAAACATCACCACCCACCTACCCCTAACCCCAGAAGATTAGTGCACACAGGTTAGAAGATAGATCCAGAAAGCCCAAGTCAACTAGCTAAACATGGAGAGAAAGAGAGATTATAGGATTTAAAGTAGCAGCCACATGCAGGAATGAAGGGAAGAGGAGATAGGGAAGAGAAATCGAGGAAGCTGAAGCAAGGAGTTTTGCACAGACGTGTCATCTCACATAGATTTCTTGTGCTACAAACCAGGGAAAGATATGCCCTGGAAACTTCTGCAAATTCTGCACCTTTTCACTTGAACCGTCACATTTCTGTTTCAGCAGGGAGTCTGGAGAACTCTGCCTGCCAAGGTGGCTAATGAGCGCTGGGACGTACCCAGCTCTTAGCTCTCCCTCACTGTTGAGGCTGTGCCAAGAGTGAGGAGGTGCCACATTGTCACCCAGGGTGCAGCTGTAACCCCACAGCAGAAGTGTTGCAATGCACGCCTCTCCAAGGGGCTTGCATCTTGCCCGTAGCCTTAGGAAAGTGTGTGCCCCCAAACCACCAAGGTAGGGAATAATGTAAGGACTTGTTATACAACCAGCAGCAGAGGGTGCTACAGGTAACACCAACACATTGAGTGCACAAGCGAAATTTGGACCTGTTTCTCAGTGTATTTTTTGGTAACACCACTAAATGGTTTTTCATCTTGGTATTTCCATGGAACCGTTGGATGGAAATAAATGTCCAGAGCTTTTCCCCATATTATGAGCCACACAAAGAACAGTTAGCATCTGTAATACAATATATCAGTTATGAACTGAAACAAACGGAGCTTTTTAACACCAGTATTTCCAGTGTAATCCATCCGCATCCCCCGGCTGTGTGCAAGAGCCTGGCCCCTGCTGCACTCTTGATCATAGGCTATGCCGGAGCTATGTGGGCAGGGTCAAAACTATGGCGGTTCTTTCTTCAGTGCTGCTTTCTACCTCATGTTCCATGGTTTTGACATGAAAATAATTTCCTGCTGACTGTCTGGCTTTCTAGATCAAGTTGTCAGAGTTCTATATGCCGCTGCCGGAAATGCCGCTCTGGGAATCCATTTCTACAAGGCTTGCTTACCAGGAAGGACACCGCAGGTTGGTCTTCACACGCTTAATCTCTTTTTCTCCTTCAACTACCAATGCCATCTAGCCATTGCAACCCAGAAAGCCTTCATTTTTGACCATTTCACCCAAGGACGTTATGGCCAAGGGGGACAAATACAGCAAGTGCACAAAACCCAGCAATGAAGCGGGTATTTGTTTGTACAGCAGAATGCTAAAGTGTAAACCTGAATAAAGATGAATGGATCCATGAAAAGGAGTCATCGCACAGCTACTCTTTGCCTTACTCTTTTTGCAAAGGACTTGGGAGCTCAGCCCTGCAAGTCTTACACACAGAAACTGTAACTTTGTCATGTGGCTAATTAATACAAAATTTGGATTTTCTGCTTTAAGCTTCTAAAGAGGTATCACACTAAACAGAAAGTTTATGGAAGAGTTCAGAACTGACTCAATTGTTTTGTATTTCCAAGCAGGCAGATAACACTTCTTACATTTTTGTCACCATTTTCTTTCAGTCATATCAAGAATTTCAAGTTTGCTCTTCACTTCCTGCCATGTTCCCTTCCATGGGCCCTCCTGGACACACCATGACAAGGCCTTGAGAAGCCATGTCACACACTATCCTCACATCTGCACCATTTCCTCCAAGAATGCCAGACTCTGCCAGATTCCAGGTTCTGCTACTAGTTTTACCTAAATCACACAGGTATCTCTCAGGTAAGAGCGGAAACTTTATTTCAGCCTTAAAGGCAGCAGGGGCTCTGTTCTAACAGAAACAACCCCCAAACCCCTCAGATATATACTCTTCAGCTCTACTTACGGGAACACGTGAGCATGCTTTGCCCATGAGGCCGAGCACTGACCACCCCAAGGTCCAGCCACCGTGTTTTGGGTGTTACACTGAACTCCCCCCTCCCAAATGCCTGAGGAGTAAAATCTCATCTCATTATTGCCCTGATATAAACTACTTACGGTGATTATTTTGTCTGCTGACTGGCTAACAGCAATAATCACTTAATCTGCTTAACACCTGAGCTTTCACTTAACAGCCTTGACAAATCTCGAAGAGCTAAAAAGGTTAAAACTAATCAGTGCCCAGTTCTAATAGGAATAATTAGTGTTTCCTACTCAAATGCATAATACCTCTTGCTTGTAAGAAAATGGTAGCTCAACGGGGAAGATCTACACTCGTGCCTTTTGTTGTATTTCAAATAGTGCCAGCCCTCTTACTGCAGAAGGCAGTGGTAACATGGTGAGAGCTACTTTTATTCACATCGGCTGTTTTATAACTCTAGGAAATCCAGAAACAAACTGTCCTGCTGGTTCATATGACTACAGCTTGCAAGTTCATATTGCTTTTAAAGCTCTTCTTCCACTGCAGTTGCAAATCCAGTGGTTTCCCTCATCTCCATTGGATTTAACCCGACTAGCCACAAAGGCTTCAGACAGACCCCAGCGCAAGTGCCCTGACTGCCGCCTACTGCTTTCCACCCACGTCAGCCCAGCCATCATTCGAAAAAAGGATGAACCCTTCCCACTCACCAATAAGCCATATGCATGTATGAGAACATCCACTATCTCTAAATGTCTTATTTTATCATGCTCGCAATCTAAACACGTTTTTGTTGCTAAGAGACCATCCCCCTCAAAACAGCAGAAATTCAAGCACAGCCTTGACATGTCTGCTAAGCTGAAGTTAATAAATTCACTGCCATTGAGCTACTGGGAACCAGAGCAAGACGTTGTGCGTGCTGAAGTGGTGAGGAAGGATTTTTATTATCATTTGTTAACTATTAAGCTAAACAGCTTTCCCAGCCTTCCTCAAAAGCTTGTCCAAAAAGTTTGTGTCAATACAGCATTGTGTGCCTCCCAGCCTCAAAACGCTAGATGACACTCTGAATAGTTCAGTGTCAAATTAAACCCAGAATCTTACCCCAACCATTCATATTTGCACATGAAATCCCTGTAATTTGTGTGCATATGCATATAAGTACACTAAAACCACACCTAGATACACTCTTCTGCAAGACTCATCAGATCAGCTGTATTTTTCATGTACAAATTAAAACCCTTTCTCCCAAGCAAGATAGAACACAGAGTTGAAGACACTTTTCAACAACAAAGACATTGAGATGACAGCTTTTGAAATACTTGCTTCTCAATGCTTTATAAACTACATTAAAAATAAATGCAGGCATGTGCACGCAAATACTTTCTTACCATACCTTGACCTAGATGTTTATCTCCTGCTCTAGGCTCTTCCAGTCTACAGTTGCCACTCCCAGTGTTTAGGGTTAGTTCTGAGAGATTGGTACTTAGCTCTGCGTCATCAAAATCCATATGGCTTGAAAAGGCATCACCAGTTAGGAGTGGGTCTATCACCAGTGGGGAGCAAGGTGGAGATGGTGAAGAGAGGGATGACCTTGGAGACAGCGATGTCATGGATTTTGGAGTACCAGACAATGATCTCAGAGCCTGTACGCGACTGGCGGTATCTGCTTTGTGAGTTTTCGCTACTTCATTTTCGTGAATAGTGGTGATGCAGCCTGATGGTCTAAATCCAGTGGCTCCTTCTAACAGCAAGTCAAGCTTGTTTTGATAGTCTGAGTCCAACTGCTCCAACTGTTCCAGGTGCTCATAGTAGAGATCAGTGAAACTGGCTGAGGTGGAAGAATCCTGGCTGGAGGTGGCAAGAGATCCTCTGCTGGATGCAAGAGAACCAGGGCTGCTGCTCGAGGAGAGGGAAAGCATGCTGGTGGAGAGACTGAAGGAAACAAGTCATAAAACCATTATAAGGTATCTCCTGATTTCTCAGGAAAGCACTGCAATGTCACTAAATCTCCAAGCCCACACGGTACCTTTTTGCTTTGTTAGCTCAGGCCATACGCATTAGTCCCCACAACGATCCAGAACCACAGTTTACTCCGTGGAAAAATCGGATCATTTTTCAATAAAAATAACATAGTTCATACACACTTTTTTACTCACCATATCAACCTCCTTGTTTAGCCAAAACAACTCCAATGAATAGTTTCAAATACATTAAAATTAGTGACAACATTTTCCTCCCACATCTTTCTTGAAAAAAAAAAAAAAAAATCTATGGTTCCTGTTAACCTCCAAAGCAGACCACGAAAACCAGCAAGGCTCATGCAAGAAGATGAAGTTATTGCAATAAATTGTCTGACCATATGGAAATTTTCTTCCCTTTGCCTCAATCTTGGACCCACAGCCAAAAGGCAGTATCACAGCTGCCTAGAACTGGCCCTCAGAGATCACAGCAGCCAGCAGTTACCAGAAACCTGGCAAGATTTATCCATGCAAAAGACTGCTCCATGGAATCCAGGGCCAGGAGACCAGAGGAAAGAGTTGGGGCTGGGCTGTGAAATCAGTTCACATAAATTATTTATCCCTAGAGATGCAGGTTCAGAACATAACTGACAGCAGAATTAATTTTAAGCAGGTGTTGAATAGAAGCCTGTTCAGAGGAAGCCCAGACACCACAGCACACTGCTCAGCTAGCAGTGCACAGCCGTGAGCACACAGCTCAGAAGACCCAATAAATCCTCCAGTACTGACTACAACGTACGCCATTTCTAGAAATTCCATTAAATCAACACTCTTGCTCCAGATATTAAATACTTTGCTCGTTATTGACTGGTTTAAAGACCCTTAACCCTCAGTTCAGATATGGATTAGCTATTGAAAATTTTCTGCATATGTATAATTGGCTTCAGTTGCCCCACAGAAAAACAGTGAGGATGTAAATAAGCCTAATAATCTCTCATTTATTATTTATGGGGTAAAGGCTAGAGGCTGCATTTGTATAATTATGCCCATGACCTTATGAGAAAAAGGCAAGTAGGCAGAATTTAGTATAATTTTGGCACAAAATGTCTTCTGCATTTGTATGACAGATGTACACTGCATCACATTTGTTCAAAAAAGCTTTTGGGTGAAACATAACTGAAACATGACAGATGTTCTTGCATTTTGGCAGTATATATGGATCTGGCGAGGACTAAGAAATACAAAGGTTTTCAGTATACTTTACTATGAAAAGAGGTTTTTTTAAATTAATCTTTTCCCTATCAACAAACTGGGTTCAACTTCATTTTGTGCGTACCTTTGAATGCCAGACATTGTGCATTATGGGGTTAATAACAAATGCTTATTCTTATGAAGGAGCATGCCAAGAACACTGAGCACGTAGTTAGGAAGAAATTAGTTTCACATGCTTCTTGGTCACCTCAGAGATCCCTAATCAGCTAGATGAAATGAAAATATGATGCATTTCCACCGCACAAGAGCATCACAGACAGCTATTTTCCATGGTGGCTTATTTACATGTCAGTCTTGCACTATGATTTCTTTCCAGTCTTTTCGGTGTCATCTTCACAAAAAGAAACAGAATCCAAGTGGAGCAGAAGCTACAAACAGAGTAAATTCAGTGCACGCTGATAGGAAAAACCTCAACCAAACAAAAAAACCCACCAAATTCTCTTCCTAATCAAAAAGATAAAAGCATAGTTTTCGCTAATGATGATTTGGCCTGACATGCATTTTCTGGGAACAGTAATCCTACGTGCTTCCAAAACTACAGCCTGAACAAATGGACCACATTATGGCTGCAGAAACATTTCTATACGCCGTATGAACCACAACAAATCCAGGGCTATTTTCAACCCAATGTCGACATAGCAAGCAATAGCACACTTGGAATTCACTTAGAGGAATATTATCCTGACATTTGTACATTAACAGGTAGTTGCATTACTAAGATTCACTTCACTTGTTCTGTGAATGTTAAGCAGTCTTTACCACAGTTTATTAACACAATACTTAAGTAATTCAAACAACTTCAGCTATCCTTAGTCACCTAAAAGTTACATGTCCAGAAGAGGAGAGACTGTACAAACCCCTTCTGTTGTCAGACAGGGGCACCACCACAAAGTTATTTCTCCCATTCTAAAGCATCCACCTAAACTGAGCGGGGCCTATAATCCTCCAGGCTTCTCTCTCCACTGACTACACAGGGGTCTTAGGTAGTAACTTTTAGACCTCTGAGCAGGGAGATGAAATTGTCAGCAGAGAAAGGCAGGTACACCACGGGCAGTTACAGCGTCTACAACTTCTCTAAAAGGTTACGTACCTTTTCAGCTGGGTGTGCAACACAGCAACTAATCGTGTTGTTTCTTCCAGTTCTCGAACAAGCTGATTTCTTTTGGTATTCAACTTCAATCTAAGAGAAGACAAGAAAAAAAGATGAGCTGAAGCAGCATTTATTATTTAAAATGAGGAGTAAAGGAAAATTCTATTTTTTTTCCATTAAATCCTATAAGAGTTAACAACAATACACAGTAGGGACAGAATTTGTGTCGGTGTTTACCAACATCCAATACTCTTCAAATGCATAACTCAATCCTGCAAACATTCACAATAAGGGAAATAATTGCAGCTAGTACTATGAAAATTAATGTTTCTAGGATCAGGCCTCAAGAAATCTGCCACATTTTGCTCAGTACACAATACTGCATTCTTATACTTACTGTGCTAATAAAGGTGTAAATGCTTTAATTTGTTTTCAGTGAGTAAATTTTACATGGTTTAGTTATTAACCATCTTGTTACGGCTTTACATGAATTATGGACTTTAGCAACACCTCTGTTTTATGTCACATCTGAATTGGTCTGCGATACAAACGTGCACTTGGGCATTCATACCCTAACTGAACAATCCTCTGGACAAGAAATCCTTCTCCAGAAACACGCTGTTTCTTTGGTGCACTGAACAGGGCCATTTTCCTACAGATCACAGAAGCATTCACCTTACAGCGAGACCACAAGCATTTGCTGAATCACAGATATTTCAAGCCGGTAAAAGTCCTGCAGCTGAAACATCTAAGATGCCTACAGTTTTTCCAGCGTGACAAAACCATGAAAACGCTATGTATAAAATCTGAGCATGTAGAAGAAATGAAAATATAGAGCCACAAAGTAGATGTGACACATCTATTCCATATATATTTAAGAGACTGCAGCTAAAAGTAACATTTCCATAGTCATTGACATCAATACATCCAGATTGTAAAGCGCTTGGAGGCAGTGCCTAATGCTGTGTTCATCCTCAGCGTACGTTCCCATGAGATCTCCCCCTGCAACACAAGTAAAATCAGGGAGGATAGCTGGCATTTTTGCAGCTAGTTTAGATTCATAGGTTATTCCATGCAACTCCCGCAGCCCTGTCAAATACCAGCTCCTACAGGAATCATATACAAGGATGCTCAGAACAAACAAATTTTGAAAATTTAAAATTCCATCTGTTGACATTTACCAAGCTCCAGATTGCGCAGCAATTGTAGGAGCTGCAGCGTGGTGCTGGCTGCATGCAGAAACATAGTACGCTAACATTATACTGGGCTATTTTGAGCATTTCTTACATTCTCAGAGAGGATCTATTTGTAGGAACAAAATCCTTTCTCCACTTGGGGAGGACCACTCGCAGGGGGTCTCTTTTGGGAAATGATTTCAGAAACCTTGCAAGTAGAAAGAGTGTCCTGGAAATCCGAGGGCACATCGCTATCAGCATTCAGCCGGGGATGTTGCTCCTGGCTCCAGATTACCTCTTGTCCAACAAGGCAAGCTCTGTCCCATGCCCAGTAACCTACCTCTCAGTTAGAGCTTTGCTCTGAGTGTCTCTAGCAGCCTGAAGGTCTTCTTCCAGGCGCTTCCTCTCCGTCTCCAGTCTCTCCACTTCTCCTCGTGTCCATTTTCTGGGGCTAATAAATCGCATTTCTTTCAAGAGCTCCTCCTTCTCATTAATTAGTATTAGACGATCCCGCTCAGAGTCCAGCACGCCAGGCCAGGCCTCGCTGTCAAGCTTGGCCAGTTGTATTTTCAGGTTTGCTATTCTGCAGCAAAAAATAAAGCAGATATTTTGTGAGGAGTGCTCCAGACACGCAAAGGTGCACCACAACCAACCACATCCTCCACTGTCTCCGAGCTGAAAGCCTTCTTCAGGGCAACTACCCTCACGAGCTCCTTGCCAGGGTGCTGTCATGGCATCGCCGGGAGGTTGATGTGCAGAATGGGATTTTAACTTTGGTTTGCTCCCACTGGTAAGTGCTAAGTCTCTAGCTAACCTGCAGTGTCCACTAGTCAGGGAACAGCATAACACAAATTTTGGATCTCAAAAAAAGCTGCCATGTATGCTGTAGAGTGTTTCAAATGCCTTGCAGCTAATGACCTCACAATACTTGGTGCGGAGAGTATCATGCAGTAAATGCCTGATCTTTAATCAGTTTTATGGAAAAGAACTGTATACTCTCTGTATACTATCAGCTGATAAAGATCAGTGGTTACTCAAAAGTTTAGAAACTGATTTTGTCTTTACAATGAGGAAGTTAATCATATGCATGCAGCGACTGGAAGAATCCAACTATTGACTCAACAGTAAGCATTCTGGACACGCTCAAGAGCTACGCTGCTTCTGGTGCAACGTGCACGTAAGGATGCAAAGAGTCGAAGAGGCAATACAACCTCACCTAAATCCAGAGCCACTTATTTGCATTTTTATTAGAGGTATCATTGCAGATTTCAAAGTCTGTATCACTAATCCTTCAGCACCACACCACATTATCTCGGACAGGAAGATAATTACTAAAAGCAACAGCAATACAGATTGAGAATTTAACAAGAGCTTTGACTGACAGCAGAGGAGAGCACAGCTTGTGGCCGGTAAGGAGGCTGCTCGCTTCAGCTATCTGCCCCTTCCCTTTTTCCCAAGTATCTGAGCTGCCTGGTTAGCTCCACAAATGGTTAGCTTTCCAATGGAATGTACAGGGGAAAGTGAAAAAACAGCAACAGGCTGGGTACAGAACCAAGGGCAGTATCGTCAGCATTCCCAAAGGAAGGTGTCTCCTTTGGACTCATTGACTTACAACTCTTCATGACCTGACGCAGGTGATTATGGCAGCTTGCTGAGAAACAATAAGAGATAAAGCTGAACAAGAGTGTCCATCGACTTGCATTTCTGGAACTTTTATAATCAAAAACGATTAAGAAGGGAGAAGGGAATGGGGAGGCTAAAATGGGCTGGGGTGAAAAAAATTACAAAATCTTAGCAGGCAAACAAGGAGGAAAAGTATTTTGCAATGTAAGGCAAGATATTTGCAAAAAGAATTCGCCTGACTGAAGACCAGAGAGTCAAGGCATACATGCCCCATCATGTCATTAACTCAGGTTAATCTCTCCCTCAGGTTTAGTAAATACATAAGAAATGGACGTGAAATGCTGTACATGCGAAATGGAAGGCCAATATTCATCCACCTTTGAAAAGGGTTTTATGATCCACTGACAAAATTAACTGGACTTTAATTGGGCACAACAAATAGTTGGAGCTACTAATCTGGATTTTTCTCCTTCTAGAACACAACGTACACTACAGAAGTGCACAGGATGTCGCAGGCCTCCTCCAGCAATCCAGCACACATGCAGGCACAGCGCAAATTCAACGCCAATGAGCAAAACCAAAGTGTGTGGAGTAAGTAATAAGATGCAGATCCGGGCAGCAGCAGCTACACGACTGCTGAATGGCCCTGAAGAATAAAGCTTTGTCTTCCAAGCTCCGGAGGCCAAGAGGAACTCGAGCCCTGAGAGAGCCTGTGAAGGATTAGGCTCACACAGACTGAGCTGTCTTCTCCATCACAGCAGATAGACTAGAGATCACCTTTCTGAAGGGAAGCCTCACTTTCTGTAAACCCATTTCCCACAGCAGGTTGTTTACTCTAATTAAAGTTCCATAATTGATAGATATTCAGCTCAACTATTTTTAGGTCTTCTTAGGAGCCATTTTGTTTTTGAGTGCCTGATTAAGTGCAAGACTGTGCTCCAACGAAGAATTAACAGTGGCATTAATTCATAATCCAAGAATTCCTCTGTGCATTTTGAAGGGATATGAATTTAAGAGGATTGGTTGGCATTAATCTGATCACTTTTGGCATACATTTGCATGGATATGGCTTTTCCACTGGAATTTGTTCTCTATGTATTTCCGAGTCTAACAGCTTTGGTAAACTAACTAAGTTTTACCCTTTATAAATGATCATTCTTTTTCTCCCTTCTCTGTTAAAAGGAGGTTTTTGCATTCTGTTTTTCCAATAAAACAGCATCTTTACAAAATAAATGCTTTGCAGACTGTCTGGTATTTGGCTGAAAACTCCAGTCCTTCAGCGTCCACTGACCAAGTCGGAACTACGTCCCTGATGAGCCATGCTAGACTCACACTGCCAAAAAAACAACCCAGCAATACTGGGCCCACATCACTCCACCTTTCTGAATTTCCACTAGCTTGCAAGACTGAACAAAACAAAACAGGAAGCTCAGGTTTTATGTAACTGTTTTCTTTTTATCTAGAAAAGGTTGTTAGGTTATTTATTCATCATCATAGCAAGCCTTTTTTGTTGGTTTGTTTTTTTGATTTTTATTTTTTTGGGGTTTTTTGTTTTGTTTGTTTTTTTTTTACTGGGGAAAGCTGGTGCTTATCTGTGACATAGGCAGGCATAAAACAGAGAATGTTTAGTCTGTCTGGAGATTGTTAAGAGAACATGCATAGCCACAAAAAGGTACATTAAGATGTGTAACCACAACCAGTAATTCATAATCCTGTATCAAGATCAGCCTCTGTTCTTCAGGAATTAAAAAAAAAATAAAAAAATAATCAAAGTGGGAGGTGTGGTCTAAAATCTGACTGCTCAAATAGCCACCATTGTTGCAATGCTGCTAAATGTGACATTAAAATATTTCATTTTAGGAGATTACAAAACATACTTTTAAAATCCCAGAGTTACTACCAGTCACACAAAATCCAAGCTGAAAGTTTAACTGTTGAAGGAACTAAAACAGTGCACAGACCACAAGTTCTACACAATCGAGTTACTACCCCTGTCTGAAATTGTGCAACCTGATTTAGTTGCGTCTCTGATTACGTTTATGCTGCACTAGCTACCTCCTTCTTCAGATGGAGCACTGACATCTCTTTTGGCATGATACCCATTATCAGTTTCCAATCCAATTAAGCGAAAGGTTTGTCACTGTGGTTGCCCTTTGTTCTTCTTTGAAGGTTTAACATTATCTGCTGTAGGGCTCTCGTCATCTCACTGAGCCATGAAAGGAAAGGACTTCGTGGTGAGTAAGGGAGCATGCAGAATCGTACCCTGACGGTTCTGGGGTGGTGCAGTTCAGCAAGATACGCACTATACCCATTCCTTTAGTTTGGTCCACAACCATGGTGTGAATAGTGTCGGCCACAGTCCACTTTTGAAAGATACAGCCCCTTATAAATCTAGCAGTTCTAACCCAATTTATATGAAATCATCTGGATTTCAGGCCTTAAGTTTTGCCTTTCCAGATAATGCAGAGCTAATAAGACAGATGTATTTACACTATTTGGCTCCCTTCACGATACACGCACAGGCAAAGCACTTGCTCTGCTATTGTGCTTTTGCAACATTTTAATATGCTGCCTAAACCTTGACATGTGGGGACAGGAAACACTTCCAGCATCTCAAGGAGGAATTTTCACAGGAGCAGAAGGTTCCTTGTGAGTCACTATATCCATAATATTGCTCCAGCTTAAAATCAGTCAAGGTACCTGTCTCTGCAGCTCCTGCTAAAGACCATGCCAAAAGCACGGTGCTCCACTAGCTGGAGATCTTTTCATTTTAGCATCAATTATTCATGTCCATTCAGACCCATCTTTCCTCATGATAACATTTTTTAAACTCTGAGAAAATCTATAGATAATTTAAGACGGACATAAAGTATCAAACCTTCTTTAACGGCAAGATTGTGTCGTATGCCCTTCATCATTACTTCAAATGCACGACTGGGCTGCCTTTATAATGTTCTGTCTCTTTTTAAAGAGTGTATTAATTTTCTTCTCAGGTTTGTCATTATTCACTCGCTCCTCCTTGGAAAAGATACAGGCTAAAGTAAGAGTGCTCCACTTCAATCTGAAGATGTAAAGTTAGCGTGAATTAAATTGCAGTCTTGAGCAAAGCTTAAAAGTAAAAAGCAATTTGAACACTGAGAAATTAAGCACTGCATCTGGAGGATTAATAATTTGAACGTTGTTTTAAAAAGTCACAGAATGATTTGAATGTCAAGGTAGTTTGGCAAATCTTGAAAAGGCAAAATAGACAGTTCTGATAAAATTGCTCCACGTAGGAAGAAAAGTGTAAGTTCATGTCAAAAGCAGCTGGGCACACAAAGTTTTTGATAACTGCCACAGATACACATCAAATTTTATGCCTCTGAGAACCATGGCCTATTGACTATGCCAATATACTAATATGAATAACCTCAGCCTTAGAGCTCTCTAACCAGAGACCAGAGAAAAACCCTTCTTGTCACATACATTCCAAGTACAGCTTGTACCATGCATCTGAAGTTTGCTACTCTGCAGTTGTAAAGTCCCTTTAGAGCAGTTAAAATTAAAGTGAACATGACCGACAGTTGCATTGCTGAACAAGGACCTGACCAACCAAAGGCTAAATAATAATGCTTGCTGTCTTTTTCATTTAATTCAAGAGCTGAGTTAGCTATTATCTATTAAGAAAAGTAAATCCCAGAAAATTTTTGCTTAAATTGTTCTGTTAAGTAGATATGAATTTTTAAAATCTATTCATCCATCTCAGATCAGAGGGCAAGGGTGAAAACTTACGTTCTTACAGATAAGCAGATAAGCTCTGGAATTGTAGTAATTAACCAGATTTTGTTATCTTAGGTGTTAACACAATATACCTTTCTTCTTATCAGACTTAAAGCCATGCAAACATTCATTTCATTTTGAATAAGGTAAGGACATGCCTTGCAGTGCAGTCTCCTTATTAGGAACGGGGAAGCATTGGCAACAGGTTTCAAAACCACTTATGTCCCCACAGGTGTGGCCAGACTGAATTCTTCATGTATTAGTCATTCCTTAGTAATTTCTAGGATGGTTATTTACTTCTTGAATGGTTATGTTGGCCCAAAAAGCGTATTGCTTCACCGGCTCAAAAGTTACCATGTTTATTTAGCAGTAACACCAGGTTTCAATCAGTGGCACCTTTTCTAGTGAAAGAGATCTTCAGAGTAAGCTGCGTGATAAACAGAAGTTACAACAGTCCATAGCATTACCTTCTCTTTGCTTCTTCATATTGCAGGCGTAATCTCACTTTCTCAGCCAACTGGTTATTGCTGCTGGTAATAAACTGAGACAAAAAATATAAACTCAGCAATTTAGTAACCACTCCTCTTTTGATATTTTCTATTGATGATTATTACAAGTTACACTTGCTCTTGTCAAGTTCATTTACTAGTTAAGCCAATCCAGAAGAGGAAAATCTGCCCTTTGATTAAATCTTTCATGATTTCTTCAAATATATAAAAAACCCACAAGATTTGGAGGCTCTTTCTGGCCCAGTTTATCAGAAAAAGAAAATCTACCACATCTCTCAGGCTTCTATTTTCATGCACACACAAATAGCTTTGCAATCTTTCTTCCTAAACTCTTGTCTGTTTTGGATGACATCTTGCTTTGTGCCCAAATCTGAAGTTCTCTATTCACATGTGTGGCCCTGACTGAAAATGGCTACAAATGTCTAGAGTAAAGGTTCACAGGAGAGGCTTCTGTGGTGTCCTATGAGACATGCCACGCACCCAGAGCGCTGACCGAGTCCTCGCTGAGGCTGGCACCAACTTGGCAGTTGTGATCTTGCTGCACAAGCGGGACTGAAGGTTTTTGAGTACTACACATCTGATGGCATCAAAATAGAAGCACATATGTTCTTCTTCTCACTCGTAACACCCTAAAAGCCAAACACACTCCTAAGTTCTCAGTAGAGCTTAGCCCGTACATAGCTGCTGAATGTTTCTTGTCTAGTAGCACATCGCTGCTACAAAGAGCTACGGGAATATTTGTGTCACAAGAAGCTACACCTGCAGACAAAATCATACTCTCTTCTCTTTTATTCCCGTCTGGGTTGTTTTTATAGAGGCAGTGTGGGCAAACAGCAGCTCGCCTTTAGAGATACATTGACATTACACAAAACTGAAGGTCATGCTGAAGTTTAAACCAGGAGAAGATATCATTTCATACTTGCCCGTGCCTGGAAACTCGTTCTAAGGCGGAACTACACAGAGTTCAGAGGAATGTCTCCCTGTGCACTTGGTTTCTCACACATTACTCACATTTCCTGAAACATCTGTCTGGGAGCTGACGTCCAGGTACTGGCGGGGTAACAGAGGGCTGGAGCTTTCCACCGACACGCTGCTGGCCCACAGGTCTGACTGGGATCCTCTGTCATTCACGAAGCTGTCTTTTAACCTGGCTAAGCTCTAAAACCATAGAAAGTCATGAGATGAGCTCACTCCTGCTCAAAGCAGCTACACAGCCTTAGCCTAAACTACACGACTAAGACCTGACCACGTCCACTGTGCACATCCAGCCTGCGCAGAGCCGAGGTCGGCCCGGCTGGACTGCACCTCCACAGCAGCGAGCAGTCCCCAGGCAGGTGTCAGTGCCCTGTCTGCAGACGGGCGCTCTGCCGGAGATGGCAGACCAAGTGCGTTTCCATGGCTGCTCCAGGGTTGCTCTGTGACAGCGGTACAGTCACACTGGCTCCTTCTTGACTGATACACCCTGAGACAAGCACTCGTCACTAACCAAGTGCTTACTGCCATCCGTTGCTGTATTTTGTACTTATTTCCAGAATCCGAGGAGCAAAAAAGCTGCAGTCTAACCACACTACAGAACTAATTTAAATTAATAAAAATCTTGATTACATCTCTGAAATACAAAATACTTAAATTACTTCTCAGAAATTCAGTCTGATAACAATGATGACACAAAATACTATCAAGTCATCCTCTTTCGATACCTGAATGAGGTCTTGTTTCTCCTTCTCCCCTGATGTGATGGCTTTCTTGAGAGCTTTCATTTCACTTAAAATGGCTTGTGCCTCATCAAGTTTGTAGCCACCTTGAGTATCAGACATCTTCATGTCAATTCTGCATGGAAATTAAAAAAAAAATGTAGTAAGCTAACTTTATAAAGTCTAGTTAATTTAGTCATCCTAGATACGTGCATCTTGACCTTAATTTTTAAGAAAAACACATTCTGAAGTATAACAACGACAACAGAAGGAACAAAGAACCCCACTGATCACTGGCTCAGTTACACCACTCGGCAGTACATGATACTGATTTTCGTCGTATCATCTGTCTGACTCTTTAGGAAGGACAAAATGCACAGGAAACCCCAGAGCAGTATGTTTGGGCAGACTGCTGCTAGTTACCTTGTTTCTAACCTAGAGAGGACCAACTCAGCCACCTATGACAATTACCTTGCTTTCAGTCATGATTTCAAAAACCAAGCGCAGACCTTACACGCAAGGACGTATTGGCTTGCACAACCTGATTGCGAGTCGCCTCATCCCTCCCTCTTCTTGAGGGAATTCTACAGCAGACAACGTTCATATAAACAAGATATTAACTGGTGACTTTATTTAAAACATGCCAGATGTCTAGTCATACAAAGGTAAGTACCTGAAACTTTTCCTCCCCTTCCACTCCACCCCAAAATTTTCCTCAGTGCCCTAAAACAATGGCTCTTATAATTAAGACAATAGGCTGCACTGTGTCATCTGTACTGAGAAATGCTGAGTAAAACTGAATACCATTTAACTGACGAGATCCTGGTTCAAAATCTTTTTGCCATGAAGTCAGTTCCAATGTGGTCAATCACATACAGGCATTAGTTTGAGAGAACTACCCCCAAGGCTGTGTACTGCTTTCAGTTGCATATGCCTAGAGATACCAGCAGCAACATATTTCAGCTTACGTTATTTAAGCAGCTATTTATAAATGTAGAGGGGGATGCATTACAAGCCAGAGATGTTCTACACTAAAAATAAGATCTTGAGAACAAACTTACTTCTTCAGCGTTTGAAATCCATGCTCTTTATATTGGAGCTCTTGCTTCATGTGAGCTACTTCTCTCTTGAGTTTATTAACCTGCAGCAAAGCAAGGTGTCACATTTTTAGAATGGTATTTGATATTATTTAGGTACAGCACTACTCATTCCATTCAAAACTTATTCAGTGTAGACAGCACTCTAAACAAAATTTCCAGATCATCAGTTCATCTCCAGAGCAGCTAACAGCCCTGACTGCATCCTCATCAGGGTGTTACCACTGGCTAGGGCTTTATCCAGTACCCAGATATTGCATCAGTTAATAACGGGTGCAAGGAAACTTTCAACTTCACAAGTAGAAAAGCCGAGAAAAATTCAAGAGACAGGAATGAAACGCATGCCGTCTGTACTCTCAAATGTTTAAAACCTTCTCAGTCATTTAAAAAACACAAACCATTAAGCATCAGGACAGGAGTTACACTGCAGCGATAGAAACCATCCTCCAAGATACCAAACTGAAAGGCCCAATTGCACGAGTAACACAGCAGGATGATGATACATATTGTAAATCCACTGACCCTACAGCTTGCTGTTTTATATTCCTCCACAGAGGCCAGACTGACCTACTTTACTTTAGTCCTTTCTTCTCCCCAAACTGAGCTCTGCATGAGAGCGCACACTGCCGCTGCTAACAACCCGTGCTAAGCCCAAGACAAAACAGCTGCCAGTCTCTGGAGAGAGCTCACAGTTCTCCAGCGCTGTGGCACGCTGAGGAGCCAGCACGCAGCCGAACACCTCACGGGTTAGCTGTACAGCAGCATGTACTGCCAGCTTCCAAGAGAGTCTAAAATCTAAGGGAAAAAAAGTGTTTTGAACTCTGAAGATGGCAACACTTGAGAATTCTGATAAACTATCTCCTGATTAAGAATGGTAACATTAGCTCTTGCAACTGCTTTGGCATCTCCTTTTGGCATTTGCCACGAGCTGTGGAAATACCTGCAGATTACTCACGGCAAGCAAAGGTCCGTTCGTGCTACTTACCCTGGATTTTGTAGTAGCAATCTCTGCTTTGAGGATCTCCGGGTCGTACTTGGAACTTGATGATGAGCCAGAGAGCACTAGAACAAATACAACACCCAGGTTAGCAGCTTCAACTTCCTCCTTATGCTTCTACCAGGTCCACTACAAATCAAGACCTCTCATCACTCCTGCACACCCAAATCTCCACATATTACTGGTGTAGGCCTTTTACCCATTTTCCAGATCACTTCTTACCCCTCAAGGGCAGGGAAAGACAATAGCGCAGTCAAGTACTTCACAACAAGCATATACTAAAGAGACCAGAGCACGTCTTGCATCTCCAAAGTCTTGATTTGTTCCAGGTTAACACACAATTCAGACTCCCCAAGACGTTCATTCCATTCAATAGTGCAGCTTCCTGCATTTCCAAAGGCATTTAATGGAACTGAAGGGATAGGCATGGCAGAAAGGGTTTATTTATTTATTTATTTATTTTAGACTTTCTCCTTGAGTAAACAATCTGCTGAACGTTTAGAAACAAAGAAAAGCAAAGAATGAGAAGAAACTGAAAAATGCGATGCAAGCCTTCTCACAGCCTTGAGGACACGACCATTCGTACAATATGTCACACTGTATTAAATCAATGTCCCATTAAGAGCGGAATTCTCTTCTCAGCAGCGGTTTAAACCCTTCTGCTTCAGGAGGTACAGAAGCTCCCCAATGTGCAATGTTGTTAGAGGTAGCTGGAGGCAAGGGAGACATTTTGATCCCTGCAGCCATCAGTTTATGCCCTATAAAACAGGGGAAAGCATTTCTAGTTCCTTTTGTTTGGGTGTACTTTTAAAGACAGATCGCATCACACCAATGTAATTCATGTTCACAGCGCTCTTAAGTACTGGTGTACCAGAGCAGTACGCGAAGTAGAGTGCTCTTAAGGAAAGACTAAAAATGGTACTTCAGAGAGGATGGACAGGACCCTAGCCAAACAAGAATCCTTCAGTTGACAGAAAACTATTTAAACGCTTTTTAACATCAGGTATAGGATTAGCCAGGGGAATTCATCACTCAGCAAGAGTGAAGTTGGGGGAGGTCACTGCACTGATGTGGCTAGCAAGAATATTAAGAGTCTGCAATACCAAAGATGATAACAAATAATTCTGAAAGACTTGCAGGAGATAAATCCTCCTCTGGACATCTTCCAGCTCCTAACTAGTAACAATAAGGAGGAAATTTGGCCTTCTGTAAACATCTCGGCATCAACTCTTGAAGCAACAGGTATTGACATTTCCTGTGTGACAAAGAACACGGAGCACAAAACAACATTCCTCACATGCAGAGAGATAATCCACCAAGTTTAGCTTTTACGTGGCATAAAATACAGGCCCTTAGCACCCCCGAGACAGATACTCAACTACCTGGGATGTTAAACTCCAAAAGGGCCTGGGAAAGCTATCTGAGATGAGCCGTCTTGCCTTCTTTCTTTGGACAGGGGAATCAAGGAACATACCATATAACTTCATTTTTTCACATTGCGCCAATCACCACATTTTTTCCCATTTCCTGAAGCCCATGCTGAGAATCTGCACGGACTCCAGTGACTGAGCCAACTGTGTTTCATAACAACTCTCCGTTACCAAATGGACAGCTATTGCTTTTGAGACAAACTGAGCAAGCGTGGAGTGACACGGCATAACACATCCCAGTGCTCCGTCACAGGACCAGCTTCAAGCATCTTACAGTCCTAGGGGGTTCGTGATCGAGAAAGTCACTGGGTAAGCGTTCACCAACTACTCACAGCTGGTCTGAGAGCCCAGTTTGTGCTCCCAAACATCATGCAGCTGCCGATATTCTTGCTGGGCCAATTCAAGCCTTTGCTGTTTCACTTGATAGATCTCCTTCTGTGCAGCAATCGCCTCCTGGGCCAGGACGAGATAGTCTTTCAGCATATGCTCCTGCTCCCGCCGCCATTGCACACGAGGGTCTTCTATCTGTGTCGTTTCTTAGAGAGAAAACAGGGAGGCAAGATCAGTGGAATGTAGGTTCATACTGCTGCCTGGAGAAGCTCCACCACTTATGGGAATATTTTGAAATTGCCCCTTGCCCCATCCCGTAACAAAAAAGCAGAACAAGGACATTTTCCTTAGAAGGTGACTATTGATCCACGAGGAACACCAATGAGCTCTGCCACACAGAGTCACTGCACAGAGCAATTAATGATGAAATCATCTTACAACTCTCCAACTCCTCTGCGGCTGAAGCCGTCCAGGTTCTGCCTCTGAAAGCACCCACACAAGCACATGCACACGCAAGTGTAAGCACACACAGGCTCAAAGATATTGACATTGACTGTGAGACTTATCTTTATTGCAACTGCTGTATAACATTACTGATAAAATACCTCTACTATTTCACTGATAAAAAAAAAAACTTTCAGAAAACATCACTGTCACATGACTGCATTATATTGCATCTGACAACATGAAAGCAATTATAACTCTGCCCGTCCTCTTTGGCTGCCAAGTGGCTTTCATTAAAAGGGGAAAGAAAACCTTCTCACTTAGATTCCATAGGTAAGTAAAAACAAAGACTCGTTAAATCACAGAATGTATTCGTGAAAGCATCTAAAATGACATGACATAAACAGCATCTCAGAAGGGGAGTAAACATTTCCTTCACTGAAAGCAGGCACAGCAGTAAATCACTCACTGCAGAATACAGGAGGTGGAGTCAAGAAAAATATTTTTTGGTAACATAGGCAACGCAGTCACGAACAGCTATACACCACTTCCATCTCCGCTACACCAATACAACCAATACACTGCTTTGCAGGTTTCTACCATGAAAATGGCAGAAGGTCACAGACACACAGCTAGTCCGAACGCTAATTAGGCAAATTTTTTGTCAGTATCTGTCTCAGTTTTGTGAACAAGTGTCCAAAATACTTTTCCTCTCTCTTTTAAGGCTATTACGTGTTCTTGCTTGGAACTGGTTCCAATATTCAGTTGACTAAGTGCTCTAAACTGTCTAAACTACCATGCTTGAATGAGGATGCCTAGTTACCACATAATGAATAATTAATAAAAAAGAGCTGCTTGAAACTATCAGTAGAAATCTAATCTGCATATCTTAAGAGCCTCTTTAAATATTTAGTAAAAGCTGCCACGGTGGAAGGTACGAGCAGCTCTTAAGTGCGTTGGGCATAAGACGAACGCCGCAATACACAGGGCATAGGGATGAGAACAGTTGGACAATTATCCCAGGAGCTTAACCCGAAATAAAGGATTTTACACGACGAATGGACACTCAATCATTTTCACAAACTGTCCATGAACATGCTGAGAAGAAAATTAAAAGGATACCCCGACAGTAACCAGTTTTACCAGTATCTCAAGACCCCAAAAACCACACATTTCAAGTCACATAGCAGAACTTAGAGAAACTGCAAAAAAAAAGATTTTTAAAAAGTATTTAAGACTAACAGTATTTTTTGTAGAAGCATTTCAACAAAAAAGTCCTTTATAGATCCTGCTAGCAGAAGCAACACTTGAGCTGATGTAATATTAAGATAAGCCTGGACCTGAAAAACTGCCCCAAAATAACTTGAGGAAAAAGCAGCTACTTGTGCCAACTGAGGGTGCTGGTGCCCTCCCAGACAGCACTGCGGGCTCTCTTTAAGGCAGTAAAAACACCTCGAAGACACAGCAGCACGTCAACTATAAGAGCCCGAAAAAGTCAGGCTCCTGTCTCTACTTTTGCCCCCAAATCCCATTTTCCAGAAAGCCATCACCCACACCCAGGTGGAGTAACTCCCTTTACTCCATAGCTGAACCATAAGGGGGGCAAGTCCACGGAGTTACCCAGAGCCGCCCTGATACTCGCAGACGCACAGCTTCCCTGGACAGGACTGCATGGACAAGCACCAGCAACCATGACTCAGGACTCCATTCCAAGTTTAATGAGTATGTTGGCAAAGTACCCATGACCCTTGAAGGCTAATTCAGGACACTAGGTCATACATCTATCTGTACCTATGGCTTCTTCAAGCTTGGTTTTTCTATTTTCCCTTCAACTAGCAGCACATTCTTCCTCTAGTTGCAAGAAGAGCAGTGGAAGCTGCTGCAGGGAAATCCCTCCATTACAAGCAACTAGGAGGAAGACCATAAAAACTTACAATCCTGAACACCTCTGTGAGGTGAAGCACTGACGCTGCCCCAAGCAAGCACTTACAGCAGCTGACAAAGTGAATGCTTGGCTGCCAGCTCATGGAGAGCATGGACAACCCACTGAACTGACTGAAACTGCTTTGCTCCCATTTTCCTAAATATTCACCTCAGCCTTGTCAGTAATCACAGCACTAACCGTATCCCCTTGATTGTAGCTTTGAGCTTTGACTTTCAAACATATAACAACCACCTGTGAAAATGTTGGCCGAGAGCTCTCAACCTGCCCCAGCTACCGAGAAATGCAAAATACACACAGAAGTCAGATGAAAGGAGCACAGAAATGCAGGCTACTGCATCATTTGTTGTCCTGTGAATTTTTAATTTCATGTTGGGTTTGTCATAAACAAATCTGATTGTTTCATGTTTGAAGAATGTAGTCTTAACTCTGCTTGCATCAGCATCTGGCAAGAAAATCATCCTTTCTTTGTGTAAAGCAAATTCAAAAAAAGTTCTCCCAGAGCCACACACTCAGGGCTACGCATTAATAGCGTATTAGGAATATTCTGGGTACTCAATTTAACTGTATTTATTTTGCCTCAGAGAGAAGGTTAGATGTGTTCTCCATCTCACTTTTTTTAATGGCTCCTGGCTTTAGATTTAATTTGGATCTATCCTTGGGCTTGTTTCTGATAATTAGCGTGCAGCAAGAACCAACGTGCCTCCATCCCCTTCACACCCTCTGATGACAGTTCTTCCCTGCACAGGGAATCTGCAAGAGACCTTGGAGAGGAAGGAGGGTTTGGATACTCTCCAGAGGACAGTTCAACATAAACCACAAAGATGAGCCTCTGGATTAGCTGAAGGGAAGTGGATATGGTTTGCTTTATCACAAGTTGAATTGGAGCCAGCATAACAAATAGGTTTATGAACTTGTTTCTCTTCTTTTTAACCTTTTTAATTGAAATTCTATGTCAAGTTATGTAGCTTCTGGCATCCTATAAAAGTGAAACTTTTTAAGAGCAACTGCTATTAAGCAGGTGTCTGCATGGTTTGAAGACTCTGCATGCCCTTGAAGCCTGTGGTGCTTTTGAGTGGCACAGACCCGGGGTACCCATCCCAGACCACACGGGGCTCAGACCTGCAACAAGATCTTTGTGCATTCACCCTTGGACCAACTTAAATGTAAAATTAAGGTCGTATTTGGGTTGTCCCACTTATAAGCTGCAGTTTTTGCTAGCTGAACGACTCAGCTGGTCCAACAAGCTCCCACGTCCCACAACAGGTTTCAGATGAAGGTTGTTTTCGTGTACCTGAACCATGTCCCCCCAGGACCACAGCTGGCCAGCCTTGTTCAGGCAACTGTCAGCGGAGTAAGTTAATACCCTAGGGTTTGGGTAAGACTGGCCACAGGGACAACAAGAACTCCTCTTCCTCCAGTGCAGACAGGAGAGAAAGACAAATGAGAAGATAAAAATACATCTGAAATGAGAGAGAAAGTTCAGAAGGGACAAGGAAAACACTCTTGGAAACATCCTCTTATTTTACTTGAGCCAAGTATTTCCTGTGGTCTGAGGTGACCCTGATGCTCACTTCAGAAGGTGGGTTGAATATTATTCCATTTGGGGACAATGCCAGCTCCCATAGCACCTGAAGAGGCTCACGTCTACTGCAACAGTCCATGCGTGATAAAACAGAGGAGGGAACTCAGCCAAGGGGGAAAAGCACCAAGCCCCACAGATGTTTCACTGGGAAGGGACAGGGAGCAAACAGCTTCCCCAAAAGCATTGTACAGGTAAAACTGAATTGGCAGGAACCTCTTAATTCAGCACTGTTGCCTAATGCAGCAAAGCCCTCCAGAGTCACTGGAAGGTGGCATGCCCCTGTGTCTGGGCTGTTGTGACCTGGGGCACCCTGATAGGCATCTCCCACATCCCAGGGCCTGATACAGCAAACACCCAACCACCAGAGAAGGGAAGAGCAGTCCAACTATATTTTTGACTCCTTTGAAGGCCTTGCCCAGGTTTTTCTTTCTTTCGGGTTTTCTCCACGCAGTCATGAAAACATTAAATGATTCAGAAGGAGGTAACAAAAAAAAAAAAAAATCTTAATAAGTCTTCTAAATTCAACTCTTACTCCTTTTCTAAGTGTGGCCAGCACAGGAATAACCCAGACCCAAGTGACACTGGAGAAAACACTAAAGATTCAGACTATCTTCAAAAAGCAAGCTCATCATCAATTCTCTAGAGTGTAAAAAGCAAGCTCATCATCAATTCTCCAGAGCGTTTTCTTGTGGAAGTGAAATGGACACCGGGCATGGTCTCACAGACCTACAGAAGACTCCAATTTAGCACCTTCTCAAGCAGTCCTCTCCCCTGCAGCTTTCCTGTGGGTGAATCTGTGGCCTTGTCTATCCTTTCTTCTCCACTATCCTTTCCTGTAAAAGGAAAAAATCAACAACCTCTGCCTCACAGAAAAATAATTAGGATAAAGATATTAAAGATCTATAAATACTATGATATAGGGATGACATCGGCTATAAACACAAATATTTGTGTCACTTTCACATCTGGAAACATTTCATCTTTGGATTGCAGAGGGCAGTCAGCGCTTTTTGAGAATAGCCTTTTTTCATTCTGCATTTTTAATACCCAAGAGGAGCTGCTAAAACCTGGAAGGTGCAGTCTCTTGCCAGGTAAGAATGTAGATTTTTCTGAAAAAGGGAAGGGTGTGAAGAAAAAAAATGAAACACACAAAAACCAAAACCAGACAGACTTCCACATTTTTATTTTTAAAAAGATCTTGTAAATTTGCTGAAAAGAAATTGACTGAAGTTCTCAGCTGAAGTCCGACAAGCATATTGAAAAAAAACCACACACACAAAAAAAAGTGTCTTTTAAAAGTTTTGTCTTTTAAAAGTTTTTCTCTTTGCATGAGTTACAAGTACCCTTGAAGGATTTGGGCATGGTTCTGCTGTGAATTTCTGGGCCGCAGTTGGAGTCGTTCCATAAAGAGAACCAAAGTTACTGATTTATTCTGTTTATTACTTTTTTTCAGGAGATTTGTTCTAGCACAACCCAACACACATTTTCTAACAATGTCTGTAACAATATATCAAATTCTTTATTTTCTTATAATTCAAATGAGCTTAAAAAGCTTAAGACTTCTGGTCTATCAAGCAATCTAACAAAGACTAATGAGCAGTGGCTTAGTTTGAGGATACAGAATAAAAACACCACAAGCCCAGAGTTAACTCTTTTCCAGCTCACACACCTCTCGGGATATCCAAAGCCCAGGTGAGCGTTTCCCGCCCAGCAGAGGCAGCGCCAGCTCCTGCAGCAAAGGCAGCTTGCGCACTCATTCAGTTCACCCCTGCCAGGGGAGTCAACATAAGACCTTTGCATTGCCTCTGATGGTCTTGCCACGAGGACAAATTCCAGGCTGAGAACAAACTCCAGATTACTGCTACCTAGCCAGACTCCGCCGTAGAAAGCGAGCCAAATCTGACAGAGGTGTGTCCATACTCTTAGCTTGAGCGTGACCGCTGGTGTGAAGACCGCAAACCAAAAGGTCTCAAATTCCTATTTTAAAGAAGGAAATAACTTGTACAACGGAGAAGGATGGGATTTGATTTCATGAGCTGCAGATCCCATCTGCTCTAAAACATGCTGGTAGCAAATTTGAGGGTTTGTCTTCTGTATATTTTAACACAGGCACAAAACAATCACTCTGCAAAAATACAGTAAAACATGTCACTTACTGGTGTTGTGGTCTATGTAATAAACTCCAACCTGAGGGTCATAAGCTTCTTCCCATCCTAATGGCAACTCATCACTAATGCAGTCCGCAAAGGTTAGTGGTTTAGTATACCTGAAATGCAAAATAATATTTGGGATGAATAAAAGAACACTCCCGCATGCCTATTCCAAACAACTGACCAGAAAACAAGTACCACAAGGGCTTCAGTACAGAAAACAAAGAAAGTTGAAAACTGTTTTAAAGCTTTTGTCTTATCAAATAATACTCTGCAAACTGTCCCCTTCCTTCATGTGAAGTTAGGGCAGGGTGCATTCACTCTGACAGAGCTCCTGAGCCTTGCCCAGCTCAGTCAGTACTCGCTTGACAAAGGAACGTTAAGAACTCTGCCAAAAACAATCCTCATCTCTGAAGGGAAAGAACAAGACTGTTTGCAGGCAAGTCCTGTATCAAAAATATGTAGACAAGAAGGAGCAAGATGAGAAATGCAATTTGCATAGCATGAATAATTAAGACTGCGCAATCAATAGCAAGGGCTGAGGACTCTGGGACCACTTGTCATGCCACTCTGCTCATTTGCATTGCAATATGTTCTGTTTCATTAATGACAAACTAGATTGGTTTCTTGCTATCACAAAAGTGTGTGACCCACTCCGTCCAAATGGGGAAGTATCTCCACAATACCGCTCCGGTGAGTTTTTCTATTAGAGGTCACATCAACCAACAGTCTGAAGGTTTGTATGGCTATAGCCAGAAGTTAGGGCACCCACTCCTGGAGTGACCCCACAGCTTTCAGGTACCAAATCCACGCCCTTTCCCTCCCTTTGGCGCTGAGCTAAAGAGCTTGCACCAACAAAGCTCTAACCAAACATATGTCACTGCAGGGAGGCAAAGGCAGGAAGAATTAGGCTTGCAGATACCTCGTGTATCCAGGTGCCAAAAGCACAATATGGGACAGGCCCACAGATCCATCACAACCTCGATGCACCGCACGGGGCGTACTTTGAAGGAGGGCCATGACTTTGTGTCGGGGCCTGTGAGCCTGACCCAGCAGAAGAGCCCTTTGGGCAGCAAGCACAGGACACGCCGTAAAACATCACAGCTCCTCTCTGGCAGTTATGCTGCACGTACTAAGAGCAGCAGGAACAACAAGCAGCCATGGAGCTGTACCGAACTCTGCCACACACGAGCAGCACGCCACAGGGGCCGTAAGGTGGTGAAGAAAGCAAGGTTCTGACCCATTGTAAGAGACTGACCAGGGCTGCAGAATGTCTTTCACATCCAAAGGTAATTCAGCAGGGCTGGTAGTCAAAGAGGTTTATTAAGTTTTGAGTACATTTGAGCAACCAACAGTTAGCCCTATATTAACATCTTACAGTCACTCATCAGTGTAAAGGGAAAAAAATGATTCTCACACACACACACACACACACCATGATCTGGGGGTCTGATACACGGTAAGAATGAGGTGGGACTATTTCTGTAAAAGATGCAGAAATCACTAAGCTTTCTACCTACCTGCTATTGCATTTCACTTTCAACACATTGCCTTTGCCATCTGAAGCGGTGCTTGAATCACTATTATCTCAAAAAAAATTCAATTTCATTTAAAGCTCTGCAGTGCAAAAAACAACTCAGAGCTTCACAACATAACTGTGAAACTTTCTCAATAAAGTTTCACTGAGAGGTCTATTTTTACTGTTCTTAATCTAGACTGTGTACTGAAAGCATGTTTGTAGAGAAAATAGAAATTACCTGAAACAAAATAGAATCTCAATACTTCTGATTGCTATCCCTTATCCCATATTCTCTCCCCTGTCGATCAAGCTCTTTCCTCAGCCCGAATACCCAGTATGTGCTGCTCTGAGTTCATCGAGTCAAAGATGCACAAGGATAAAAATGCACAGCAAGGTCAGATACAAGCAACTCTGGAGATAACACAGATGTAAGTGCTGTTGCAAATGCCTTGGCAATTTTAACTTGGGCACTAGGGTTAGCACTTTCACCTCCCTGCTTTTATGTAACGTTAGTGGTTCAGCAGAAGCAGGACAGGTAGGGAAGAGGGAAGGAGCAATGCTGAACTCCAGAGGACCTGCTCCCAGCCCTTAGAGGGGCACAGACAGGCCAAGATGACACAACAGGTCCTGAGGAACACAACTCACCCTGCCCTGGCTGCCCCAGCCCCTGGACTGTGCCACGGTCACCAGCTGAGCTGCCCTGGGCCTGGCACAGTGCTGCAGAGCCCAGCCTGTGGTCCTGGTAAGCAGAGTGGCCAGCCCAGCCCCGGACACAGCGCACCAGGGGCCTCGCCGTTCTCCAGGCTCTCAGACGCAGGGGTGCTCCTCAGGGTGCCTTCTCCTGCAAGCCCATCAAAACAGAGGCAGAGAAGCCTCTCTGTCTTCAGGATGGTCATGCATTTGCAAAAAAAGTAAAACAAGAGAAAACCGCAAGAACTGATCTCCTCTTATTTTCTTGAGACTTAAGAATTAAGCTGATCTTTAAAAGTTGTCTACGAGCTGTTCTCAACTTCATATACACCAGGAAAACCAGCATGATAACACTTCAGCTTAACTGCTGAGGATCTGTCTTGTAATAGTTATTTGATTTCCCTGATAAGAGACATCATTCTTCCATCGCCCAATATTTTCTAAATAATTCAGTGAAAATTTTTCACCTACATTTCACGATAAAGCTTAGACTTAATGCTCATTAAATGCTATTTGAAACAGAGAAAGGAAGAAAAGTTAGTATTAAATTATTTGTTTGTAAAAATATATTTGAAGCCAGTAGGGGTAGAGTGGCCGCACAAAGTCCAAGTGGTCTTTTCCAGTGCATCATTTGAGTAGTAACACTCAAAAGACTGCTGTGAATTGTTTTTATGATTGCTGTTTTGCTGCTACTACATAGAGCTTTGTACAAAGAAGTGCAATATCATCCTAGTTTGGAACAGTCTCCAACTTTGCCCACCAGCTTCCATCCAGCCCTACGGATTGATTAAACTAGAAACCAGGCATTTCCCATGCCCCAGCTACAGTGCTCAAGATTTCTGGAGTGAGAGTCAAGCAGAGAGCCCTTAACATGGGGCAGTAATTAAATTCATACTTCAAGTATATCAGTAGAGGGTGTGCTGCAGGTAGGAAACATTCCTCAGTAGCTTCATTTGTATTACACACCGAACGGAGTTTCTTCAGCAGAGGTCTGCTCAAGAATCACATTTAAGATTAGAATCAATTTAAAAAAAAAAAAAAAAGCAAAGCAAGAACATTGAGCTGCACTATCAGCCCCAGGACTTGGGACTATTTTAATCAGGAAATGGCACTGTGGTACCAACTTTGAAGCTCCAAAGTTTAATACTAAACTCATAAAGCTTCTGCTTGGCTTTTGTCCAGTCCTATTTTGCTAGAGGCAGCTGAATTCCTTCTAGATGTGCTCAGGAACTGTCAGACTCAATAGGAAGCCAGGATCAAGCAACTGAAGGATATTTATTCCTATTTTCCATATCAAGTGCAATGCATGAACTACATCCAGTCGGTTCTTTCAGCTGGAGTTTAGGAAGAAGGGGAGAAAAAACAAGGCAGGAGCAGTCTGATGTAGCAATGACACAAGCCAACTGGAGACCTGCCAGCTACCAGGGCTCAGAAACAGAGAGTAATTTCACCTTTGAGATTCATATTTTCAGAATATCTCACAAGGAACTCTCACTACCAAGCACAGACTAGTGCTCTCCTCCCTGGCTGACTGCAAGTTTGCAACTATCCTATTTGTACAGAGGAGTAAGTATTCATTAAAGGAGAAATCCATCATTCAACCAGCAAACAGAAGACTAATTAGTTTTAGAATTAAGAGAGTAATTCCATTTATTACAGACAGCATATGTCATATAGCTATTTGCCCAAATAACTGCAGCTTCATAATCAAATTACTCACTCTTCTAAACTCCTTTCCCTGGCTGTTGTGGGAAAAGCTGGCACAAGTCAAAGCAGCAAGGCTACAATTACAGATGAAAGACATGCAATATGCTGTGTAGCCAGACTATGAATAAAGCATAAAAAGAAAAAGAAGATTATTTTCTTATTTTAAGATACGATTTTAGGGGTGGTTATGAAGACTGAAATAAATCAGTTTTCCAGAAGAGGTCCAAAATCAAGCATCTCCTTAAGCACCCTCACCATGTAGCAGGATGAATTGAACAAGCAAAAGGTAAAGTTTCCTTCTCACAGTAAGACATGATTCAGTTAGTGTATTATTTCCGCATAAACCGGCTCTGTTTCTGCATTTGGGAAGTTAAAGCTAGGGCACAGCTGCAAAACTATTTCTTTTGAAACATCTCCTTTGCAATTCACAAAGCTTCCCAGCAGCCTTGGAAAAATCTCATCAACTCAAACCACATTATCATATAATAGGTCCTATCTGTAGCCAGACTCAAAGCAGCAGTCTAGAAAACTGGACTCCTTTTACCCACTCTGCTTATAACTAAGGCAGGAACATGGTTTGTGCATTTCTTACTCTTCTCTCTTAGGGAAACATCCAGATACATTCATCTGGCTTTCAAAAGAAAATTCAGGACATCTTGACTTTGACTTCTGATCTCTAGTCACAAAGTGGGAACACCAAGGGGGAAAACCTGAAAGTCTTCAGGTATAGTATTTTTTATTAAACCCAACCTGGTCTAGTTAAGAGATGACACCTTTAGATACAGGGGTTTGCATCTTCCAGGTATGTTTGCTTCGCTCTAATGCTCTATAGAGCAGAACTATTCCTGAAACGCTTCATCTGCTCCTAAGCTGGAGGCTAAACTTGGTGTGGAGCTCCTACCAGAGAAAACAGCCCGAGCAAGAGAAGGTATTTGTAAATCACAGCCTAACTCTGGCCTTCTAGCTCACCACAAAGTAACCCACGTGTTCATCTCGTATCAACTCATCTGTATCTCATGCTCATCCTCCGTTGCCCTTCCTCCATTAGCTAAGTTTTAACCAGGGTCATTTTCAGGAACATTTAGTATGTTAAAAAAGACATGTCAACCTAGATTTATCAATTTTCATCATATTTTCTTAGTTTTCAGCATGTATTTTTCATTTGATTCCATTCAAGAAATTCAAATTTACTTGAGGAATTGCTCGCTAGGACACTTGGAAACAGGTACCCTCAGCAGTCAACAAACAAAGCAAGTTAGGAACATCATTTCAGAAGCTAATCCTGGTAACAGAGGTAGAAGATAACAGCATCAGTCCACTTTCTAACCTGAGGAGTATCTTAAAGCCTTTAGGCAGAGGCAGGCTCAGAAGAAAGCCATTGCCCACCCACCAGCCAGGGAACGTACCAAGAGACTTCCATCCTTACAAATATTTGCCTCCAATAGCTCGAGTATTTGTACAGCAAATGATGTTCAAATCCCAGTCCCACAGCAGGAAACAGAAAGTTAGTTTCCTAGCTCTAGTTTATATGTCACATCATTTTTAAATGAGAAGGGCTTCTATATGTCTTATTTTTTGATCTATCCCCTTTAGCTTCTTCCACAGATAAAACTGGAAGCCAATGGCATCATGTGCAAACACTATTAAATGGAAACGTACTCATCTCAGATTCAGAAAGCCTTTCTATAGTCTTTAACTCCACTGTTGTCAATCAAAAACCTCATTACACAGGAAACTGAAGGCAAATAATCCTTGTATAACAAGTTTGTGATTGACAGAAGGTTTGTTAAACACGGCTGTAAGATCACAGAGGTTCCTGACGGGAGCAGGAGATGGGTGAGCTGTGCCACTTACAAACCTGGAGTTAATACGACAAAGGTAACAGAAATCAATTCTTAACTCCTTAAACCAAGAAATGTTATTCTTGCAGTTATTGAATTTCAGTGCAAATTAGCAGTCTACAGCAATCTAGCAAACCCAGGTTTTCAGTTAGGCTCATGGCTGCGAGCACCTATGTGCGTGTACATCTATGCGCAGCCATCAAAGAACACGCTTGGGTCGAGACGTTAAAGCCTTCATGAAGCAAGAGTGGATTGCCAAGTTTCTACACCGTACACAAACCCACTTAACCCCTATGTTTGCAGGGTTCCTCAAACCCCCCTAGCACAGCACAGCCATTCAAACAGCAGAGCCTTATTTCAATTAGTTCAGTAACAGATGACGTGGTTTTGTGTAAAATCCTTCGTGGCTCTAAACGGGTGAAGCTACAGAGCAGGGGATTTCCTGCAGTTTACTGCCCCGATAGCAGGGGCTCGCTGCACCACGAACAACGGCAGCGCCTGGATCACTCAGGTCCTTCATGTCAGCTTCTCTTACAGTGCAGCATCAGCCACCAACACCTAACAGCTGAACAGCTCATTCCTCCCCTTCCCTCCTGCGCTCACAGGTGCGCAGCGAGGGTATGAGGCACACCTGGTTCATGGGCAAGAAAGAAGTCAAGCAAGACAACAAAATTATGACTTCTAGCAGATACTTCCATTCATACCATTTCTCTTACAAATCCTAAGAGTTTTTCAACCCAGCATTTTGTGGGAGAAGCTTGGAGTCAGGTTTTATTTTCAATGGTTTCTACTTCAATTATTTCTTTTACACAGCATTTCCTCAGTTCTCATTTGAATAAAAATCACTGCTCATTATGTACCAGGATGTGCTACACAGATCAGTATAGAGAACTGGGCTGAAAGCACCTCCAGCTGAGACACTGGGATAGATGTACACAGGATCCTCTTGGGTCTGAGTTTTGAGGAACCTGTTAATGAGTAGAGCTCCTACTGTAACTCAGAATGCTGCTGCAGGAATCACTGCCAGGAGGCTCAACACAATGACATACAAGCTGCTTTGTTTTTAATGAGGTCATGTCATTCTCAAGACAGACAATGATTATTTTTGAACTTCAGCATAGAAAAACCTATCACTTTGCAGACAAATTTTCTAGGACTACAGCAATCACCTCCTCACAAAAGCTTTCAAAAATAGACTCCTACACATTTATTACTCAAGTTGGTGATCCAGCCCTCCAACACACCGGGGCTATTCGTCACTATAGTAACTATTTTCCCTGGGAGCATCTTCTCTCCCTGCAGGAAGAATTGCCTTTGGAGGCCTGAGGTGTGGCAGCGAAGAGGCCTTGTTTCATGATTTGCTGGCAAACCTTTCCTCGCCCTGTCACCACACACCTGGGCATGATGAAACACTCCCTTGGATTCCCACTCCAACTGCAATTTAGGGAAAAGGTGATGAAAACAGCTCATCCCTAACAGCCAGTATCCTCAGCAGTGACACAACAGGCAGCTCGGAGCCAAATGGCACCCTCAACCGCACCAAACCCTCAGCAATGGCAGCAGGTTTAGAAGGGGAGACCTCCACACCCAGGGGAGCAGGAAGGAGTCAGACCACAAGCAGATAAGAACTATGAATGGGAAAGTGCTTCTCAGGTAACAAGGGGAAGTCTTTAAGAAGTGATCACAAATTTGAGAAGCTTCTTAACCACGCTCCAAGGAGTCTGATGAGAGATCAAATAACAATATAGCAGTTTTGAAAGCCAGACATTATTCCAAGAGCCACACAAAGGCACAGTCACCCTAAACTTCTAGTCACCTCAAAGAGATGTCATTTCAGTGACTGCCATGGCATAGAGTATTGCAGCCTGGTCCTGGTCCTGCTGTGGTAAAGGATAACTAGGAGTAGAATTACACCACTCAGAGTAAAAAGCGGGATCAAGTGTGAGAAAAACAGCTTATTTGAAGCTGTTGCTGTAAACCAAACAAATTTGCTTAAACTGCAACATAAACATCACCAATAGCAACGCCCTGAAAAAACACCACCACATCTCAAGCCATCCGGGCTGCAGAGCTGTTTTCTTTTCAGAAGTGGTCTCCTTTGTTGCCGTGGCTATTGAGCATCTAACTCAGCCTTCAAAGATCCCTCATCTTGCATCTCCTCCTGGCCCCTGATGCTCCATGCGTCGGGCCACCTCTGTGATAAGCAAGCCCAGCATCTATCCTCTGAGCTTGTTTTCCAAGCTGTCATAATTTTAAACAGTTACAGGGATGTCCTCTACTGCTCTGTGGCCAGGACATGAGAATAACCTCTGCACCCCATTAAGGTGATCTTGAGTTGTATGTAATTTGCCAATTTAGACCCTCTACCTTCTGCATGAGCAGGTAACATCCAAATTCTTTTTCTACAGAAATTAGTCACATGCTGTGAAGTAAATTCTACACAAAGGAGATCAGGAGACACCAAAGACATCTAAAGTCAGGCACCAGCCTGTATTTTGAACATTCCAAACACAATTACATTTACACCTTTAATAGTAATACACTTCTATTACTCAAACAAATTCATGGAAGCATTGAACTACATAATACACAATTTACCACCCCACTGGTCACAAGGAGCACACCTAGTACCTCTCAGTCTGTTCGCTGCTTGCTTGTCCTAACCACTTCTGAAAAGGCTTCCATGTTTACAAGCTCTACTTTGCACACAGTGACAGTCTGTTTGCCCATGCATTTATTTTCCGTACAGATCATTTACCCCTTGGAAGCAAAGAACTACTAAGTTATTCGTGAGGAGAAGACTATCAAAAACCACTTAAAGATTTTAGATCATTCCCACAGATTAACAAACTGGTTCTGCTAGCAGGAGAGAGGCAGGAGGTCAGTCATACCTACTTAATCACTCAAATGCAAAATTCCTGGGATAGTTCAAGGTTAAGGAGTCAGGAAATGGGAGCTGAGGCTTCGCGCAACATTAACTTGCCTGCCAGCCTGTATATCCTGCATACTTTCCTGAACTGATTAATCAGAAAAGATATAAGAGAGTAAGGTACAACTTGATGAGAAGAGTGCAACACTCCTAAACTAAAAGCATGCAAGAGCTAGAATTTAACTGTTCAAGTAATTCAAATGTCTTTAGGTTTAAATAGTTATGGGTTAGGTTTTTTTCCAATTTGCCTTCAGCTCTCCTAGGATGAGAAAAAGCCTTGCCACCTGCACAGCCTGAACAAATTAACTAACATCAAGTCAGCTCTCGCTACGCTCACATGTTCGACTGTTCTTGGGGAAGGGGACTGGTCACCTCACGGTAAGGGGTAAATTGTCTACCAAACATCCAGACAGAGCAGTTGGACTAGTTTCTTGACATATTTGAGAGATTACGAACTGGCAGGCTTGTCTCCGTTCTTACAGCCTGCACTCCTACTTCTCCGAAAGGCTGCCCATCGTGTGGGTGGCAGTAGTTTACATTGGCAAGATGCCTCGAGATAAAGAGGTGTATAGGACAGACTCCCCCTCACAATACAGCTCCTATAGCAGGAACCAATAGCTAACTGTCAGAAAAAGATAAATATTTGTGATTTTGGCAATGAGGTAAGCAATGAACAATCGCTGTATCTCAGCGCTCAGGAACACATTATCCCATGGAAGGCAGCATGCAGAGAGAGGCAAGCGGCAGCAAAGCTCCGGGCTGACCCTTTCGATGTCCATAAAGGGGAACAGATCTGTGGTTCCCCCTCATGATGGGACTTCACTGGGCACTAAATTTTCACTTCACATAAAGTGGTTAAAAACCGTAATTCTTTGAGAAGCAATGCCTATTGCCATATTTCTTAGCAGTATGTTCTCTCTCTACTGTGAAAGAGAGCAATATGACAGCAGATACCTCCTGCAACACTGCCAGCTCCTGTGCCCTTTGTTCACATGGCATTTGAAGTGGCAAAGTGATAACTCTAGGATGGCATCACTGGACTCCTCTAGGCTCCCTAGTCTACTCAAGGTAGAAACTAAGCATTGCTAGTATGGTTGTATATTTAGGAAGGGGCAAGGGAAGCACAGGAGGCTGGTTCTACATGCATGTAGTTTGTTATGCTGCTCCCTGGTTCACCTCCTACCAGCATTAGGCTAATTGCTAACCCCATCCAGCAGCTTTAGCAGGACTGACTGCTTCCTATTTCTGCTTTATAAACATCTTCATTGAGTTATACACCTATTCCATGTTGCCGATCCCAAGCAACAATGTTAGCAGGCTCTTTAGGCAAGCAGCAGGGCATTGCCACAGCCTCTTTGCTCTAAGACACATCAGCTGCAGCCGCTTCACTTGTATACAACATCTGGATCAGTACTGGAAACACACACTGCTCTCTGATCTGACAGCAACCTGTCATCTTGGAAATCTTGCCCAGATAGAGCTGAATCCAGCTACACATCGGAAGCTACCAAGTCAAGTGAACCCCAAAGAGGCCCAAGTGAAGTCCTAGGAGGACATGGGCCCCTTCGGTGCCGTTATAAACTCAGCAGTACCAGGTAATGAACAGAGAGATTTCTGGCTGCCTCTAAGAATCAGAGGAGATGCCTGGTCAAGATGATCTTGGAGCAGTGGAGGACCCAGAACAACAAAAATCCTTCTGGTTGCAAAGGAATTATGAATTCAAAATACAAAATACGTACTTAAGCGTAAGTGCTGCCCTGCGAACTGTAATCCAGGCCATATCCTTCAAGGGAGGCAAACCAAAACTAGTTCAACAGACCCAGACTAGTGGGTTAGCACTGAAGTCAGCCTTTGGAAACAAAGGCATGACACCTCACTTCTGTTCCAAAGAGGAGAAAACAAGCCTAGGTTGCACAGCACTCAGCTCACAGATGCAGCAATGGCTGAAGCACATAAGCAGCTCAAATTCATGATATCAGCTTTACTATCTTCTCCTGTTGCTATTAGTGTTGATGCAATGCCTTCTCAGTTCCTGAAAAGTCACACTGTATAAAAATAAACAGAAATGTCAAAACAAGAACAGATGTCTAGAACAACCTCGGGAGAGTAAAGCTTTAGGAGATGTAAAGAGTTAGAAACACACGATGTGCGTATAAAGCTAATAGGTTTAGTACTTTTTTAGTCCAAGTTAACAAAGCCTTGATTTACCATGTAGTTAAGCTACATAAAAAATTATTCCAAACTGTATTTACAGACAGAACTGTACAAAGCACAAAACATCTCAGTACTTCACACAGTGGGAGTCAATACTAATCAACAACTATTTAAGTTTCCTTGCTCATCCCAGGACAGTAAAAATGAGATTTGCATTATCAAGTGAGTTTAACTGATTTACACTTACAAACATCATTTATTTTGAATGATCCACTATCAGTATGTTTTGCTAACAGATGAAATTTGTGTTAACGTAGAAGTTAAGGCCACTTGCTCTTTGCATTCCCCTTCCCCACCTACCTCGCACAGCTTAAAGCCCCTTTGAGTCGCTGCCAGCTCCAGAGTGGCACAAGCAGCCTGCTGAAGATCTGCATGCCCAGCACTCAGCTCGGGAAGAAAGAAAATCATCCATCTGCAGAGCAGCATGGGCCAGAGACTCAGAGCCCACAGCTCAGATCAAAGTGGGAGAAGGACTGGTTTTGGTGCTGTCTACTTTCAAGACTCTGGAACGGTGCCCCTAAGGTGAAAACCTTCTTCAGGCTCCGGAACGAGCATTTCATCACGGGTAAAGTCAAACGTATTGGCACCACAGTAGCTTGAAACCAGGATACTGCTGGTAGCACCCCTTTCAATTCCCAGTTGCCAGGTCTGAGGGGGTGAGGGAAACCACCATGCATGGGAAGTCTCCACAGCTTGTGTGTGACACCAGGAGGGCTGCCATTCCCCTCCTGAAATACCAGCCAAGGGGGACGGGAGAGTGGGCTCTCTTCTCCTTTGCACGGAATTTACACAGCCATCGGAAAAGTAAACGAGTTTTCCTAAATCGTTCTAGATTGATAAAGGGAATAGTAACTCTTGAATTCAGCACAAGTTTCATTATAAAGAGCTGTCTTGTCTCCTGACCTGGAGGAGCATTTTAGTCTTACTCAAAATTAAAATAAAATGGAGACAAATCCCAGAAGCAACATGTCATTTTCCAGAATTCGAGGGAAATCCCTTCTGAAAAATTCATTTCCCAAGACTGTTTACAACTCAAATATTACTTCAGGGAGTATTATCTGAGGATCTCTATGAACACAAGCTCATGGACGCAATCGGTATCAATTGCTCAAAGAGGATGTAAGTAGAAGAGCTCAGCAGTTAAGTACGAGCAATAAACAATATCCTGATCACAAACTATAACTGGCTGCCAAAAAAGCAGAGTGGCATCCCTAAACATGTGCGTGCACATGTGCGAACACATCATCTTTTACTGTGGGGTAACTGACACCTAGTTTGCTGTAAAGGCCTTTGGAGGAAAGACTGCTGTATGTTTTGGCCTGAGGCAGTTCACCAAGTTTCTACCTAACGCAGCGTATCGTAATTTTTTAAGTGTCCAACAGACCTTTACAGAGGTACCAGGTATCAAAAGCTTTTTAGTTATCCCTCAGCTCAAAACACACAGCATTGCTTTCTGCTAAGCAAAGACTCAGCGGAGGTACCACTTCATCCCTGCTGCTCACACTCTGTGGGCTAGGTGTGTGTCAGAGACACACCTTACATGGTCTCACTACTAATACTTAGCCATTATTTTACCTTATGAGAAAAAACAGCAAACACACAAATCTCCTTCCAAAGGAATAAACTTCCTCTTTCCAATATACTCTGGTGTTTATACTAAAATATACAATCCACAATATACTAATACCACCTCAGATTGTTCAGGTCTTTTTGGTATCACTGTACCCCTGCTTCTCCCAGCCCCACTTCTTTTTCATACAACAGATGTGCAAAACCTATTTGGACCTTGAAAGATTATCAACTCCTGACAGAAAAGTTAAGTCAACTACTCTAAAGCCCTTTGGAAGCAAGGAAACATACTTGGAAATATTCTAGACAAACAAAATCAATCGCCAGTGATCTCAGCATATTATCTTTGCCTTGGCTGAAACTTCTCACTGTTATCAAATTCATCTTTCTCCATAGTAAGACTCTTGCTCTTCTAGAGAGTCAACTCCACTTGCAATGCCTCCCGACTTTGGGGAAAAGAAAAAAGCAATCCTCTTCTGCATTTTTAAAAAAGGCCAGGTTTACAGCACTCCTTCTCAGGAAAGAGCAAAAGATTGCAACTTTTTATAAAACAAAAAATAAAATCAGTGTAGTCCCTGAAAACTAAATAGTCTTATTGCCATTGATGCAATAGCACAGGAAAGAGTTTCACCTCAGCAATACTGGCCATTCACCACTGGAATTCATCACAGAGTTAATGAGAACACACAAGACCTCCTACAGATGTTAAGTGACCGAGATACAGGTCCTTGTGAGAAGACAAGCAGCATTCTGTTAAGTCAAGCTGAAAGCAAGCCTGGGGTCCTGCAGGCAAACCACTCCTCAGAAACCCAGGCTGCAAACTCTGCACTGGAAAGCTGTAGGTGGGTTGGCATTTAACCATCCCCTTCTCCTCAATTTCCACTGCACCTGAATACCTGGTGGTTACTGCTTCATTACCAGTGGTTTCAATCTTACAATTCATCATGAGAACCTGCCAAAAAAGTTACCTTTAAGTCTCTAAAGGCTCTATACCTCATTCAAACTCCTGGCTCGTACAACAGCAGAGCCACCAGCTTCATCATCACCACACTAATCGCTCCACGTTAAGTGAAGAAGGTGAATCACGACAGAACAGGCTGCATTTCATCCCAGTCTTAAAAGCTTAATAGCTTCAAACTAAAAAATAAAGACGCTACACTCACGGTAATCAAATATCATTGCAAATGGAAACTGGGGTTATGGCATCAAACTCGGACCAACAAAGAAGCTGGCTGGCTAGTCCACCAGCTGGAGAGAAATGGTGTGCTCAGGCCATCCTGTGCCTTGCCAGGAGCAGGTTGTGGGCACGTAGCCTATCCTCTGTAACCCAGTGAGATAACAGCACGTGCCAGCCTGCCGGTCCTGACAGCCCCACCACTCAACAGGACCAAATACTGCTTCCACAGGAGCATCAGGGGGGATGGCAAGACCACCCACCACACTCTTCAGCAAGTTAACTCAGCTCATTCCACTGAAAGACAAGGCTCCAGGTACTAGAGCAAGAGAATTGCCCCAGGCAGCAGGAGCCAGCCAGGCCCCTTCCCCCTGAACAGACCCACACTCCACTAACTTCACAGCAGCTAAAATCAGACTTCTCAAGATCATTAGCACACATCCCGAGCACTAGCACACATCTAGATCTTCTAAAATGGAAATGGATCTGGATTTGACAAGTGAAACAAGATTTATGCCCAAATGCTCTAAGCTCAGCCTTCAGAAAGGAATTATCTAAAAGACACTGGCAAACACCCGAATTCCTCTAACAAAAAACACACAGCACACAAGTGTAATTTCATACAGCCATGGAGAGAGGGGTTTATTCTATTCCTGTCAAGAGGGAAAAAAAAAAAAAGAAAAGAGAATTTTAAGTATCTTCTCCTGAAGTTGCAGCACAGTCTCAGCAATAGAAGTGCCACAGTCACAGTGCTTTAGATTTTTTCAGGAATGCAGCATTTACTGTTTTGCAGCACATATTCATAGTTGTAGTAGCAAGTGTTGATTTCTCTTTGCCCTACAAGGGTTGCTTTATCTGTACTGTGACACTTTCCTGGGACGTGCTTCAGGATTAAATGCACCCAAAAAAGCATTTTAAAAAAAGGATTAATTACTAGGCAATGCAGTTTAACCTGAATCAGCATGTGACTGTACAAGGACAAGTGCTAGTACAGGGAAGGGAGGGAGAATTGTGTCAGATCCACAGCACAAGAGGCACCAGCAGCTGAATCAGCCAGGCTAACGGTTTGTGGCTCCCATAAAAAGCATCCCTCTCACCTTCCACCCTACGCACCCTTTCCTTGCTCCTCTTCCCAGTCCAGCAGTTCTGCTCTTCCCTATCACACCCTCCAAGCACTCCCACAAACTGCTTCCATTCAGTAACACAACAGAAGAGCACCCAGACCGGGGTGACTTTACAGTTGGGTTAGTGGGACTCGGCAGTCGATAGCACGCCAGCGACAGGGGAGCGTCAGGAACAGAGGCAGCTCTGGGGAAAGCCGCAATCCTCCTTGTTGGTTGTGATGAGCTGTCTGGCTGCTCACCAGAATTCTGGGCACCACACTCAGAGATGAGCTTCATCTGCCATAGAATCATAATTAAACTGGTCCTCTCGAGCGGCCCATCACCTACAGCTGCCAGACTGCCTCGCTACTCCCTTCAGACTCATTATTACTTAGAAATGAAGTGCACAGAAATGGTCAACTTTAGAAGCTGGCCTCCTAGATTCACACGCGCCCTTAGATCAGGCCAGCCCTGCCGCAAGTCCGACGGGCGCCCTGCGGCCGACTGCGGGAAGCGATCTCCTCAAGAGCTGACAAGGAGCTGTCTGTTGGAGCTCTGCGCCACCGCAGCGCTCGCTGTCAGTCCGGCCGGGTAGCACGCTGTGCGCAGCGTGCCTGGCGGAGGAATGTGCTCGCTGACTGCACCTTTTCATCTCGATAAGGATTTTCAAGGTCATGTTCGCTTCCCTGACGGCTCCTCCCCAGCTCCAGTGAAATCCCAAGCACGCAGCCCTGGGCCCTGCTGCGTGTTCCCACCCTCCACGTCTCCCGGACACCGGCACAACCTGTCGCATTCCTCCGCGGCAGTAAACGCTAGCCTTCCTGCTCGCTCGCTGCCAGCTCCCCAGGGTTAGCAACACCCCTCTCTCTCCCCAGAGCAAGCAGGCCCAGCAGCTCCCGAGCTGCACGGTCAGGATAACTCTGCAGTGAGGCTTGCGGCCTCCAGGATTGGCGCAATATAAATTCTGAATTATTTCATACAAAACGGCCGCGCATGGCCTGGGCCAAAACCTAATCAAACTCACGTGCCAAGAGACGGACTCTGGTCATAACTCACTTTGTGCCTGCTAAAGCACACGGCGACACGACCTGGTGAGCCTGTCTTCAAGGGTGTTGTGTGGAGGTTGCCCTTGGGGCCAGCCGCTGTCCCCCGGTTCCCACAGCCACAGAGCAGCCAGCCAAACCAGCCCAGCATTGGCAGCCAAGGGGGAAAGAACTGTCTGTCAGCCCAGGGCTCAGGGAAACACAGAGGTGATGGTGCTGGGCCTGGGAAGCCCCTCTCTCCCTACCACAACAGGGGATGCAGTCCCCTCTTCTCCACCCAGCAGCTGGCACTGCACGGATACGACAAGCTTAAGGACCTGCAGACACTCCTCACATCACAGAAGATTTCTAGATAACTACTGCAGAATCATACATGCTGCCTGCTCACAAAGCCAGCTAATTATTCAATCTGTTAAGCATGTATGCACACACAACAGAGCTTTGAGTCATTAGAGGACGGGATTTATACTTCACTGCACGCATCTTGCTCTTTGTGAGTGCGTGCCTGGATACAGCCAAAACGAACACAAGTATCTGGAATGTCTGCAGCTCGCCGGCCAGCGCATCTGAATACAAAGCTGAGCCCCGCGAGAGCGGCTGCCTGTGTGTGACCCTAAGTTGCACATACTGCTCCTCCAATCACATTTAAAATCCCCATTCCCCTTTTTACCACTCCGAGCATCTGAAAGCAGAGCATGGCCTAACATTTTGAACCTGAACGAGTGAAGCCAGCGAGGAAAAGCAGTGGTGCAGGTGATGGGTTGCGAAGACAAAGAGCTCCACGTCGGAGCCAGAAGCTCTGCCTCTGCCATAATGCAGCTATCCCGGGTTTAATCCCGGCAGAAGGGCCCTGGCACTCCAGGGCAGGCAGGGACCTCCGTTCCTATGGCAGCAGCCACTCCTTCAGGGCCAAGCCCACACCAGATGGAGACCCCTGCCCGAAGTGTTTGCCAGACAGATAATACCCTGGCACATCAGAGATGCCATCTCTTCCCTTCAATCATTTTGGCTTTGTTTGCTTGTGTCCAATTTTGCTCCCACTGATTTCAGACTGATGGACTGCAATGCCACAGCTCTCTCCACATCACCCTGGGTCTCCAGCTCCAGCCCAGGCTCCCCTCCAGCAGGTCCCCACGGACACGGGCAGCAGCGGCCGGCAAGGCTGACGACGAGGGGTACAGCACAAAACCATGGGGCTGCGGGCAGAGGGGACCTACCTGTGCTCAGCACCTCCCATAACTTCTCCTTCCATTCCTGCGCTCATTAACAAAGCATTTAGGTGCTTTCTATGTAAAAACAGAGCGCTATGTTTTTCACGGATTAGGTGATGTCTCCGGCATTTCTTGTTTTTAAAAGAATTTCTTCTGCTGAGAATTTCACTTCAGCTTCCCAGATCTCCAAATATCCAACATTACCTGCAGGTGAGCTCTACCTCATCAATTCAACTGGCTTCATCGCCATAGCATGGCTCCATCCTATGGAAAGCCCTATCCTAAAGAATCGTGTACCTATATCTTATGCTATGCTTTCAAAGGTATGGGATTTTCCATTTTTGCATTCTAAGTACTGCCAATTAGGCTGATTATTTAATGTTAACTCCACAATAGAAGGATTTTAAGAATTTGGTGCATAAAGCACACAATATTACTTAGGAGCTTTGTAACAAAGCAAGGCAAGCCACCTCCGTTGTCACACATTTCTCTTCCCTGCAAGTCAGGGGAAGCAGCAGAAGGCACTGCGAGTTTCATGTTTATCTTGGAAAATATGAGTTGGTCAAAAGAAGCTCTTAAAATCTAGTAGAGACCAGACAAACCCAGCAAGGTACAGCAGGAAATCACTTCTTTCTTTATGCCATATCAAGCCCCAGCACCTGCTCATCTGTAACAGGGTATTTAGTCTCTTTCAGTTTTCAATACCGGAAATGTAACCAAGCAAAGAAGATGGCAGGAAAACTGAAGCAGCCGGGGAAGTGGGAAGTGTTAGCAGAACCAGATCTCAGTGGGCACCCAGCCCCTGTAAGGTGGCTCAGGGCAGACACCGAGCAATACAGCCCAGCCTGCAGACACCATGTGTGCTGCTCTCCAACCAAAGCCTGCCAGGCACCGTGCAAATTATCCGTTGCCTGATCTGGCCTCAGCTGTGGCTGGTTTATAACTTACTGAAGTTGTTTGAATACAACCATCACCATTGCTCAAGGCACTTCCCTAAAATATCTCAGCTATTCACTTCCATTCCTTTTTTTAAGTCAAAGCTGTGTTTAATGGATCTGATGTCGTGTCTTATAGCACTGTACATTTGGTTTGAAGTAAGACATCACAAGAGCTTACAGGTTGGAAATTTGCTGCTTAACCGAATACTACTGCACCATTAGCACCTGAATGAAATGCAACTCCCATGCCAGTAATTTTTTCAGCAAACCGTTTCACTGTATTAGTCATTTTATTCATTTCTGCCCAAATGCTGACCTATACCACCAGTGCAGAGTTCTCAAAATGTCTATTAACTTACTCCTATCAGCTCTGTGAAATAAATAATTATTCATTCCAGCTCATCTGCACAGACCAAGCTGAAATTCTCTGGCAAACAAGATATTCCTGTTGCCCTTGTCTAGTACCCTTATGCTAACCTACAGACTGATCCAAAGAGTCAACTTGCTATCAGGTTCCAAAAATCAGTGATGAATCTGCACAACTATTAAAACCACAGACCTTATTGACGGAGGTCTTTGAATACTCCTTTCCATTGATAACATCCTTTATTCAATGTCCTTCTAATAATCGCCAAATCAATGGCATAAATAGGTGCTTCTATTTTTCCAGACCAGAGAAGACAAAGGACAGCAATACTACAGAAACAGCAGTGCTTGGGATGAAAGAAACATGAGATGGAAATTCTCTAACAGCATTTCAGAGAAAAATATTGAGTGTTTTGCTAGGTTTCTGAGCAACTACACGCTGAGCAAAACCATCATGCAAGTGAAATGGTGCCTCCAGTTATGCATGCGGAAGATACAGGGAGGACACCAAGAAAGAAGCACATACCTTTTTAGGTGTCACCTTCACAGTGTCGCAGCAGATGGAATTACAGCCCACAGTGCAGCACTGAGAAAGCATCAATCTGATATTTAAGCTGCCTGCTTTGAAAGACAAACTACAAGTGACGGCGCTGCCTGCCTGAACCCAGGCTCACCATCCGCGGTGCCGGGCAAGCACAGCACAAGTGCACCAAGCACAGCTCAGCAGCACGCTGTGCCTTCTGGGGAAGCCATGTTTTGCAGGAAGGTCATTCTCACCCAGCAGGTCACTGCTGCAAAACACAGTCCTTGGGCCATTTCAACTCACTGCAGCAGCAGAAAATGTGCCCAGGAAGCAGGAGCAGTTTTCTGTTGTGCCAGCTCTCAGTGAGGAGAGGGATGGGCATTGGGGCCACCTCCCACGGCAAGAAGGCCCAGGGACTCCACAGCCTGTTCCAGCTCTCCCATGGGGCTTGTGCTCAGGCCCACAGCCAGACCTCCCTGCAGCATGAGAAGACAGGATTAAATGAGGCTCTCCAGCCACAGCCCTGCTCTAGGGCAAAGCTTTTTACTTTTTCCACCAGCGAAATGTACAAGTGGTTAGGATACTGCAAGCATCGGTTCACTGCACTCCTCTGAGATGGATCCAGAGGCAATCACTTATGGTGACTAGGATGAGGGGCGGAGGGGAAATCAAATTTACATTTCCTCCAGCCTTTAGTTGAGCAGTGTTTATTTCAAAAGTGAGGTTTGTTAACAAATTAATCCCTTCAGTTTTTCCTCATCAACATATAAAATATTGGCATGAAGCCAGCTCACACAGCCTCACAGTAACAGAAACATCACACCTCACACACCAGCCACTCCCCGGTCTGCACCTGAACTGCTCAACGGGCAAAGTGTTCACCATGGAAAGCCAAGAAGTCATCCACTCATGGTTCAGTTTAAGAAGAACTGGGTTTGTTTAACCCAATTTTGTCCTTTCTATGCGACTAAATCAATTCATATTATTCAAGTACCCAGCACTGCACTCCTGTTCCCTCCTGTGACCAGCCACCAGCTCAGACACACCTATACTCCACAAATTCTCAGTGCTCATTGTAAAAGCAGCAGCTTTTCAGCTACCTGGAAACATTATTTCAAATCAACCCAAGGACAGCTTTGTACAGCACAGCCCCTACACAGCAAAGGAACATCACCTCTGCTACATGTCTCCCTGATCACACCACCAGACAGCAACAGGGAACACAGGGCTCTTCTCTGATCACCAAGGAACAGAACCTGCCTGTGACCGAATGAGAAAAACAAGCAAACAGGACCAAAAGGGCAATTTGCTACACTTGTGCCAGACAGAAAAATGCATATATAGTCCTTGGTGAATTGAGTGCATCGCCCTGTTTTCTTATTTAGTTGAATCAAAGCATCCCTGAAGCAGGCTGCTGCAGAACAGGAGCAGGAAAGCTAAATCAGACAACACAATGTTCAAAGACGGACTAACCTCAGCGGGGAGAAACAAACATGAGAACTATGCTAGGTTTTCCCATCCAGCGTGGATGTACTTTATATTCTTCCCAACACAAAACTGATGCACAAAGGAGAATGCATATAAAGCTACAGAAAGGAGCTATTCCAAAAGAAGCCATCAGGAATAGCAGGATAGCACGCAGTTAAGCAGCACACTGTGATGGTCCAGATACAAGAACAAACCACAGCTTTCCCAGAGGGTAAACAGAGAATTTAGGTTGATATAACTGAATAGTTTTAATAGCTACACAGAACTTTAATCCCCTCAAAACATGGTTCTTTAGTAACTTGCCTTAGCAATGCAGAAACGTCTGCCATTGCAGAAGTCCAGTGCTGCCTGGCCACTAGTCTGCTGCGCAAGCACAGCAGCTGGTGAATGCAGAGGGGACGCAGGGCCTGATGCTCCCAGCTGCACAAGGATCCTGAGGAAGGCAAGGGCAAGCACAGAGCATCGGATGACAAGTTCCAACCTTATCTTATCATTGCAGTATTAGAGGCACACGCTGAACTCTGTTTTTTCAGCAGGACACCTGTCAGTTGCTGTCCCATTTGCAGAATATCACTTAGTCGGATGACAGAGGGGCAAGATAAATCAGTCACATCACCCCACCCAACCCAGAAACTCTGCATTGTCACAGAGCACCCACGGGCCGTAACAACCCCAGCTGCAGGAGACAGTTACTCTACAGCAACATTTTTTCCCTGCTCATGATGTTGGAAGGTGTATACTTTGTCTTTAATACTTTAAAGCTTTTGAAAGCCAAAAGCATCAGCAACAGTGCATTCACATTCATCTCTCTAGTGTGAGATGAAGAAGTGAGGCTACATCCTCACTTCACTTGTACAAAGGCTGCTTCTTTCCAACACTGGCACTCCAAGCTCTGGTACTCACCTGCCTCCTTCCTTACCTATAGGGTCAGAAAGTTTAAACAAACATATTTGACATTAAAATCAGTTGAGGAAAACATCCTAACTAGTTTCCAAGTCTATTTGTTTTTCTTAGCATGACAAGGTTTACGATGTTTCGTGCAAGACTCCGCTTCACACATTTTGTTCAGGACTTAATGATTATCCTAATAAAATAATGCCCAAAGCACACACAAAAAAAAATCTCTTAATAGAGTGAAAATTAAGAGTATCAGATCTATTACACCACCCAGCCTTTCCCTTCCACGGAAGTAGTATTAGAGCCTTTGGACATCTCATTTCAACAAGAAGGTTATTTAGTTCTAGAGTTTGGAGTAAAGTATTTAATCACTGAAGGATTTGCAAATTACACATGAATATGGATGTAGCACTTCTCACCATGACATAAATCCTATTGTATATTTATGAATGGATTGCTTTGCCTCCAGCTCCTACATGTATATAAACACAGGTTTTAATCTCCAATTCCTTCCTCCCTCCCTTCTTTTCAAGGAGTTCCTTAAACAAATTTGCATTTTTGGAATCTATTATCTACAGTGTATTTCTTGCCTTTTTTTTNTTTACTTCAAATTCTGTAAACCCCATTCTCCCACCAGGCAAAATGCTTACTTTATGGAAGGCTTTAAGGACACTGTAAGCACGGCAGTAAGAGAGCTAAGCAGCAGTGTTATACAGCTTGTGAGAGAGAATGTAGAAGCAACAATCACTGGAAAAGGAGTGCTCTGAGCATCAGAGCTGGAAACACAAAGGCATGAAATGACAGGTCAACAGCATGCCTTCCACTGCAAAGATACATGCTTATGGGACCTCCATCAGCATGTAGGAAGCAATATAAGTAATAAAACTCTTATTGTAAAATTCTTAATTCATACTGACATATCTCCATTATTCCCTGCACCTCTCATTGGGTCTCTAGGCTGGTCACAAAGCAGCTTTTCAGCCTGGCTTCAATGCCGGATTTGTAAGAGGCACTACTGTCATTCAGGGAGGTGTTGCCACACATCTGTACAGCTACTCCAGGGAAGTAATTCAAACAGCAATGCCTTTACAGGTCATTGGTAGAAAGAGTTGATTTAGGTCACTTCACTGCAAACCTATTCTGGAATAAATCTGATTGTGAAGAAACACCAACAAGCAGCACTCCATCGGCCGCAAGTGGCACAAGCAGAAGGATTACAGGTGTGAATTACCACTTAGACCGTTCTATTTTTGTTACTACAGAGCAAAACCCGAAACACCAAGGAGTTAACTGCACCAGCTGCCTGCCTCTTTCAACGACTGGGTGTCACCTGCCTTTGTTCAGAAGATAGGAGCTGCCTTGAGTCCCAGCTCCCATCTTGCTGCCTTGCAATAGAGAGCACAAGGGCTCTGGCAGCAGCCATGGAGACATGATCGGACACGGCCTGACACAAAACCAGGTCCCCCACTCCCATGCAGTCACTGCCAGTTCACACCTCTGACCCAGGCTGTGAACTGAGGCATGTTCGATCACGGTCGCGACTTCCTCCAGTAATTGAAGGATCTCTTCCTGGTGGGAAAGAAGAACCTGACTCAAAACCCATAGTGACCACACTAGAAAGGACCACCAGCCCATCTCAGCTATTGCAGATCTGACAAGTTGTGTCACAACTACCATCCAAAACTGCAGGATCCTATGTCTGGGAAGTGGGTAGGAAATAAACCAGGAAGCACAATGGTATATTAGCTACAGACCACTGGACAAATAGAGAATAAAGATGAGAAAATCCAACACAGAACATTTGCTTTAGGGATAAGAGTGGCATTTACAAAGGATGTGTGAAAACAAGGCTGAGTGGAGAATTCTGTGTGACCGGTTCAGTTACAAATTTGTCTTTGCAAACTGAGATTTTTATCCATGCAACCCTTTTGGCAAATGACCAAGCCAGGATCCTCAGCCACATACCCCTTCCTTTCCACCCACAAATTCTTCTCCTAAAAACAAATCTTAAAAAGGAAGTGAGGAGTAGTGCCCAAGGAGTGTAAGAAACCAGGCAAGCAAACAACATGTGCTTTAACTACATTCACGTTATGTTTCCCTTAGCATCAAGCAAAGCCTATGATGGCAGATACCTTCTAAACCAAATTACTAGTGACTCAGTTGCTCGAGAAACAAGCAATGCCATGTAATAGCCTATGAATAATCAACAGATGTATTCATCCTCATTCAGAATTATGGACGATCATCTCAACTGGAAAAATACCCCATTGATATCTGACAGACTGGATTTAAATATAATCTGGAAGCATCTACATTCAAACTTAAAAAGCAAAGAATAGTTAAGTTAGGAATTCTAAGATATTTTGCAAAACCTTGGTGCCACAGAAAGCCATGGGATATGGTAGCAGCCATTACATTTAACTTCCCTGCATGTATAGGTTAAAACAAGACAGAATACCTCTCACTGAGGACTGTAAGAAGATCTCTTTACCAGACAAACCTGCCTAGATCCAGAATTGTGGAAAATTTTTTCAGAACTAGCCTGAAGCCTTCATGTATGCGTCCACATAAGAATTAAATAGTGTCCCATCAAGGCAACGGATTAACTTTGATGCTTAGATCTTGCAGTGAGAAATACTTACTAACGACATAAGAAAAGACAAATTGCAAGTCTGGCTTAGTGCCTTGCTAGCTGACAAGCTATTTATGTTAGCTGGTTGTAGAGATAGCTTTGAGGAATTTCAAAAAAATCTAAACAAGTGGGTGAACTGACAGCTGAAGTGGAGAGAGATCAGATGTTGAGAAATGCTGAAGAACATACTGAACAGAAGAGTTTAACCTCCATATTCTCTGCAGGGTTAACACACACCACTAATCAAATACACTCGAGCATCACCACACACACACCACAACAAAAAAGTCTGTTCAAAGTGCTGAGTTGATTTCAAATTTAACCCTGCCAAAACTCCGCACTACAAAAGTGTTATTCGTGTTAAGGATTCTTCTTCTTTTTAAATGCAATTCAGTATGACAAGCTCATCTGAAACACTACATACAGTATACAAGTCATCCTAATTTAGATAAGCCTTACCATTTCATCTCAAAAACACTTCCTTTCCATACCAAGTTATCCCTTCAGAAAAGTTTCGACCCTTGCTACACAGGAATTCTTTCAGAGCCACAGCAGTCAGGGAATCTGCATCATTAACATCACTCCACTAGTCATAGGGAGTATCTGGAAAAAAAACCCTAAAAAGAACACAGAAGCTGCTACAGTAGCATTGACCTTCCAAAGAAGGAAGGTCTCTGGCTAGCTGAGCCCCTCTTGTTCCACCAAAACAGCAAGGACATAACCAGCAACCAGAAGATTGGCTCAAAGTGCCATCAGATGCTGAAGAACCAAAGCGGCACCATTCTGAAAAACAGGTTGAGTCTCAATAGCAAAAGCTGGGCTCCAGAGCACTGCAACAATCCACCAGCTTTTAAAAACTAGAGCAGCATCACTAACGGAGCTTGGCGCTCACCCTGTGCCCACTGCCGCACTTCAGCAGCTGCAGAGCGAGCCAGTTCTACCAAAGGGGTATGATAAACCACCTCCCGAAGGGGTTACTACCAGCTTCTCTAGCCTGAATCAGGACTGACCCAGCACCACCCAACACAGGCCACCAACCCGAGATACTCCACAGGAAACAGACTGGGTAACTCGCAGAGCTGCATCGCATGTGACAGTCAAATACTTTCCATTATCATCTCCACCCAAATGCCCTACATAAAACATCTCAAAAACATCTCAAAAACATACTCAATCTTTCAAGTAGTACCACTACAAGAACTTTAAGTGTCTCAGTGAGATAACCCTTCCCATTCACTCCGGGGTTAGGTGTCACAGTGCAACAGATTGCCGCTGCCAACCTGTGGTGCCAACTGGCCTGAGGCCCTCCGACGATGGCTTGCAGGATCTGTGCACTGGATGGACTGGTGACAGCAGGGGACAGCCTGTGCAGCTGGGCCACCTTGTTCTGAGCACAAGGCTATAAAGGCAGTTGCAAGTCACATAAGAGAAATTTGCAAGTTCTTGCAGGGTCATTTAAGCAACAGTTTCACTTAGGTTTCAGTTGAAAATAGTTATGTGACCACCTCACATCTCAACTCTGCATAGAGCAGATATGAATGGCTGGCTCTTGCAAATCAATACTGTTTATTGCGTGCTTTAAATCAATAGAGCTTGCCCCCACAGAGTAAATTCTTCTAAAACAGTGATTAGGCATTTGAGGAGAACTAAGTAGTTTCCCTGAACAATACCATTAGTCCTGAAACATCAGCTTGACATCCCAGCCAGAAAGCACTTTGTCAGAACTAATTAATCCCCACAGCACCTCTCCAAGACCGAGAAAGCAATTCATCTGCTTTTTAAATGTGTTGGGTACTTATGCTGTAGAACATAGTGGCTGGGGTGGAAGCCGTAAGCACCAGCAAAAACAGAACAAACCGAGCCAGCAGAACCCATCCAAAAGTGTGAAAAAACAGAGAACACTGACAGCTGTAGGACTTGGCTTCTCTGAATCTTTCTGTTACACACCAAACCTCCTGTGACTACCCAGAGAGTCTTCCAGATGTCACTTGACTGGATGAGTGGCAGTGAAAAGCAGTCATCATTCTATCGGGAGCAGTTTTGTCTGTTCTTTGCTCAGCCAATTATCTATGCATGAAGCTTAAAAGGGGGGGAGTAGGGGAGCAGTAACCTTAGGCTCTGTCAACAAGAACTCTTGGGTTTTATTGGAGCAGTTAAAGCTAAGTCTTCATTACCACAAGCAAAGCATGTAACCTCATCAAGCAGGCCTCATGAATGGCAAGCAGCCAGCAGGAAATGCATTTCTCTCCAAGGAAGCAGTCGCTCTACATAGCTGTCATACATGTGGATGTAGTAGCACCGGTCTACACACCTCCACCTGCTTTCGTCTTTGCCTACCTGCTGTAGCTATTTATTCATTTTTGTTTTAAGCTAACACTTGCCCTGCTCATGGAGCACTGAAGGCCATCAGGTTCAGTTAGCCAGTCCCTGCACAGAGGGATCATCAGCAAGGTTTTTCCAAGCCAGCTGTATGACATCTCCTCCTCTTTGAGAAAGACTTGAAGTTCTCCCATACTTGACACAACCAAGCATCAAGTCAAGCCCAGAACATTTCAATCCTGGCAGACAGTGAGATCAGCAGCGTCTCTGTAACACCCGCAGGAACGTGTTGTGGGGTAGTGACGCTCCTTGGCACGCTGAGCAGGGGGCAAGGCTGGCCTTGGCAGTGTTCAGTCACCTTCAGGAGCACAGAATATTAATCAGTCATTTACTAATAGATTCCTCCAGTTAACTGAGATAAGAGCCTCGTCTGAAATGGCAGTGTGGCACATCAGTGACAGGACCACCCTCGGCCACCCAGCATACATCACTTCTTTATGTACAAGTTATTTCATTGAACTTTGCTGAATAAGTCTTTCTGTGTCTTCCAATAAATTTTCTGGCACAAATTAGCGGAATTTAAATCAGATTCAGGCATGGAAAAGTTTGCTGCAAACTCCTCTTCTCATAACTGTGCTAGCTATGTAGACACCAGTGCACATTACAGCTTTAGGAGATGCTCTACCCCACTACTGGTTCAATTTGGGCTCCAGCAAGTGAAAACCCACTCTCCCTGTAAAACTCAGTCAGAAATCATGGGGCAGAGCTAAGCACCTCCAGCTCTGGGAACTCCTCCTGGGTTGGGCTGGCAGAGAGCCTGACCAGGTCAAGTGCCTGGGGACAGTTTCACAAGTGCACCCTCAGCAGCATTCCCCGGTTGCCACCAGAGCCAGCCCAGCTCCCACATCTCCCAGCCTCCAGCTCAGCCCCAGCTGTGCCAGCACAAGTTTCTGCACAAGGCGTACACAACCTGCATCAACTATTTCTGTAAAACAAACCCAGACAGTAAAGTAACACTTTTCAGACAGACCAGCTTCTGGACCTCGCTCTTCACACCAACACAGAATTTCACTCTGGCTTAAGCTGCCCCGACTGCGACATCAGCAAGGACATGCCACAGGTGACCAACGCCGCAGTCACCTCTCACCTGCCCTACCCATAGCTCCTGGGACGGACTAGCCAATTTTCTGCCATTCCGCTGGATGGAGATCAAGATAGCTACTTCGATAGGAAAATACATGACCTACATAGGGATGAAATTGTTGATCCCCTTGCCAAATAAGTTTGCAGTCTGTGGCAGAGTCGCTAACTTCACAAGCCATCAGTCTTTGAGGCAAAATTAAAGGACTGCTCTTGTGAGCAACATGACCTTGCTGGAGCAGAAGATGAAGCTCAACCTACATATTTCTAAACAATGTAGTTTACAGAGATTTCTTCAAAGGCAATTCTGATCTTTTAAGACTCAGAATTCCCCAAGATGCATTAAAAAGCTGCTGAGCTGAAAATCTTCACGTCTGTTTTTTTTCCCCATGTTCCATAGGGAAGTAAGATAAAATAATGCTTTTAGTAGTTCTAAAGTCACTGCCGACATCCTCTGTCATTCCCCACGTGTGCGTACCACACCTTTAGCAGTGATGCCCTTGTTAAATAGCATCCTACCTGCTGTTTCCAGCCTCCCTCCCCCGCTGGAAGTGAGTTTACACAAGTGAGGAAGTACACTGGCTCTGAAGGCAATCCCTGCGGTATCCAAAGCGATCAATACAGCCCACCACAGGGTTGTGTGGGGAGTCTCAGGGAAAAACAAACCAACAAAACAATAAAGTCTGATTTTACATAACTGTAGAGGTCTGATTGATTCCAGTTCCAATCCACTTTTTCCAAGTACAGGTGCAACCTGTGTTATTTTATCTTGGAAGACTCTTGATATTAATAAATACAAAACATTTCAAGTGTCACAACAATCTTACTTGCTGTCCTTGTCTCCCTATATATTAGCACTTATATAAATCAAATAATTTTCGTTTACTGTGGGGAAAAAAAAGAAAAGAAAAGGTAAGAACAGCACAAGTCCTACACATTAAGACACCTGTTCCCAGAGATGGCACTTCAAAGCCTACGAAGAGTGCATTTCCATACTCATGGAAAATGGTTACCAATGGCTTCTATGGGCACACACTGAACTGTTTGTTCTTCATAAAATAATGAGCTATTTTAGGGAATGTAAGCATGAGAAAACTGCAGATTCACACAGGTGTGACAGGGTGTTTGGCCAGCTATCAGTAAAGAAAGGCAGTAGTAGGCATCAAAGGAGCAGCCTTCAGCTGCATGACCTACGCTGCTGCCAGTGATAAAAGAAAATCCCAGGGAAGAGAAATGCTCCATTTTTGAGAACTTTTTTCTTTTCTTATACTCAGGGATTTTTCATCCACAGAAAAGCAGAGTTCCTTTTATTCTTCCTGCTTTCATTGCCCTCCCTTCTTCTAGCCCTTTTGCTTTGCAGAATTCCCACCTTTAAGATAGCAGCTATATTTCGCTTTCTTCCAGTGATTATAGTTTTGCTATAGGCGAATAATCCAAGCAGTGGACAGCTACATACGAACTTCTAGCACGATGCACACATTTCTGAATTTTTAATACAGGAAGTTTGGAGATCAAGTGTGCAGAGCATACTGGGGATGAAAAGCTTCAAGATCAGAATAACGCAGAGGAGCCCAAATACTGAACAATATTTCACATAAAGCTCAGCAGGCAGAGCCTGAGGGGCACAGCCAGGTGACTGTGCTCTCGATATGACAGGCTCAGCTTTTCTTCAGCAGGATCCTCAGGCTCAGCAAACCTGAATCTTCCTCAGCAAACAGGCAGCCCTAACTACTTTAAATGCAGAAGGTCTTCTACATGTGACAACACAGACACTGGCATATATTGGCCTGGAACCTTAGCAAATCTCTTCCCTAATTCTCTTCAAGTTCAGACTGGAAAAAAACCTCCACATGGAGTAGGAAGGGATTTCAGGTAGCAACTGCAGAATCTGGGCTTTCATTTAATAAATGTCTCCAACCTTTTTCATCAGTAAGAGCCTTCAAGAAATGAAGGACTATCAACTGAGGCACTGCTGCCTCCCAAAACTGAAAGTATCTGCTGCTGTGTAGTAGCTTCACCAAACTTAAGCCAGAAGTGCTCCTATTTCACTAGATTTCACACTCCACAGAGTCCAGTGATTTGGGTAAAATGAGAAGTTCAGTCAGCTCCACCCAAAATAACCTAGAAAAAACCTGCTTACACCACCATGTCAGCAGGAAGAACACAAAAACACAAATAGTGGGAAGTAGGACAGGTTATCAGGCACCTCCAAATTCTCAGTGCAATCAGGAAGCTTCTGAGTTGAAAGGCAAGAAGTAGTGGAAAAAAAGCTATCCTCTTCCAAGACAGCTTGAGGGAGAGCGGAAGTCCCCCTAAATCCAGTGTGAAGAATCCAAGGACAGCACACCCACCAGAACCCAGATAGATGACCTCCTCTAACCCTCATGTCTGGTGAAAGCAGAAATCCCATTCAGGGCACTCTGCTGGTGCAATTCCCGATTCATACTGATGTCTAAGAACAGGCAGCAGCTGCTGCTAATGTTTTGAGACACCATTCTTATTTTCTGTTTGGCCACCAGCACAGCAGCTTACAGTGCAGATGCACCCAGAGAGCAACTGGGACAACTCACTGGCATGTTTTACCAAACGGTATGTACTGGTGCATACCTGCAAGCTCATGCTTGATTTTCAACCTAGGAATGACACATTTCTTCCCCTAGCTCAGTGAGGCTTGATCTTCCATTACACTAGGTGCACAAATATTTAAATTTAAAACACACTGGTAAAGTTCAGCGATCAGCACGTAAATCCAAGTTCACTATTGCAGGGAGTAGTTATTTTACAACTTGAGCTGATCACAAATTCCCCATCAACTGTTCTTAACAGACAGCAGTAATTAGTTGGAAAATAAATCTCTTTCCCGTATGGCAGAGCAGGGCTTCAGCTGGTACAAGGACATGGCCCTCACTCGATGGGCAAGTTGGGTGTCAGACAGTTGTTCCAGCTTTGCACAAATAAACTCTTCAAAACCTTGAGGACTTTGAGGGAGAGCGTTCCATACAGCCTGTTTTCTTGGTAGCGCTACTGGAAGATGACTCAGATGCAAAGCTCGTCAGGGTTTTACCGTGTGTATTCAGGTGTATTTCTATGTGCACAACAATTATGTCATGTGATAGGAGTTATCGGAACGTGTTTGAATATTCTCCATTAACAGGGGTGAGTAGGTAATGGTTCTGTGACGGCGCAGGATGCGCGCGTAAATAAGGCACCCGTTTGGTCGTTTCTATCATTTTTGACTCGCTAAGCAAGGACAGAGGAATTTCTATAAGCCAGCAGTAGGCCTATTAGATTTCTCACTTAACTTCATTCTCTGTAGCACAATAAAGATGCCAGGAAGGCTTTATTAATTTAAGCTTAGAGTGACTTTTATGGAAGTTAAAGAAAAAACACCACGCCTTATGTTACCAGCCCTTCTCAGTATTATTGAAACAGAAGCCCCAAAAAGAGCTCCAAACCCCTGGCTGGTAGTGGGTTCCCTTTGTGTACAGTACACATGAGGATTATTCCTGGAATGCAGAACACTCCTTGAAATCTAGTAAAATTAGACAATCATTCCCTTCCAGGCAAAAAAAAAAACAACCAACCAAACACCAAATAACACACCTAAATAGACCAGGAGAGAAGGCAAAGAACTGACATCCCACCAACAATGGAAGCTCCTTCAAGGAACTTGTCACTGGGGGAAGGGGAAGGAAGGAAAACAAATTCAGGAATTACACTGGCTGCTCCCTAACAAGGGGAACTCTCCCTGTCAAATGGGGGAAGGGGGTAAAATTTATCATCAACAAATCACATATTCAGATCATTGGAATTCCCAGCTCATCAAGATGGATTTTTGAGCTCCTGTGTTCAGAAACTTCAGCTCACAAAGCATTAAATATGAAATTTAGAAACTTTTGACTTAAACAGCGATCCACTGGTTGAACTCCCTGCATGCTCGAGCTACTGTATGCTGGCTCACCATAACTGCCTCAAGCATGGAAGCAGAACAAGCTAAGACAGAGCACCGCTTGGAAAATGACCTGGGTCTTCAACAGTAGACTGTTTTCTGCTTCTCTTACTTTTCATAGTGAGCAAAATAGGGAAAGAGCTTCTGAGAGCAAGTAGGAGCAAGAGGAGACTGCTGGGAAGCCAGAGGCAGACAGAGGCCATCAGAAACACACCCTCAAGTCAGTGACCTCCGTCCTCACCACGCTCAACAAGGCAACGACGCAGGATACGACCCACCGACACCTCTCTGACCCTACTTTGCCTGTCCCTCCCCACTGCACCGAGGTACCGCGGCTCCCGGAGGGTGCGCCGGCTGCCTCACACACCAGCACCGCGGGCAGCGCGCGGCGCAGCCCGGCAGGATATCTGGAGACCGGGAAGCAGGTGGGCAGGAAGAAGAAAGGGTAAAACCACAAAAGAACTCGTTGACCACCCTCCATCTCTCGCCTCCCGAGCAGCAGGCAGGCGCCCGGTGCCCTGCCAGGGCCACGGGTAACCAAAGAACCATTCTGCCCTGCCCTCCCCTTCCGCGGAACCGGGCTGCAGCCGGGGGCGGCAGCGGTTACCGACCGGGCAACTCGGGAGTGAGCAGCGGACGCGCCGCGGAGCTGCCCGCCTCTGACCGCGGCCGTCCCCCGGG
>VWZK01022260.1:135755-276951 GCA_013396935.1 Baryphthengus martii
GGGGACGCCCGCTCGGCCGCGTTCCATCCCCACGTGTCAGGACTTCAGGCTTGAGCCGACTGCCCGCGACAAACCGCGGCGGGGAAAGCCCACACGAGCTTTACCTCGTGCGGAGCTCCCGCGGGTGACCCGCGCAGCGTGGCGGCCAGGGGAGTCCTGCGCGGGGCAGCGTTTTCCCCGGGGAGCTGCGGCCCGCGCCCGTTTCCCACCGCCGAGGTTGGGGGGAGGCGACGAGTTTTGTAGAGCTCCAGCTCTGGAAACTGCCGAACGGAGCGGGCGTCCCGGCCAAGCGCAGGCGGGGCGGGAAAGGAAACGGGGTGGTGGGAAGAGGGAAGCCCCGGGCGGGGGGAGATGAAAAGTAAAAGTGAGGAAGGCAATTAGAAGTAACGTCTCATTCTTGTGTCAGATTTTAAGGGTAAGATAACTTCTTTCAGGCTTTCTGACAACCTGCTGGGAGGCAGAACTGCTAATTCTCCGGAGGCCGAAGCAGAAGGCAGGAGCAGTTGGCTGATGAAGTGGTTGAGCAGGGAAGAAAATGAAGACAAGTAAAACTGAAAGTGAGGCATTTGGAAAATAGCCTGATTTAACCCCGGGTTGGCTGAAGCCAAACTTGGAGGGCACCGCTACATGCGTGGCTTTTACAAACAGGACCATAGCCAAGGCTTTAAAATTAATAACAGAGCAAAAATAAGGGAATAAACCCTGTACCTGTCCACAGCTCTAAAGGAATCTTGGGGTTTCTTTTGGAAGCAAAGACTGGGAGCCACTAGTGCCGCTCCAGCGAGCAGACACCAGGACCAGGAGCGCAGGGCCCACGGCAGCCGTGTGCCAGGGACTGCTGAGGGGCGCTGGGCTGCCCACTGCCGCCGTCATTTTCTCTTTACTGCTTTTAATCTCGTGGATAATGGTGTTCCTCTCTTTGTAAAACACTCAGCAAAGTACTTAAGACATTGAAAAGGGGGAACTGTAACAGTAGGAAAAAATCAGCAAGAACTAATGGTTTAAAATATTACAAGAGAAGTGAGTAACAAAGTGCTAACAAAGTCATGGTGTTCTTTCGTATTCCTGTATTTGTTCAAGCACAGAGTATACTTCTAAAAAGCATGTTTCATTTTAATATTTTTTTTTAAATTTTAGAGCATGTGTAGATCACAGAGAAATGGCATATGTAAAGAAGCTGACCGAATACCTTTTCTTTTCCAGATGTCGTCAAAAGTGTTTATGAAGAAAGTAATTGTGTAATTTTTTTAAGGATAATTGCTTTTGAAATGAATACCTCAGAAAATATTTGCAGGTAGTTCTGACTCAAGTCAAAAGATCTTATTTTTCCACACCTCTTTATTTTTTAACTCGGAAAACCCCTGCTCTCATTCAACCATATGAATTTATGAATGTAATCAGGAATGTGCATATGGTCACTTACTCCCTTTTACCACTTACACTCACAACAAAAGAATTCAGTGTTATCAGCGTCTGTTTGAACTTTAAAGCAATAAACAAACAGGTGATTGTTTTCCCATGAGCAAAGAAAGGGAAGGTTTGTTTCAGGTAAGCTCTTACCTATGTGAAAAGGAAGAACAGAGCAGAGAACAAAGTCTGCAGAAACCTCTTTTTTTTTTTTTTTCTGCCCTGGGGTCAATGTCTCCTACATGACCTCATGTGCTGCACACCAGAACCCCATCCAGCTTTACAGAGGTGGGGTAACAAATTATTCAGTAACAGGAGCAGCCATTTTCTGTTGGTGATTTCTGTTTTGGAGAAGCTGGTTGCTTGCTGCTCGTTTTTTTTTTTTTTCTTCATACATTCAAAAGTCGGTATTTTTGTACTCGACACTTAAAGCTCTGTTCTTAATTGACTGCAAATAACAAACCCACAAATGTCAAAAGCTACTAGAGCACAATAGGGGTCTCAGCCAATATCTTTAGGTGTCTGAACTGAAAAAGGAAAAAATGGGTTTAAATTCAGTTGCCAGGAAACAATTGCATTTACCTAAAATACCCCATTTTGGTTAAAACCTCCAGCATTGTTCAACTTGAAGCAATCATACCATTTCTGTGGAGGGTTACCTTATCCCTTTAGAAAGCCTCTCCCTCACTCTGCCCACTCCCAAACTATAAGTAATTTTTTTTTCAGTTTCCAAATGGCATTTTAGGTTTGTTTTTTTTTAAAGTCAAAACCAGGTTAGGAAAGATGGATCATTTCATTTTGGAATTAACCCAAAGTCTTCCCACTTTGGAAAGCCATTTCCAACCCAGTGGGAAGAGCAGAGGTGCCCATGAAGCAGGGAAGAAGCACACAACCTGCTGTACTTTGCAGTCCCAACATGAAAGGAACTTTCTGTAAACAAAGGCAAAGCCTCTTCATTGTTTTCTTTCAAACTGCTCCTTAAAATACCCATTGGTGGAGGCCTTCAGAAAAACAAAGGCAGCTGCCACCCTGGTGCTGTGGCAGGTATTGTCGTGCCAGTCCCTGCACCCCTTGTTCCAGAGGAAGCAGCCCTCGTTTAGTTTGTTTGTGAAACAAGATGCTGTAGGATCATAAAATGTTTAGGTTGGAAAAGACCTTTAAGATCATCAAGTCCAACCATTAACCCAGTACTGCCAAGTCCACCACCATGTTCCTGTTTAACTGGGCACTGTCTGGAACAAATCATTTCACCTGGGACTTGCTCTGTAAGAAATGTGCTGATCACTCTTCCACAAAGTGCATCCACTCAGGGACATGCTGCTCTGGTTGGATTTGCCACATGGGCTCATCCTCAGTGATCCAACAAGGCTGCTTAACACTTGGACTTTGCTGTGTGGAAAACAAAGCTCTGGGATATTTTGTCTCTTTAGGCTATAGTTAAGGTCTTACTTTCTGACAATTTTATTTTTTCTCCTGTTTGTCACCTCACATTACTGAGGAGCAGAGCTGGATGCACTGATCAAACCTCAGGGGAAATAGAACTCTGAGATAGTAGTTAGCAAATATTATGGAACGTACCCAAGATGTAGAAAGATTCTTGTATCTGACTCCCAAGTTCACTATGAAAGAAGAGGCCTAAAACGTATGGAGGCACCGTCAGGAAACTGGACAGCTTTGTGATTCCCGAGTGAGAGGTTCACAGTTCCGTTGGTGGCTGGCTTTGGTGGAAGGACCTTAGCATGGGGTTAAGAAGCTCCCCTCCCTCTACTTTTTGTTTCTGTTCTCACCCTTTCTGACAGCTTCAGCCACTCCAGCACAGCTGTGGTTAGGAAATATTGCCGTTCCCCTCCACAAACTGCCCAGTCCCTGATGTCTCCTTCAGGAGTTCCCATCAGCCCAGGTTGCAGCACAACCCACCAGACACCTGCACTTGTGCAGTGAAGGAGCCAACAAACTGCCTTAAACCACACAGGCTCCTTCCATGGGCTTATGGCAAAGCTGGCAGAGAGTGGAAGAGAAAGAGGGATCAATAGAGAAATTCTAAAAGCTAAAAGAATATAAAAAGGGCAGCTGGAAAGTAAGTGTGGGAAGGTTTAAGATTTGCTCACAAGCCGATCAAACTAAATAAAGGTTTCTGACAAAGAAGAAAGTTTAATTCATCCTACCAAAGCCTCACGCAGCGGATTCTGGATTTCTAATGTTAAATTTTAAGCTACCTTTGCCATGCGGTTTTTCATGAGCAGCATTAGTAAACATAATGCAGTTCTTTCTACTACTCTAAGCACTAAAGAAATTGAGTAGATTCCCCTACATCTGTTTATTAAGTAAGTAGTAAATATATTATTTGCTTTTGTGAGTGCAGAGGATAAAATCTTGTATCTAAGGGAAAAGTTAAGAATATGTCACCTGGCAGCTAAGACAAGATTGAATAGCAAAGGCAGGAGAGGTCGGGGTGAATCTGGAGGCTACAGCCTTAAGAAGCCTCAGCCTCCACAAGCCTTGTGAAAATACAACTTCGTTTGCAGCACCAAACCTGCAGGACTCTGTCCAAATCGACCCCTTCACGACCTTCAAGCCGTGACCGCCTCGCGCAACACAGGAGGACGCAGGAGTTCTCAGGCTTGCACTGACCAGGTTCCCTTTGAGCTGCAGCTGCATCTCTGCACACTTCAACTGCAACCTGCCAGGTCAATTTTTTTCCAATCCTTTGCTCTGGGTATGTTTTATTTTGATTACTCTCTTTAGAAGTAGCTTGCCATCATCAGGAGCAGTGGGTGAGTGTGTGACGAGGCTATTACACAGGGCTGTTTATGAAAGAGTGAGACATTGAGGTCTGTAGGACAGTCCCCAGCCACTGCTGAATCAGGGTTCTTCCCAAGCCATGGGTCAATATTTACACCAGTGCACATGGTCAGGCTACCCCCTGCCATAGGCAAGGCTGGCTCCGCCAGGGCAGTACTGTAAACCCCCAAAGGCAGGAAAACCCTCTGTCAGGTGAGCTCTGTCTTGCAACCATGGGATATATCGCACTCACCTATGATAGGGACACACCCTGGTGACTCCTGGGGCTGTCAGGGGTGTCACTCAGCCACAGGTTTACTCTGGATCACCTTCACCATCCTTGGCACTTTGTACACCTGCACCAAAGATCTTTATCTTTCAGCAAACAAGCCTGCAGCGAGGGAATAAATTCCTAACTATGACCTTTGGGTGCTCTGAGATTTTTTTTTTCACCTACAAACAAAACAAATATTTTATTACTTTTCTTTTCCCCAAACAACCCTTATCTCTGTTGTTTTACTAGACCCTTGTGTGCCCACTGGAAGCAGTGCACTGCAATCTCCCCTTGACCCTGCTGGGGACATCAGGCCTCTGTCTTCCTCGAGTGCGTAGACATCCCTTGCAATGTACACTAGGAGCTGAATGTGTCTTTTCTACCTTGAAGTAACTGGGAGCTGTTTAACCCAAATGGGAGATCACCCCAGGGAAGCTGGAGCTGCTCTCATAGTGGTGAGAGTCTCCAATCCCAGCATGAGCCCCTCGGCACTCGGCTGTCCGCCACGGAGCATCAGCAGCTGCCACCTGTCTGCCTACTCAGCTGCTCGGCGTGGGGCTTGGCGGGAGCCGAGGACAAACCACCAGCACTGAACTTCTCGGCTGAGGCAGAGACAGGTCTGCTCTTGACAACCAGCCCCAGTGCTGCAGGTTAGAGTTAGGAATAGGGCCAAACACTCAGTCACTCTCAGTTATATATATAAAAAAAAAAAAAATTAAAAAAAAAAATCCCCATCAGCCTGTCTTAGAGAAGACATATGACAGAAAAGATCAATTGGTTTGGTATCAGTTGCTCATTTTACTGGCCCATTATTTGTTCAGAAGTCAGGGAGAGCTTCTCCCACAAGCAGGTTTCTCCTGGTCCTTTTTCAGCTCAGCAGCCACAAAAGTGTCCCAGCACTCCACAGTTCTGACCTGAAAATGTGAACTTCCGCGTTCCTGCCAGTGTGGATTCTGACTCCCCAGCCCAGAGTCACCTACAGCTCCATGCAGGTGCCCCGCAGCAGCTGAGTGGGGCAGTGGGGACCTGTGCAGGGGACAGCACAGCCAGAGCTCATCCTTATCAAGCGTGACAGGTGCCCTCAGCCATGCCCGAGGAGGGAGCAGCCTGCCTGTGTGAGGGCTTGTGAAAGGCACTGTGCCACTGCGCACCCACATCAGTAATCGGCCTTGAGCTGGAAAAACAGTGCAGGGCCATCGTCACGCCCCATCAAAACGAGCTGGCCGAGCACTGCTGTGGATTGGAACTGCAACGGGCACTGCTGGGACGGCAACATGTGCCTAACCCAGGGCAAGGGGAGTAAAATATATTTAGCTTTGTGAACCTGCACTATGTTTGTAACCTAATGGGTGTGATTTTTCTGTTGAGGCTCATTTTACGCTACAATAGTGACAAGAGGTCATGGCAGGTGGGATTTCTGTGGCTTAGTACGAGGTGCTGCAAACCCCCTGCCTCCTATTAGCGCTAACCAACTGTTTCAGCTGTTGGGTTGTGGGAAGCAGCTGGTAGCAGTGAACGGTGAAGGGATGGGTGCCACCATCTCTCCAAGTGGGAAGTGGTTGGGTGAGAGATTCCAAGGCTGCTCTTGGGAGCTGGCTGCTGCCCAGCAAGGTCGCAGAGGGATGGGAGCCAGGCACCTCGGCAGTCTGTCCTGCTGCCTCAGCAGTCTGTCCAGCCGCATGTCTGCAGCTGCCGAGTACAGGAGCAGCACAGGGATGTGCCTACCACAGGGTGCCATTGCTGTCTGTGGCAGGGCATGTCCCAAAAGGGACGAGACCACTTTTATCACTGAAGGATAACATACCACAAAGGCAGAAGCAGCTTCTTCAAGGCTTTCCCTCCCACTTACGTGCATCTCTTCACAGCTCAGCAGCTCACTGTGTCTGTCAGGTATGAACTTGCATTTGATAACCAGAGGCTGGTGAGGGGGTGCTGATACTGGCACTTATCCCCAGTGCTACACAGGGCAGGGGACGAGAAGCTGAAGGGCTGTGGGGCAGCACAGCAGCAATGGTGTTTCTGGGTGAACCTGTGTGCACAGCCCTGCAGAGTCAGAACACTGCTCTTGCCCAGCACAGCTTTCCTCACAGCTGTGGCAGCAAAAAAGAAGAGAAAAAAAAACCAAACCCACAACCCACCAAACCTCACCTAGTTACTTTATGGTATAAATCAGAAACACTAAAGAAACAACTGTTCATGTAAAGCAGTTTGGTTTCACTTGGAACATACTTAAGAAGCTAGGACTCTAAGGACCACTTATTCCACACTTTAATAATCCCAATGCTGCTCATCCCCATCCGACCAGTAAAGCGGCGCTGAGCTTTACGTGAGGCACGGCTGTCGGGCCACCTTTCCACTGAGGGTCCCTGTAGCACGGAACATGGAACAACTTGTGAAGGAAAGTGAGGCCTGCGACCACGGGGACAACAGCTCCTGCCGGGCTGCCGGTGCCTGACACCTCAGACCAGGCACTGGCAGCTGAACTGGGGTGGATGCAACAGCCGAAAAAATTTGACCTGCCCAGCTGCTGCCATCAGGGGCTGCTGGGGGTCGTGTGGAGCAACAGGAAGGGGGGGGAGGTGGAGGCACACACTACACGCCCGACAAGAGAGACCCCCTTCCCCGGGAAAAGAAACGTACATTTTAACTTCCGGCGAGTTTTGCAGTTATGCTACCTGATGGCAAATATAACCAAGAACAGTAATTTCCTTTACCTGTGTGAAACCCTAGGGTGAGTAATGGGTCCGAGGAGCTGAGCACAGCAGCGCAGCATCTCTGTCTGTTCTGTGATCCCCCATTCTGTGATTCTGTCCCGCTGGCTGGGCAGCGTCCCCCAGGCAGGGGCAGGCAGGAGCAGCCACGCTGCCCGGTGCCGCTGGTCTGTGCCCAGCCAGGAGCAGCGAAGGCCAGCATGGCTGCGGCTGGGCCGAGCACACAGGTGCTGAGCTGGGGCTCCTGGCCACCCCCTCAACCAGCTGAAGCTGCTTTTTATGATTTGCTGTGAGGCTCAGCACTGAGCAACACAACCCAGGCGTTTTGTACTTCTGTGAAGATCAGCCTGGCAGTGGGAGCTCTCTGCCCAATTGTGGGGAGTGATTTGGTGACAAAAATTGAGATATTCAGTGTCTTCATGGCCTCTGGTCTTTCCTGATACGATCTGCCTTCTGCTTGCCCAGGGAGAAAGTCTGGAGCAAGGAAGACTCACCCTCGATGGAGCAGTATCAGGTAAGGGAGCAACAAATGGGATGTGGAGAAATTCCTGGGACTTGCTGGGATGCACACAGGAATGCTGAGGGAGTTGCCATTCCTTGCTGTCCTTGAAGGGTTGTGGTGCTTGAGGGAGGTTCTGGTCAGAGTAGCTGATAAACCAGAAGGTCTTCTGCTGTCTAGAGGGACAGGTTGAAAGAAGAGGCTGATCGAAACCTCAATAGGTTCAGCAAAGGGAAATATAGAGTCCTGCACCTAGGGAGAAACAACCCCAAGCACAAAGCTGGGGGCCACCCAGTTGAAAAGCGTGTTTCCAGAAAAGGACCTGGGGGACAACAAGTTGACCATGAGCCAGCAATGGGCCCTTGTGACAAAGGCAGCCAACAGCATCTTGGGTTGCATTAGGCAGAGCATCACCAGCATGTTGAGGAGGTGATCCTTCCCCTCTGCTCAACGCAGGTGAGACATGTCTGGAGTGCTGGGTCAAGCAAAGGGCCATGAAGATGATGCAGCAACTGGAGCATCTGAGGTAGGAAGAAAGGCTGAGGAATCTGGGACTGTTCAGCCTGGAGAGGAGGTGACTTGGGAATCTTGTCAGTGCGTATGAACATCTACAGAGAGGCGTAACAATGAGGGAGCCAGGATCATCTCTCTGGTGCTCAGTGACAGGACAAGGGGCAAGAGGCACAGGGAGAAGTACAGAAAATTCTGGTTAAACATAAGAAATACTGACTTTACTGTGAGGATAACTGAATGCTGTACCAGGTTGCCCAGAGAGGTTATGGTCTCCATCCCTGGAAATATTCAAAACCTCTCTGGACACAGTTCTCAGCCCCTGGTCTTAACAGCATGTTAGTCTCAGCCATCCTGTGACTTTGTGAAACCTACAGAAAGGAGCTGGGCTCCAAAGCCTTCATCAGCTTCCACCCACACCCCTCCCTGCTTGTTAATAAGGGTCCTGTGCTGCAGCACATGAGAAAACTCTCAGGTGCTCTGTCACAAGATTTTAATGACCTGCCTTCCCTACCCAGGCAGAGACCAAGGCATTATGATGGGGTTGTCCTCAAAAAGGTCACTACAGACCACAGAGCCAAACAGGAATCTGGTTGGTATCTCTAGGAAGAACTTCTGGATAAATCAGACTTTTTCATCTGTCAAGAGAGCCTACTGAGTCACTGACGATTGCTGGACTCTAGAAACGAAGATAGGTGGATTACTGATTTACAGCACTGAGTAATATTTCTTAATATTTTATTTTCCTTTACATGATTGCTTCAGTTAATGAAGTTTGGGGAGGGAGAGGTGTTTGAAACAGTCCCAAGGCCTGGGCTTCAGCAGAACAGGCAGCAGCATAGCCAACATGATTCTGCTGGCAGACTGTCTTTTTATGTGCAACCACAAAATTAGGCTAAAGCTTGCCAGAAGCTGTCATCTAAAGATGTAAAACTACTGTAAATAGAATTTCTCCAATGGCAATGTCACTGAACCACTGTAACGCAGCACAGACGGCGTTACACCACACACTGCCTGACACCTTCTGCGCTCGCGATGGCTTTGAACTGCTGCTTCCGCTGGAAATCTTATTTGGTAAGGATTTATAAATTGGCTGCATTCGCTTGCTTCTCTCTGAAGGCTGGCACACAGCTCTCTCCTGTGGTGTTTTTACCGCGTTTTACTTTATTGCTTTTTTTTTTCTTCCCTCCTTGGCACAAAAGTGCCACAGAAGTAGCCTGACTCAAACCCCAGAACCATTAAGTCCTCACTAGAGGCTAAGATGCTACACAGATATTTTAATGAAGAAAAAAATAGGAGAAAGCCTTGCCTCTCACATTAGATACGTAATTTGAAGAGCTACCGCAGAACTTGTGGGAAGAGGAACACCCTACTCCTGCTGCAGGAGGTGTGGGGAAGTCTGGGCAGGGCTGGTGGCACCTGCTGAGCTGCTGGTGGCTGGGTGCAAGGCATCTGCTGGGGCACTGACTCTTGCCTTGATGCAAACCCCACGTTCCCCAGGTTAAGACGTGGCTCTTGGGGCTGGTGGTTGCAGAAGCTGACTGGCCTGTAGCATGCAGGGTGCTCGCAGGCAGCCATCCAAATCATGTGTGGGAGAGGCTGACAGGGTCTAGTCCCTGCCTTCTCTGCCAAGATCTGTTTACTTGCCTGGGTCGTCTGACTCAATGACTGACTTGGGTACCTGAGCACATCACACTGGTGCTTCCACCTTTTGGGTTTTATTTATTTTTGGTGGTGGTGATGGGGAGGCTGAGCTGACATAGTGAGCTCTTGGTCAGCTAAGATTAAAATTACCCACCTAGCCCATTAGTGAGATGGGTCCAGCTCTGAGGGTGGTATAAACCACTTTGTGGCCGTGACTCTAGATCTGCCCAGCACTGCTGTGCTGGGTTAGGCAGAAGCAGAAAAGGCTTTCTCAACCTGAGGAGTTTGTGCTTTGACACCAGCAATAGTATCTGCCTTTCTAGAGCTCTTGGTCATGTTCAAGCTTTGCATAAATCTATGTTTATTAGGGAAATGACAGACGTATATGGCAAGGGAGAGAGAATTGTTCAGGTATGATGGCTCTAAACAAGCAGGGACAGGATATAATGTACGTGTGTTGGTACTACCAACAGCAGGAACCTCCTGTGGCAGCCTCTGCCCAGTGGAGCCACTTGCTAGAGCCAGCACTCCTTCCCCAGTTTCCATGGGCTTAAAGTGGCTGTAAGGCTGTGAGGTCTCTCTGCTAATTCAGAGATCTGGTGAGTCAAATGTCCTCTGCAGCTGCCTCAGCAGCTGTACTGTGGCAGATGATGTCTTAAACTTCTGTGAGCACGCAGCCCTTGGCACTTGGTGCCACCGAGGTGGAGAAGTGAGTTTGATTGCAGAGGAGTGGCAGATTTCAAATGCAATGAGTAAGGCTTAAACTAAGTAATCCTTGTAAATAAGAAAGCTTTATGCTGTAGGCTGTACCTGAAGAGGCTGAGAAGGAACGCTCCTTGTTGGCAGAACAGCTCAGAGGCAGAGGGGTTCTGGTACCTCTTCATTACCCTGCTCAGTTGAAGCTAAGGAGCCTGTTACATCCAGCAGCTGGTTAGTAAAGCCCCATTCCAAGCTTTAAAATTGCTCTTGGTTCTTCTTTGGAGAAAAAAATACAGCTACAGAAGGTCTTCTGGGTAAAATCTGTATTTCCTGAGATTAAGGGCCTTGTGCTTAACTTTTGTGCGGTGCAGGACTTGTCAGGCCATCCTACCTCAGTTTGTAAGGTAAGATCTTACCTTTGAGCAGATGCACAGTTAAAATAAAGGCCACCCAACCATATGATTGGCTTTAACCACATGATTCTCATGCAAGATCACCAGATGAACACAGGACAGTACGATAGGTTACAGAAACTTTACCTTTTAGTTTCCTAGGGCTGTAGCCTCAAAGCTGAATGTCATCTATATTCCTATGTTTGATCACCACCAAGAGCTTTATTAGGGTTTGTAAGATTGTCAGCAAAAGGTCAACCTGACAAAAATTGTAGCACAAAGCAGTTAGTTAATGCAAATTATTCAATGGCACCCAGTTCTGATGTGGTTTTTTTTTGATTCTTGGGGAAGGCTGATTCTTGTTTGTACAGGAAAGTCTTGACAAACAAACAGGAGAGAGCCATGGGAGGAGGTGCTGTGATCATGTCCAGGGCAGATGAGGGATACCTAGCTCTTCTGCTCTTACAGCTCTGAGGAGCCTGGCCTACAGGAACATCAGAGGCTTACAGAGTAATACTACAGAGGCTGAATGCTGTTGGCACATTCATTTCTGGAAGGAAACTTCTGAGAGGGTACATTACTCAGGGGATGGGAGGTGAAAAATAAGAATATCAGAGCCAGGCTCCTGTGCAGGTTTCAGACTGGGTCTGTGCATTCTCAGAGCCCAGCATGTGTGCACGTCAGCCCTTGCACTCCAGGGAAGTCATAGGGTTTAAATGCTTCCTTCCCCACATTTGTTCCCATGAGAGTATTGTGGATCCATTGGTCTGGCTCAGCTTTAGGAGGGGCTTCCGTTGGTGCCTTTATTTAGGACACAGAGAGGCCGCTAAGGAGGGCCACCATGGCACTGCTGGGGACTTGTGTGCACCAGGCAGTGCAAGGAGGCAAAGGCTGGTACTGCCGAGCGTCTCATGGGCAGAAGTGCCATCATGCGGCCAAAACGCCATGGAAAGCAACCTCGAGAGGCAGAACATCAGTGGCGGTGAGGGGCAGGGTGTGCTGAGACACACTCCTGTACCAACAGCCAAGTTCCAGGCTTTGGGCTAAGTCAGGATGCAAACAATTTTTTCAAGCTAAAATGCAAGGTTATAAATACCAGATTCCTTCAGTTACAGCAACCCAATAGGAAAAAAAAGGAAACATACTCAAATGCTTGGTCTCCATCTGGCTTTAGCTTCAAACAGAAGCCTGTTCTCAGATCTGTGTTCGTTCTGCAGACACTTCAGCGTATGCTTGAGTAAAACAGAAGGGCAGACCTGGGTCTGTAGCTCTTGGGCTGGCCTGGGCTCATACACCGTGCCTTCCCACAGTGAGGAGCTCCTCTTACATGGCTGCACTCAGCCTGTCCTGGTCGCAGCACCACTGGGAACACAGCTACAATGTCATTGTTAAAGCCACCACTTAACTACTCTCCCACAAGAAGGATCCCTGTTCTTGTCTCCTTGATGTTGCTTTAGGCAAATCACTGATCTCCTATTCCATACAGAAGAGTGTAGCAAGGAGGACAGAGGAAAAGCAAGAGCTTTGAGAGGAACAGAAGATACCAGTTTGAGGGGAGTGAGGAAAGTGAGGGTTGTAGAAAGGAAAAGGGAGAAAAAGATACCTCAGGAAACGAGGAGAACTCAGAAAGGACCACAGGAGAGGAGGCAGTAAGTGGTTGGCCATGGCCACATCTCCAGTTACCTTCCCCAGTTACGTGAAAAGCTCTTCAGTATGGTCTCTAACAGTCCACCGTTTTTCTTCCAGACATGAGAGCATCGATCTCTGTCATAATTACACAACACTGCAAGACTTCCGGTGTCTATGGTGCACCACACCAGGGTTTTCTCAGTACCTGGGCGTGCCAAAAGGCCAGGCCGGGAGAGTTTGTCCCGGCAGACACGCTGTTTGATGCGTCAGGGAGCCTGTACGGAAACATGGAGAACATGGAGAGATGAGGCTGGGAAGGACCTTGGTAGGGTCCAGCACAACAGTTAGTTGGGTCTAAGAGTCCAAGTGCATTGCTGGGGCTTTTCACGGGACCTGCGCTACACTGCACACAGGCTTTGAAACCACAGCTAGCCTGAAGAAATGGTCTCTGGTGAGCATTGAGCTACCACGACTGGACCACTTCCAAAAGGTGTATTTAAGAACATCCTGATAATGTGTATCTTATTTGCAAAGGAGCTGGGTAGGGAGGTGCGTCCCCTGCAAATCTCTTGCATCTCTTCCCACAGTAATTTATATTAAAAGGGGAACTTCACTTTTAGTCCAACTATGTTTCCTTTTGAAGTAGCAGAATCTCTAATTCTGAAGAGTTTCAGCTTCAGGAGAATGGGAACAGAATGAAGGACACCAGAGACTGTGCAATGGGTTCTTATTTCAAGCCTCTGAACTGCAAGAAAAATCCCATTCCAAAAAATGACCAAAGCTGCTTACCAGTAGTGGGCAAGGGTAATATAGAAAAACTGACAATGGAAAGTGTCTCTGCCTTGTGATTTCATCTCTCTATGCCTCCCCTTTTAAAAAACAAAACAAAAAGGTAACAATAATTCTGTAAGAGGTTTCCCTTGTGAAGAACAGTCTGATACCGTAAGCAGCACTTCAAGTCCATCAGCACAGAAAACCATCTGCAGTGATGGAGACAGAGGACTTCAGCGGGTAAAGGTTCCAGTGCTGCACAGGGCAAACCGAGAGGTGGAGCGCTCCGGTCACAACGGGACGGCTTTTGTTTGCACAGCAAAAATGAGATGCGCTTGGCGTGCGATAGATGTCACACAGCACAGCCACGGAACGGTCCTGCTTTAAAAATGCCCTATAATCAACTCAAGCATCTCTATCGATATCATGAATCATTAAAAACCTCATTTGCAACCCCAAAAGCAAAACTGTTCTCAAAATTAAGTAGAGCTCCCTAGCTACACACTTAAATGAGATAAAAGCAGCAGGGCTCCAGTTGATGGATGGTTCCCTTTAACATCATCAGGAGTAACTGTTTGCTTAGGAGAGGGGCTTTGATCTTACCTCCAGCTTCTAAATGGGGAAGAAATACACAGTCTCCCAATGAAGACAGAACTCATGGAGACTTCCTGGCTCGCAGCACAGACTTCCATGTTGCATTTAATATTACGTTACTGCATTTTCCAGCTGTTTGGATGTTATTGGAGTGCAACTAAACTAATTCCAGCATTGAAATCTGGCAGTTTGAGGGTTGCTGGTCGTGAGGTGCAGCGAGGGAATTTCTAAAGCATTTACGAATTTTCTGCTGTGTCCTAAATAGGATTTTGGGGGATCTATGTGTAGAACTTTGCTTACCCAGAGATCAAAGGGGACCAGCCCTCTAGAATCCACGGTACAATAACAGCAAGTCATTTTGACATATGAGATGCTGTGCACATTAGGTAACAGTGAGACACTAACCTTTTTTCCTTTTTTAAAAGATTTCACAATGGAAGACAAAAAATTCACAGGAGTTTTAGAGACTTTATTTATGTATAAACAATTTAAACACTTTGCCATAAATTATCTTTGCCTGTCTCTAGTCTTTGCTTAGCAGCAAATTAAAATTAATATAAAAACTCAATGAACAATTCATACATGTATATTACAAAAAAGTTCTTGTACCAAAGTTCTTATTAGACTTTTTTTTTTTTTTTTTTTTTTTTTTTTTTTTTTTCCTGTGGTGACTGTAATGTGATTGTCTCAGTTTCTCGACCAAACAAACACACTAATAATTTTTAAATCTGAAACAGTGATTGTGCCCTCTGGCTGATGTATGTACAGGGTGATCTGACGTGGTGCCCATTTGCAATAGTGTAACACAATGCCCACAGCTCTACTGGAACTGATACCAACAAACTACTGAATCTAAACAGACTACACCCTGTAACTGTGTTATACTGTCCACAATGGAAATCTTCAAAGACAAACAGAGTATGAAATTTATTTGTAGTGAGTTATAGCCACCATTTTGAATGTAACTTTACACTCTGCCCTCTTTGAGTAAATTAAGCTTCAGGCCAGACAAGTGGAGGGTCAGAGCGCAAGTGTGGTTTTGTTACTTTTAAATATATTTTCCTTTACTATTTCCAGTGCGCTCTCACTTGCATTCTCATTGTCCTCCAGTTGCTACACACAAATCACCCCAAAGTCATGTTTTAAATGCACCTGTATTTTGCTTTAAATGAAAACCTCTTGGATATTTATCAAACAAGCAGTCTGAATCATCTGTGTTTCATCAGCTGGTTACTGAAAGTGGCCCACTTGAATTTCTTAGTTTGCTCACGTGTGAATGGAGTGAGGTAATACAATACGAGGCCTTCTTTTTGTTTTTCTTTAGACCCAGAACAAGTGGGTAATATTTCAGGGGTACTTTTTAATTTGTACGGTTAGAGTTTTCAGTCTGGCTTTAGTCCACTTCAGGATGTGGTTTTTAATCACTTGAACAGTAGCATTTAACTCAAAAAATATGAGCTTTTTTTGCCACTTACTATCCCAGAGTAGCTCAGCCTAGTGCCCCCATTTAGGTCTTCATCTCCTTAGGAGAGGAGATAACAGTTATGACTACTGATTCATCCAGCAAAGGATGACAGCAGGTTAATTTGTTACCTCTTTCCCATTTCATTCTGTCTTAAAAACTGGATGTTGCTGCTACTGTCTGCTAGCTCTGGGTACTGCTCCACAGGCAGGACATAGTATCCCTCGTAACCTTGAACCCTTCCCGTGTTCAGAAGCTGCTGCTTCTCTCCGTCTGTCCATACGCGGCTGCCCTCTCGGCCATCACGTGCCTTCTGCTGCTCTTTGGCCCAGGCTGATCCCAGGGCTCGCTGCCGAGCCTGGTCTAACACTCTCGCCTTCTCCTCGTCCAGCGTGTCGGGGGTCAGTCCGTAGCGGATGTTGATCAGCAGGGTGGAATACTGAAACTCAATATTCGTAAACCTTCGAGTCCTCCCGTTGACGAGGAGAGTGGGCTGGGAGACGGTGACGTTGACTCCGCCGTCCAGGACCTTCCGCCCGCTGGTCATTGCGAGGGTGACGAGGTCGCCGTCGGCCGAGCCTATCTTGACAAAGTAGTGGGTATCCATCCCCTCGATGCTGTAGTGCAGTTTTTCCAGGTAGTGAGCGCTGTTAAGGACGGAGGCAATCTTTCTGCTATCGTCCGTGGCTATGCTGGAAATGCCAGTGGTAACACGGCCTTCCTTCACAGCAAACATGATTCCTTTCCCAATGATAGGAGTGGTCGTTGCGAACCAATGACCTGCTTTTTCTCTAACACTGGCATGTAATCTTTTAGATATGACCTGTCCTTCCAGAGCCATGAAAGCCTGGTTGTGTCTTTCTGTCGTCTGCTGAACTCCTGTAATTAGCTGGGGAAAGCAAAACAAAACAGGAAAACAGCATAGAAGATACAGATCTGAAAATACTAATTTCAGAGACCAAGGCCAACCTTTGCATTGTTTTTTTAAAGGAAAGCCATGCAGTGAAAAAAATCTATGCTATGGGAAGACCACCCTCAGTTACCCATTGGTAGACGTATCTTGTTCACAATCAGGTATGTAGTCATTTGCCAAATTATTTCACCACTAGTAATACCAAATAAAATATTTCTTATTAATCACTCTTTGCAGCATATGCATACCACAAATCTCAATTTTGGCAAATTATATAATGTCCATTACAAGAATAATCGAGATGCAATCTTGGCACATTTTAGGCAGAGCAAACCGAATCAAGCTATTAAAAGCTGGCACTTCACTTCTGCTCTTGCCCAGAGACTTCAACCAGCATATATGACTAAAACACATATGAATTGAAACCTTTCTGAACACAGGTGGGATTTGGGCTCCAAAATCACAATGCAAATTCCTGAAGATTTAGACTCTCTAGTGACTTAGAAACCTGTGAAAGTGGTATATTAAGGCTTATGTGATCATTTCTGTTGTATTACCCAAATGTGAAGTAAGCTTAGCAAAGAATAAGTTTGGAATTGGCCTAGTACTCTTTTTAAGCTCATTAAATCAGTTGGAATTTATTATAAAGGTCAAAAGCATAAACCATTTTCCGCCCTTAACCTGACAAGTAAGTAAGAACACTCTAACTAAAGTTAACTGTAGTAACTGCAGTAGCAAACCAAAGCCTCTAGGAAAAGCACCAGGCAAAAAATGATGAGAAATTCTATCAGAGTGAGAAGAAGAACCATTTCTTAGCAGTACAGAGAGTACCAACCCAAGTTTATTGCAACATATATGTTACTAGGATGGTTTTATCAAAGATACAACAGATGATAAATTACCCTGACAAAGTCTCTCTTTGTTATTGCTAATCAAGTTAATCAAGTTACAACTTGTTAATCAAGGAAGAACTCACTAAAAGACAAACTAATGACACTGTAATTATGATAACAACAAAGGCTGGCAAGACAGACATATGTTCATTAGTATAAAATCTAGCAATATTCACTTCATTTTACACCGAAATAAATACTTGGCCTTATGCTGTAACTACAGAAGAGCCAGCAGTTCTATTCACAGAATGGGGCAAATTAATCAAGAAAAGTAAGTTGGTATTTCTGCTTACCTGTCCATCTTCACATGCTTGACTCTCAGACAACTCGTATGGTGGTGACACAAAATACATTTTTGCTCTAGGGAAACCAGGAATAATGTTGCTAAGCTGAAATCCAAACATCACCAACCAGCTTTTGACATCTAAAAATCAAAAGTAAGCAGGCAAGTGAGAAAGAAATGTGTGTAATAAATAGAAGAAATCAAAAAGTTTAGAAAGCCCATCGCTGACCTCCTTAATTTCAAGTAGCAGTGAAACCCATAATTTCTATCACACCGTGGCATTTTACAGAATTGTAGTAATGCACCGTGAACAGGCACAGGAATTACTGCTTTAAATTTACCCTAAATAGTTGATGACAAATAGACCACCTCTTTCATTCTTCTTCCATTACAGCACATGGATTATTCAAACATTTTACTGTATGCAATACTTGCTCCATCCCTGACACCTTCTGATGTGGCCGTAACCTGTAACGTGTATTTTAAAATGATGTTTTATTAAGTTAACACCGCTAAAAAACATCTGCAAAATCCTTTGGGAAAATACACGGCTTCTTTTCTGTCCTACTTCTATTAGCTGTCATCAGGTCTCGGGAGGCTCCATTAAATGCAGTGAGAAGCTAGACTTGTAATTCAGATGTCTAAATTTAGGCACCACGAACATCCTCCTCATCCCTCCAGGCCCAGTACAGAAAAGTAGGAGCTGCATGGGAGAGTTACAGCTCAGCTCTGGGGTGAGCTTCGGGAAGTTCCAGCTCTGGGTTCAACCAATAAAAACTCTGTCTCCACATCTAGTTGAAAAAGCTAGGTAACTAAATTAATAACAGTAATTCTCACTCAGCAGGTACTAAGAACTAATGATGCATTTTAGTTATCAAAATGATGTTTTTAACCCAAGAAAGCCCATGAGTCCGTTTTACATTTCCGTTTCCTGGTCCTCCTCCTCTCTGGCTGTTGTGGAGATGAGCAGCAGTGTGGGAGCACGGGCACTTTGATTTGGTCCTATGTTCACGACCCTCTTTGTTTAAAAATCTCTCTTGGCTTTTCCAGTGGCCTTCTCTCCTCGCTGGCCTACAACGGCTCCTGATGCTGCTCCTGCCGCTTGGTGTGAGCCCAGCTCCATCCGGGAAGGCGCTCGCCATGCCAGGCACCCGCCCGGGCACACAGAGCTGGGGGACACGCTCAGCCACACCGCGGCACCCGCTTGCTGCTGCAAAGCCTCTTCTCCCAGCATTTTTAGCAGAGGTAACGTTATAGTGTAAGAAGTGTAATATTTCTTGGTTGCAGAAACTTGACAGGAATAGTCGTCTTTTCATTCTGACACTAAAATAAGTAGTAAAATACTCTGCTTCTACAAAGATCTTTGTACATATCTTCTACCACTACTGTATTTTTCCTCTAGCTTTGGACAGCACAGGGGTTATTCCTCCTTTTTAAGGCTTCCATTTCTCTTATGGTACAATGGTATCTCCCAAACAATTCACTTCACAGCTGCCCTAACTCCACAAACATGAAGAGGACGTATATACACAGTAGTTATTGTTTTGCTTAGCTAATGTGCTTTGCAGCACCACACTTAGTAGAGGAATTCCTTTTCAGCAAAACCTGTGAATAAAGCAGTGTCAGGAGTTAGCAGGAAGAATGGATTGGGGTGGGGAAGTTGTGGGTTTTTTTTTGATGTTTTTTTTTCTCTTGGGTTGTTCTGTTTTTGTTTTGTTTTTTTTTTTTTTCTGTTTGGGTGGTTTTTAAACTATGACAACCAAGGTGCCACCACAATCACTTCTTGTGCAAGATAATCTGTTTAGTCCATACAGCGACAAATATTTTCATTGCCAATGAAGTTACTTTTCAGACTACAAGGTGTGTGTTGTACCAAAATGCAATATATCTTCCTAGATTTCATCCAGTGGGTGGATACGTTAAATGAATGCAATTTCAGGACATAGCCAAATCACAAGATGACATTGGAAATCTAACTCAAACAGTGGTGAAAGTAGGAATTTTCTTGAATTTAGGACACAGAATCTGATCCCAAGGTAATTTTAGTCACCAATATTTTCACACTATCAGATACAAACCACATTAAATTCAAATTGCAAAATAGCTACAAGAGAACCTATGGTATGTTACACATATGATTAGGTCCTGACATACTAATCAAACTTGCTATAATTTTCTTTGAAGGAAATGCACACTTTTCTTGAAATTCAAATTACTGTTAAAATTCAGATAGTTCCTTTTAAAAAAATTATATCACTACTCTATTGTATACTGCATATTCAATTCTGAGAAAAGCTTTTCCTGAAGACAAATTAATTACCTTTCTTTTTAGAAAGTGCCAGCAGCTAGTTCAAGTACCGTGTGATCTTACTAAGTGAAAAATTATTACTAATTAAGAAGAGGTTACAAGTTTTACCCAATTCTAACATATGCGATCAAAACTACTTTAATTGTTTTTCTTTCTTAGCTCTACATATTCCATAGTCTTTCAGGAGGAAATTATTTAAAAAAAAAATAATAAAAAAAAAATCAAGATTTTTGTTTTAAAGACTAAAGACTGCAATTAAAAGTTAAATGAGAAAAAGAGGTTTAATTAAATCCATTCTTGGTGCTAATTCAGAATGTGCCCATGGGCTCAGTCAGCAGTTAATTTTGAAAGTAGCCCTGAAGGGAAGAGATGCTGAGCAGTTCTGGTTCCAAATTTTGCAACTAACCTGCCAGAAATTCTTGTAGGTGACTTCACTTTTCTTTTTATGAAATGAGAATGAACACATCTTCATACAGTAACTCATTCAATAGGAAGAGCAGCACTATGGGTGTGCTGAAATTGAGTATTTAGACAAAATTACCCTCCCCCTCCTCCCGCCTCCATAATTCATTATGGCTTCTCCTTTAGCACCCTTCATTTGGGGAGTGGCAGTATCAAAGAATAAGGACTAGCCAGCCCTTTTCATAGCTCAGAATGAAAAATGGCCCAACCTTGACGGGAGGATTCAGTGAATGGCTAGTAAGGAGTCTGATTTCTTCCCCAAATCAACATCCAAACTGTAGTATTATTTATATGATATGTAACGAAGCCTTACCTGTTACATAATTCTTTAGATCCAGTTCATTGCTGAGAGGGTTGTTACTCTTGAACATGTACAGGTTGAAAGGAGCGGGTTCTTTACCAATGTTTTTCCACATGGTGTAATCAGGAGATGTCCAGCGTCCAGCCAGGACATCGTAGTCCCTTTGGGTGAAATGGACGAGTTTGGTTAAAGGATCATACAGCCCTCCATGGAACCCAATAACCAGCTGGAAATCAGGGTTAGAGTCGTAATAAATCTCCCCATACGCTGTGTACTGAAGCTGTTTGATCATGAGCCCGTTGATGCTGAACACGGCTAAGGGGGTGCCTGTGTTGTCAGAGGCGACGTAATATTCTTCCCCGCTGCTACTCTCCATTGCAAAGAGATGGCCTTGCAGATCGTAGTACAGAGAGGTAATTTCTGAATTGGAATGATTGTAGACGTGAGTTACCCTTGTTGGATTGTGAAGATCAGCATAAAAGTACTGTAGGTGATGCCCCAGGTTCGTCTTACAGGAAGCCCTTCGGCCAAGTCCATCGTAACGGTACTGAACGCTCCACCCGTTCGCTTTGTTGTAAGCTCTTGTTAAGAGTCCTTTGGAGTTGTACTCGAATACATCTGAACCTCGCTGACACAGGAATCCATCATCATCAATTTTGTACGGTATGTCGCCTAAGCGCGTAATCCTGTCTCTTAGGTCATAGCGCAGAGGCATCAATCGGACGCTGTTTCCAGGATTCAAGAGATGAAGGTTTCCATTGAGATCGTAGCTGTAACGCCAGGTTGGCCTATCGTTTACTGCTACGCTCTGCAGTTGCCCATCTCCATCATAATCGTAAGTATATTTGGTTGTGTTGGCATAGGGGCCAAGTTTCAGTTCTCTTTTAGTCACCCTTCCCATGCTGTCATATTGCACAGTCATCCAGTACATCAGGGATCTGAACATTTCATACTGAACTTCTTTAATGCGTCCATGGGTGTCAAAATGCTTGCTCAGTGTCATAACTGCTGTAGTAATAATTTGGTTTATATCGTAATAAATAACGCCAAATTTGCCAAAATGCTCTACTTTGCCAGAAATCTCATCGTAACGGTAAAGATCAACCGGAAGAGGTGTCTCGCTTATTATGGGTTTGATGCTTGCGATTCGAAAGCTATTATCGTGATATGTGTAATCAAACCTTGCATTGACCATACCTTCTTCAGAGAATCTGTAGATTTGCTTGTCAACGAGAGGACCAATTTTGCGATAGCGGATGGTACAAGAAAATCCCCCGCTCTGCAAATTCACCATTTTTAGGACACCTGTAGTTTCATCGTATCCAAAAGTAACCGCAGTGCTGTCGTAAACAATTTCCGATAATTTGGATAGCTTTCCATACTTGTAGAACACTTGCCGGCCAGTACCTAAAAAGGATGTTTTCAAAATCCTCCCATCATCACTGTAATCAAAAATCACAGACGCATTGCTTTCAGGAGGATTATAAATGTTTCTGATGTAGCCAACAGAGGTGTGAGTTGACATGCTGTGCCGCGCCACGCTCGGCATGGTAACAGCGTGAAGCCGGTCTGAAGAGTCATACTCGAAGATGTACTGTCGTTGACTCTGAAGCAGTAGTACCATCGACTGCAGGGGAAAAGAAATGAAGACACAGTTACTCCCTTTCGGCACGTGACCTCTGACAGGGCATTAAGGAAAAGTTGACTGAAGAGGCACTAATGTTAAATGAAGAAAAAGAGAATTAGATACATGAGTTAGGGCCGTAAAGCTGCTCAGGAATATTGTCAAATTGCCAGATGAGAGGATCTGCTACTTGGAAATCAATACGCTGGCACTCCAAAGGAAGTCTAGGTTAGCAACCTGTTTGCTGTCCTCCCTTTAGTAGGACTTCTTTTTCTGAGGGATGCGGAGGAGTTTGATAAATGATACGATCTACCTTTCTGCTAGCCATTGTAATTCACAACTATTTCTGTGAAATATGTGAGCAACTCAGCAGAGAACAGCAGCTCTGGTTTGCTTAAAACAACAGATTCAAAAGACAAGAAAGGGAAATAATATGCCATTTTGAAGTATTAAAGACACCTTTATGATTGAAGTGTCTTAATTAGGCTAAGTAAAAATGCATTGCCGTATTTTAATTTAATAAATAATAATTGGAGAGGAATTACTTGTTTCTACCTGAACCTTTTGTCAGGTTTATTCACGCATTTTGGTCTTAATTAAGCACAATTCATTGCGTTAGTTTATGTCATTATATGGCAGCCTAACAGCTTGCAGGAAAATATCAAAAGACACAAACCATGAACAAAGCATTTCCCATTAAAAATTAGTCAAATTCAGTTGACTAATTGAAAAGTAAGGAATTTCTAGACCAGGTACAAAGGGATTCTTAACAGCTGGGATACATCAAATAGTAGGTAATTTGTGTGCATGTCTGTTACGTACACACCTTAAAATGAAGCTGAACAGTACTCTCTTTGTAGCTAACGCCAGAAGGTAAACCAACATCACCTACTTTTTCTAGATAGGTGTAGCTCCAAACTTTCCCATCTGCGAACATGCGCGATATGATCCTGCCTTGCTTATCGATATCTGTTCTTTCGCTCATGGCCCCGCGCTGAAGCCCAGCCAGGCGCCCGTTGAAGAAGTAAGACACATTGACAGCGGCCAGGCCGCTGCTAGGCAGCCACAGAAAAGGCCGTCCCAGCTGGTCATAAATGATCCTCAGCGTAAATTTGCGGTGATCATCATAGATTTTTTCTGTGCGTATGTTCCGGTCGTAGTCAATGGACAGTAAATTCCTTCCGTGTACCTATGGCATGAAAGAAGGCTGCATTCAGTGAGCAGTGGGCGCTATGCCCCTATGGATTTTCAGCATGAAAACAGCACGTGCAATGGACAACTCAATTTCTCCACGTTTTGGAAAAGGCTTGGACACCTTCCTGTCAACCAACTGGCTTTTGATTTCTGCTCCTCACTATATTCCAATATGTAAGTTTGGGTGTTTCACTGGGCCATTTCCCATCTCCCTGCAATGTGGGACTGCAGCCTTACAGAAAAGGGCTTGCTTTATTGTCAGAGCAGACAGACAGACTGCACACCTGGGCCTTAAAGTGCCACGTTAGCACTGAGCAAAGAAACAACTTACTTCAAATGGAGGTAAATTTTCTACTTCTGCCATCAATAGTTCTTAGCCTTTTTCCCTACAATGACTCCGAGAACAATAGAAGAAATGCTATTTTTTTTGTCGTAATTGAGGTTTCGCCACTTTGGTTCGGTAGCTGCAGCACCCCGCTTATGAATTCAGTCATTTCATGTTTTCTTCGTTAACTTTCGAAATAGTCAGTGGGTCACTCAGATTTTAATTTTATTTTTTTTTTAAATAAAAGAGCAAAAAGAAACAAAGAAGCATAAGACTACAAAATGGAGAGCCTTCTAGTGAGAGTGCTGTGATGAGGAACACATAAATATATTCACTGGAGGCTAAGACACAGAATTCAGGCTAATGCTGTAATCTGATAAAGCTTCTTAAGTAATTTAATTGTAGATGCATCATTAATAAAGTAGAAGTCTTTAAATTAGATATAATTTGAGAGCAATGACTACTTAAAAGGTATTCATCAGTTTCTGGGAATTTGTTCTTCAGCTTACATTCTACAGTAGCTTTGATTAAGCAACATTTTCTCTTATCCAAAATTAAACTGCACATCAAACAATATGTAAATTAACCCTGAGCCTTTCTCAAGGACATAAAAATTATTCTGAGATATTTTCATTGGCAGGGGTAAACCCAATTCCCATCCCAACCAACTCTGCAGGAACTCAGTTATACAGAAAGCAAATTTAAAATTAATACAACTTTGTGTTTGCAAAGAAATAATTATTTCAAATTATCTCTCATTATCCTAATTTTTCCATTAATAAAATGTAGCTCTTAAACAGTTCGCATTTCCTCAGTGGGCAATTATTAGAAAAAGCTCTTTTCTGTAGGTTTTCCCAAAGGTTATCCCAGTAACAACTTCTCTTATGATTCAAACAAAAAAGTTGGGTTTTTTTTAGAACACCTTGGCAAAATAAATCATATTCTGTCTCCCATTGTAATGGAAACAAAGCCAGGGAAGCCAAATTCAACATCAGTACTTTCTCAGCTGGCTACTCTAGTTTTGCAAGTGTAGGATCAGTCCTGCTGACAGAGACATATCAAAACCCTTTCCTCCACAGACGGCTTGGGGAAGCAGAAGAGAGCTTTCACTCCTCCAAAACATTTAGTTGTAACATTAAAGGGTTACTTTCAGAAAGATTATGAACTGAATTTTAGCTTTTGGGGGTTTGTTTGTGTTGGTTTTTTTTTTCTGTTGCTGTTCTTTTTTTAATTTCTGAAGCTTTATAAAGCAGTTGGGATTTCTGGAGTTTCTTCCCTTCATTACAGTCACTGTAATCTGCACGTAGGAAAGCCTGACTCTAGGTATCCTCTCTCCTCTCAAAAACGTTATAAAGGTTAATAGTATTTGTAGCATGAAAAACTAAAGTATTAGGGGTTTTTTTTAATGATTACACAGACAAGAGCTATGCAGACACACAAACATCACTTGGAGAATAAAGCACCTGCTTGCAGAATTCAGTACCTTCATTTTCATTTTCACAATAAGTAAAACCAGAGAGTGTAATTGTAGTGTCATATTAATTATATAGTAACCAAAACAGAATGACTAACTCCCTCTCTTCCTGGAAACACTAATAAGACTATTACAAGTATCATGACTGCAGACTACCTCACAAGCCTTTTCCGTTTTGTTCCACCACCTATGTGCACATTGGTTTTCCCTCGGCTGCTGCTGAACAAGTGGCCGTAGATTCCTACGGCCTTTTGTGCCTTGGGTAAAGGTCTGGTGACTTATGTGATGCTGCACTGCAACAAAAACTCTTCAGAAAAGAATCTTCTCAAGACTTTATCTGAAACTACTGCAAAACACTAAACACATGGCGTATAAAACAGTAGCCAACAGTAAGTGGGATAACAAGGGTGATGCGCAGGTCTGCCTTTCTTGGCGTAATGAAGGCAGGTTTGCAGAGGCTGACACGTACAGCAGCGATGGTGCCTACAGTATGGATGAGCAGTGCTGGGGACCACCGCTAGCAGCACTACCTGAAGAATGGTTTGGGTTGGAAGGGACCTTTCAAGCTTATCTAGTCCAACCCCCCTGCAGTGAGCAGGAGCATCTGCAACTAGAGCAGGTTGCTCAGAGCTCCGTCCAACCTCACCTAGAATGTTTCCAGGGATGGGGCATCCACAGCCTCTCTGGGAAACTTGGGCCAGTGTCTCACCACCTACTCAGTGTAAAAAATTTCTTTATATGTAGTCTGAATCTCCCCTCTTTCAGTTTAAAACCATCACCCCTTGTCCAGTCGCAACAGGCTCTGCTAAAGAGTCTGTCCCCTTCTCTCTGAGAGCTCCCTCTAAGTACTGAAGAAAAGGAGTATGGGCTCCAGTAAGTACTCGTAAGAGGCGAATCCCATATAATGACGATCCCTTTCAGTAATACCCGATTCGGGGATTCAGGAGCTGGCTCCACACGCTCTCACACTGGTTGTCCTGGTGCTGCGGCAGCTCTGCAGCAGTGCCCCCCGTCTGCACCTCTCCGTGCCGCAGCTGTCCCAGCTGCCACAGCCCACCCTGCCTGCCACCTGCTCCCCCCGATGTGCCAACACACTCGCTCTGTTTCATTCACTAAACAATTTATAAAGATGAATTAGCATAAATGAGATGCAAATAAATTCTGTGCTTTCTCCCTCATTTTCAAATTTCATTTTCAGTCCACTCAACCTGTTATAATCTCATAGTGATTTTCATTTAAAAGAGCTAAATGGATATGTGATTATTGTTACAGGGACTAACACCAGACAATTAAATGTTGAGGTGTTGCTAGATAAAGCAGTGTTTTGATTTGCATAAACATGATGCAAGAAACCCCATCTCAGGCAAGGTTTCAGCTCTAAGACGTGTTTAACTTCAGCTAATTACCACAAGTACCTCTATTACATTTTTAGCACTGAGAGTTAGGATTATAGCGATTTCATTGCAGTGTCCTATTTATTTTTATTTTTGAACAGCTAGTCAAAATGCGGCCCTGATCTATTTTCTACTTATGATCAACTTCTGCAGGTCAACACATCAAAAATCAATTACACATCCATGAAATTTAGTCATTAAGGATTAGCTGCTAATCTCATTCCATTTCTTGTCTAACCTTCCCCCTCTCCCCAGTAGGTGCAGTCTGAGCGTTTGTGAGAATAAGGAAAGAGTTGTTAATTCAACACTATGAATTAGATGTTAAGCAATAGGAAAATACCAAAATTTAACATCTGAGTCTTACCGTTGTTCTTTTTTTTTTTGTAAATCGCTACATAATTGTTTACCTATATTGTATTTAATGTACCATTTTGAACACTTAGACCTGTATCTCATGTCCACTGATGTTGAAAGAATTATTGAAAGAACAGGGACTTGACCAGTGCTACATTTGTTTTCTGCCCAGTATCTAAAAGTCCTTCCACAACCGCATATACTGAAGCAGCCAGTGAAAGTTTAGATACTTAAGAGGTGAAAAACAGGCCAGCTAAGCACTGAATAGGGATTAATTCGGCTGCAGCAGATATTTAATTTGGCAGGGGATGGATTACATCACCTGAGCGTCTTTCTTATCCTATGCTTATGACTTTGTAATTATGGCAATTATTTTCCAATCGTGCCATTTGGGAAATGGGATAAACACAAGATGCCTGTCTCAGTGAATCTGTAGGGGGGTTTTACAGTAGCAGAACGTAACTGCTCAAGCTGTAGCTTTGTCTGCTCCCCGGGACTAACCGTGGTAAGTGTGCCATAGTATTTTTACAAATAGTGAGTGGTCGGATTTCCCACCCCCCGCCTTCAGAAGCAGAGTGACTTGCAGGAGTATTCTGGGTAATTTTACCAACCTCTTTTGTGATACTTTTAGTAAAGAAGCGTCTGTAGCTGACTGCAGCAGATGATTCCATGCAGTTAACTGACCTCTCAAATGAAGGAAAGATCATCATACCAAAGACAACCCCAGAATTGTACATTTTCAACAAGTAAAAATAGGAAGGATGTGTCCTTCAAAATGGAAAATTAATTTTCTGCCCACAGAAGAAAACATGGTTATTGTAATGACAGATTCCACTTACCCTGAGCTTTCTTCCAAACACAGTCACTTTGCCTTTAATCTGCTCCTTCCTCAGACGCCATTCAATTGAGTTTAAACCATTCTCCATTGGTAGAGAAATATTGCATCGTCCTATGGTGGGAGTCACAGTCCCAGCCAGGACATGAGGTTCGCTGTGAAAGCTAATGCTCATGCCATTGGCATACATCACTCTCAAAGTACCATTATTACAGAGCTGGTAGCTGTTCCTCACTTGATCTACAGCAATAATAAAAAGAAAATAATTTAGCTACACCAGTCATAAAGAAAACATATAGCTTAATTTGATTGGGTTTTTATTGCACTCCTGTTGATGTTAAATGAAGTCAGCCTGCAATTACCATTTACGTGGTACTATGGTGGAAATTACAGATGTTACTGATTCATGTAAAGAACAGTAGTGTAACAGTGAGCCTGCAGAGAGATCCTGTGTTTATTTCATTATGTTTTCCCTTCAGTCTTAATTGTGAATCAAAATGCACACTGATATGTGTTCAACCACGTAATTTATTTCTGTAATGAACAAAAACTCCTGAAAACTGAACTGCTGGATAAACAACAAACCATTCAACTCCAGGACAAAAAGACAAAAATAGAAGACTGCTGGACTCCTTATGAGTGGGAAGAAGTACGTGCCTCCTCTTTTCCGTTCTCTCTGTTTAAAAACTGTCTCCAAGCAGAGGCTCTGCACAGAATTATTGTTTGGCTTTAAATCCTCAAGGTGTGTGAGGCTTCAGCAATGCAAGCTGGCAGCCACAGTCCTTCACTTGCCTGCCTTCCTGCCACCCCACCAGCGGTGCCCTAGCCTGTTGTGCACACCTGGCCTTTTGGCTGTCGGAGAAGAGTTATAAAAATAACCCTGTACTTCTATGGCTGTGCAGTTCTCCAGCTGTTTGGCACAGCCGTGCCCATTCTGAGCCAGGATGGAGTGCTACAGTGTGCAACTGTCACCAAGGCATCAGTATTTGTCTGACAGAAGGACAGCATCTACATAATCAATTAATCATCTGGTAGAAGAGAAATAAAGTCTTTCTAACCAGAGGTGCCACAGTATAATAGTCTACAAATGTTGACATTTATGTTAGGAGGAGACTATTGTTTGATGATGATATTCTTACTCCAGTGACATTATATCTTGAGTAAAAAACTCCATCAGTCACCACATTCCTTTCAGTCTCTCTCTGATGACTGATTGTTTTTGCTTCATCAGATACAATGCCTGGGTGGTGCTGGAAAGCTCTAAGCAAACATGTCACCACTTCGCTGCTGGTCTCTCCTGCCACATTTGGGCTGTAACACCGTTCTCAGAAATGCTAACTGTGGTGCAAGATCATCCATGCCCCGATTGTTCTACACTTTATTTCATGGTGGTGTATAAATCTGGAAGATTTAATTTCTAATAGTAGGAGGCTGCCTGAGCCTCTGTCTCCACAAGGATCCCTACCCAGGCAGCCAACATTTAGCACTCGGACTGCCTCTCTGGCACAGATGTCAGAACTAGTTTTGCAGCGAAGCAGAGGGAAGTATGTGAGGGGGTAGAGTGAACCTGACCTAAGGGGTAACAGCAGGACTAACTTACACCAGCAGATAACGACCATACATATTTGACAGAAAGCAAGATTGTGAAATACCTCTTACCTGTCCTGAAGACCTGCCATTTTAGGAATGGGAGTTTTTCTTGCAAACCTTATACGTTTTGCCCCTGCTCATGAGTGTGCTAATGACACAAATCTTTTCTGAATCGTTTCTCTCAAGTTGTGTGTTTGGCTAGGAAATGTGCTGAGAAGTGTGCTTTGGTACCTTGAACAACTGTATAGGAAGCCTCCACAGAGGAGAGATTTGTGATGACCGTGACATCGTCATCCCGATTAGAATTCTCAATGTCGATGGTAATAGACTTTTCCATTTCTCGATGAAGGCTAGTTACCACTCCAGTGGGACGTGTTACATTGGTCAGACGCCCTTCATGATCATAGCTAATAGAAAAGTTAGTGAGAGCAGAAAAGCATGAGGATATATGTTCATTTCAATACCCAATGTATTAATAATGCACCACATTTGTGCAAAAAACCCAGAGTGAAACAGATTTTCAAGAACATCCTGGCCATACCTATTTCTCTGTTCTTGAAAGAATCTATAATGATGAAATAATCATTTTTAGAGATACTGATCTCAACTACATGAGTGGAAATCCAGGCTAGCATCTTTTAAAAATTTTAATTAAATTATTATGGATATACAGAGTGATAGTTGGCTCAAACAATTATAATTAGTAAATTCATCTGTATTTCAGTAGTTGCATTTCACTCTAAGGAGGTGGACTTATACAATTGCATACACTGCACATTTGCAATTGAATACTTAGTGGAAACTACGAAGTATGGTCTTAAGTGACATATCAAGGAATAAACTTGCCATAAGAGATTAAAAAAAAGACATTAACTTGAGAACATAATTTCATTTAGACCTTATTTGTGGTATCGAACTGCATTTTGGGGTCAATATTTTGGCTTATAACAATGAATGATGAGAAGTTAAAGCACAGGATAGGGTTGGAGTTGCACAAAGGGCAGCAGTCAGCACTCAGAATACACCTTAGAAGATGAACTAAGTGCTCCAGAGGCACAAAGATACAAAAAAAAAAAAAAAAAAGAAGAAGAAAAAGGGCTTTCCATGACTTGAGTTAAATTTATTTAGAGGTATAAAGCCTAAGGAGGGGGGAAAGAAGGAATGCTGCCTGAAACTGAATTATACTGTTTCTCCCTTTCCTTTAGTATGCTATATTTGTCTGCATACATATGCTAAAGAAGCAATCCCTTGGATCTTAAGGGCAAGAAATGGGAACCTGAAACAAAATCAGTATTCCAGTCTGACACTCTGCTTGCTGCAATTCTTTACTTGTGCAAGAGTCTCTCACCCAGCTGCTACCACAGCGCACATACTTCTAAACAGCAGAAAGGCAAGAAAAAATGTCCTGTGTAGATAAAGGGAAAAGTTTAGGTAGAGATTGAAACCAACTGGTCATCCTTCGAACGTAGAAATCCAGGGAGCAAGAAGCCTGGAAGAGAACTGGTAAATCCATTGCACTGCCTGAGAGTAACAGAAGAGAAGAAGAGCACATTTAGTATCATGGAGCTAGCTCAGTTCTTTGTACGTCGTGGTTAGCTGCAAAGATGAAAAAAAATCAGTGCTTTCAACATGACTTTTTACAATTAAATCATTCAGAAACCTCCAAGTAGGCCATCTGAACTGTACAGCGTATCTCTAAAATTAATACACAAATTGTCTCCTCAGTTACACAAATATAAAGTATGCCTTTCAGATCCACTGCAAATGGTGGCACCCATACAGCTGAATATTGGGGAGGAACGAAAAAATACACCTGTGGAGCAACAAGCTTCACCACAACCAGTGGAAGTATTAGGCAAAGAAATAAACCAATAAAACAAAGCATCAGGTGACCTAAAAGGGACCAATAATATATTGTGTTCCTTTAAGCAGTTCAGGACCAAATAAAGATTAAGCAGCATGGTTTCTCTTAATATAAGTCACAAGTTTCTACTCATATGTATACATTTATGTAATTATTTTACTCTATCAACAAGATACTGGATAAAAGATACTGAGATAATCTATGAAAGGGGGGTTTGGTTAAGTCTATACAAAGGTTTTCACAAAAAAATACTGAAAAGTATTCATAACATAGAAATGAGGGAAGAACTTGATCCACTCAAGCATCCATCTAGCAAGGAAAAAAAAGTACAAAAAATGGACAGTTTCAAAAATCCCAGAGGTTAATAAAGAGATATGCATTAAGAGTCTGTATGTGAACTACTTTGGTACGTTTAGTGATTAGCAGAGCGACGAAGAGAATACTTATCCACCAAGTAGTGCAGAAGAGACAAAGTTATTTAGGACAAGCTAGAAAAGTTTATGAGTGGCTTCAGCACGACTACGCAGAGCCTGGTGAACATCCACAAAAATGGCTGGCGAAGTTCCCCTTCAGCAAATATATTTTAGGCAATGCAAATGTGACATTAATTTAAACTCTTCATTCACATTGCTGGGTTTTTAATTAACACAGGAAAAATTCCTGGGGATTGCTGTGGGCTACTCACTGAAAATCTCTGTTCAAAGTGCAAGGGCAGTCTAAAAAGTAAATATGGATGAGAATATACAGAGACTAAAACCGAAAAAATGAAATATTCTAATGCTATTTCTAGCAAGCGGTGTTTTGCCTTCCCCCATGGGGCATGTTTCCCAGTGCTGGGAGCAATTTTTGAAATCAGCAATGGCAGAGATTAAAAGGGTTTATAAGCAAGTGATGGACACACTTCAAGTGATATATACAAAAGTACTCTTTATGAAGACCTGCAAATCATTTAGTTTATGAGCTAGACATATAAAAAAATCACTACTTAAATGATATGTACACATTGCAATACCAGTGTATAAAGAAGGCACTTCTATTGTGTCAATTGCAGCAACAAAATCCTATTTAAAACACCAAACCTTAAAGGTAAAAAAATTCAAACTAATAAACCAGAAATCTTTTACGCACTACAAAATTTAGAAGTGACATATTACCGAGGGTTGGGTTTCTTTCAGTTTATGTATTACGTGAGAGCAAGTGCTTAGTAGAATACAACATTCAGACGTTTATCTGAATAATAAGAATAAAGATATGTAGGAATTGAATAGTTATATACCTTTCATGATATGAACCCGGGTCTAATGAAGGAAAAAAAGAAAATTTTGCAATGGAAAATTATACTAATTGGCCTAGGACTTCTTGATGTCTTCTTCAGAAGCAACCACTACATATCCCAATCTATGACACAGCATCTGGCCAGATGAATCAGATCTGATCAGCCAATCTTTTTTTTCAAATGAGGTGGGTTCTGGATACACTGAAATGCCCAAGCTCTTTTTTCTGACTTTGGTTAGAGCAGGGTTTCATGCCAAGCTTTACTACCAAGAAAATTACCAGAGGAGAGATCCTTTCTTAATCCCAGTATCTTAAAACCCAGCATCTCCCCGTGCCTGCTACTACCACGCTAACGTATTGCTGATTGCGACCATGTCTGCTGGAGCAGGAGAAGGTTTCCAAGGCGGTGGTTCCCAGCGTAGCTTGGGATAACACCTGCCACCGCTGCCCTGGGCAGGCACAATTTTTATTGCTACCATTCTGGTCTTTGAGGTCTGAGACCTGTCCTGCTCGACAGCTTGCAAACTGGGAGTAGCTAGGACAGTGCCGTACATAGTACTGCGGGAAGGAGTTAACAGCAGCTTTTGGCTTAATGCAGAGCAGGGCAAGTTGCAGCTCCACATATGTTTACATATGTCCCTTTTTTCTCTCCCTTATAACAACCAAGCCGACTCAAGAAAACTGCAGCATTCTCTTCGGATGCTCCCAAGACCAAGGGAAATACCACTGAGGACCACTTCAAAGATCGGCGCTTCGTGCCTAAAACCAAGCTTAAACTACCCCGTGTGAGCCTGTTGGGAGCTGTTACATTATTTAAAAGAGCCTTGCCTGTTCCTACTGCAAATAAAGCGTGTGCAGATACACACGCACCACATACATAACAAATGTATGGAGTGTGCATACACACCCGTGCGTGCACGCGCTTCCCTGCACGTACACACGCGTAGCTAGATACGCTGCACACATTGAATTCTGTGAGCATTTCCAGGGGCCAGTTTCAGATGAAAGAAAGCAACAGATACCCAGTAAGATAAGACGGCTCTTCAACATCTCGTTGATGTAAATGCACTGAAATAAATTTTTCGTTAAGAACTTTGGTTCGTGTAGTATTTTACTACTTAAAAGGCATCAGTTCTTTTCCAGTTCTGCTGCCATATTAACAGTTTTGGGTGTTGATTATCTCTGCATGAATGCATGAATGTAGTGGCACAGAATACTATTTTGTCATCCTTACAAACTCTCATTGGGTAAGTATTTCATATTCAATGGATATTAACTTACAACTACCAAAAAATGTTGCATAATGATGGATACAGACTTTTCTCCTTGGAGCTGCTTCAAAGAACAAAGAGAAATCAGGTATCAGTGTTGAGTAACCGTGGACTGTTTAAGATAGTAAATGTGATTTAAGTAAGTCTTACAAACTTATTAATAAACCGTTCAACAGTGGGGTACATGAGATGACAAAGCACATTAAGGACTTACTGTAAGTCAGCTGCGTAGGATCAGCCTAAAGCAGATACCTCTATTTTTCTGGCATTTTGTAATGAGTATGTAAAGTTTTAAATTACTCAAATTACTCAACTGAGTAATGCGTAATTAAATTACTCATGTAGAGTTTTAAATTACTTTGCTATTTAATTTTCTACAATTAATTGCTGGTGTTTTGAGACGTAACTAGTTTATACAATTTCTTTTCTGAATCTTGAGCTGGCTATTGAGCAAAAAGCATAAATGAAAAAAATCCACCTAGAAGGACATCTGTATCTTATCAGCAATAACGTGAGATTTTGCCACTATCTAGTACAGTGAGTTTTTATCTGATCTCACAATCAGCAGGTAATACCTTCACACGCTCACAGAACTGGATTATTTTTGAAACTAACGTGTGGCAAATAAATACACTTTGGAAAATATTAAGGAGAAAAAACTCCACATCTGTACCCACAGCCCAGATGAAAGAGTCAGTGCTTCAATTTCCAGGGCCACATCAGAAGGGGACCACGAGAGGGCACTGCTTTCCTTTTTTATGGAAACGAAACACAGTGGGCAAATATACTGATGTGCAATGCTGATGTAGGTATCTCTTGAGCAGATTGAACACAGTTCTTTTTATACCTACATTACTTATGCTTCCTCTAAAAAGGAAGAAAGCAGCACCCCAGATGAATATGTTAATAAACTAAACTAAGAGTGCGTCACTGCTAGTCTGTAACCTTAAAAATAAACCCACAATTTCATTTTAAATATAAAGCCCTATTCATACTTTCTACCCACTAATTCAAGAAATAGTATTTAGTAATCATTACTTCAAACAAAATACATGGCATCAGACTCGCCATCCTTAAAATGTTATACGTATTTTCAATATATCATTTTTCTTCTATTTTAAGAACTGTTTTGGTCAATAAATGCAAATCAGACGATTAAGAATAGGATAACTATTAATAAAAATCTCACTAATTCTTCTAGATTTTTAATATATTTTTGAACTTAATCTCTGATGAATTTAATTTAAAGAGGAAGTTCTGTCTTTTTAATGTATACGCTCATGAACATCAGTGTGCTTTTGGGTTATCTAGAAATGACGGAAGTGACACCAGAGGTCTGACAGATAGCTGGGGATCTCATTTCCTCACTTATCTCAAGAATGAACAATCAGTGAAGTTAATCAACATTTTAACAACCATGAGTAATATATGAGTCTGACCAGAAAGATATATAATGTAAGTTCCAAAGGAAACTACAGCGTTAGGGTTCCTAGAGAGAGGGAGCTCAATAGGAGCCATGGGTTGCTGGGAGCTGGGGTCTTCTGCAGCCTTACTGAGGACTAAGAGCAAGGGCCCAACCTGGTAAATCAAACACAGGGGTCTGAATGTGGCACACAGTCGTCATAGAATGCTTTGGGTTGGAAAGGACCTTAAAGATCATCTAGTTCCAAGCCCCCTGCCATAGGCAGGGACACCTCCCACTAGACCAAGTTGCTCAAAGCCCCGTCCATCCTAGACTTGAATACATCCAGTGATGGAGCATCCACAACTTCCCTGGGCAACCTGCTCCAGTGTCTCACCACCCTCATGGTGAAGAACATTCTAATTTCTAATCTAAATCTACCCTCTTTCAGTTTGAAGCCATTACCCCTCATCCTGTCTCTACAAGCCCTTGCAAAATGTCCCTCCCCAGCTTTCCTGTGGGCCTCCTTCAGGTACTGGAAGGCTGCAATAAGGTGTCCCTGGAGCCCTCTCTTCTCCAGGTTGAACAACCAGTCCTTTGTGCTGGAGGTGGGTGAGCTTCCCCACTGGCCTCCAAACTGTGGGCAGGAATTTGGGTGGTTTGGTACCCACTCAAAGGACCTGGCAAAACTGACGAAATCAAGAAGTCACTTAATCATTTCATGTATCATACTAGACTGAGCTGTAACAGCCTTATTCAGTATCACTGAAAAGCCTACAACAAATTTCAGTAGGGTCAGTTTAGGGCCTACTCACTACCATTTGAAAAATAAATGTACGCTTAATATATCCAAAAACATTCTTACTCATAAAATGTTGTCCATCCTGTTTCATCACTCTTCGTTGCTAAGAGACCACTGTTTCCGTTATATGTCATTAATCCGAGCTCCAGGGTCTGTGTTGAGACTAGCTTGAGTCCACCATTAGTGCCAACAGCCAGCGTGACAATCTGATTATCCGGCATCAGTAAATGGCGGGGCATCCCACTGGCATCCCGACGGACCTTCAAGGAGTTGCCATTGTTGTCCATCACCTCCGTGACATCGTTATCGCTGCTATAGGTGAAATTGTACAAGTACTCCCCGGTAACGAGGCTGAGAGTGTACTGGTGAATCCCATCAGCATTGAAGACATACAGCTCCTGTTCTCCTGGAGATGCAGCTTCATATTGGTTAAAAGAATTAAGAATGGGCCTGTTTTTACTGACAGCCCTAATGCGGATATTTCCAAGATCAGCTATGTAGATGGTACCATCTGGGGCCACAGCTAAGGAAGATGGTGAATTTAAGATGGCATCAGTGGCATACCCATCATCCCCAGAATAGCAATTACAGTTGACATCATTTTTGCAATCGCAGTCTGAAGCTGCCCCTGCAAGAAGGCATATTTCTCCATTGGTAGTTACCTGGCGTAGCCGATTAATTTTTTTTTCATCTGTCTCACTGATGTAAAGAACTCCTGTGTGTGAGATGGCAATGGCACTGGCTGATTCAAGTGCAGAATGAATAGCCAGTTTGCTAAGAGAGTAGTCTATACCAGGAACCTGGCAGTGCATGGGGCGTCCAGCAATAATGCTAACTTGATGATTTTCTGTGATCCGTAAAATAACATTGTTCTCTAGGACATAAAGGGAGTTGTCCATGGGATTGACAGCGAGATCAGTAGGCCACTCCAGCCGTACCTATGAGTTGCACAAATTATTACTGTAAAACTCATAACTGAAAAGTACACTTCTAGTGTTTAAAATTCCACGTGTAACAACAGCAAATTAGTGAGGGGTTTATCAGCGTAAATCATGAAACCGAGTCATGAATGGCAACTAGTTCAAACAATGATTTTGTTTTTTTGGAAATATTAAAGCTACGTGCAGTGGTAACTTTGGCTAATCGTGTTTCTGTGCAAAGAATGAATGTTACATTGTGGAAGCTCTACAATAGTTACAGAAAAACAGGCAATTAAGACAATAACTCCCATTATCTCAACCTTATTTCTCTATAGTTGCATAAATAACCTGTGTTAGCCACAGTAAAAGAATAGTTCACTCATTTCAGTAATGAATCAAATACGCTACCACCTTGTACTGCATAATGCATTTCTTAAGTGCCCAGGCAGTCATCCAAAATAGATGCCCATTTTTTTTTTCTAAGACAGAGAAGAAAATAACTGCAGAAGGAGTCTTACCTGGGTGACATCCATGCTGGAATCACAGCTGAGAGGTCGAACAGCAGTTAGGTCATTGGAGCCCAGCAGGGTTGATATAATTCCATTCTGATCTACTTTTCTAATCATTGTGGCATCAACAAAATACATGAGTCCGTACTTATCCACTGCAATTCCTGCAAATATAAAACCTAGGCGTCAGGGAAGCAGAAAGGCTCCTTGCTTCGAGGCAGGCTTCATCTTATCAACAACTTTACATGAAGGTGACGTTTGTTCGCTTCCCCTGTTCTTTCCTCCCCCCTCAACCTGAGCATAGGTCCTGGAAACATCCAAGTACCTGTAGTTTCGCTGAATAAATGGCATCAAGCAGGTTTATCCTTCGGGGCTTTAAAGAAAAGAAAATCATAGAAATGTCCCAAACATGCCAAAGAGCCAGCAGAATGCATTAGTTTATTTCTAAGCTCAAACTATGCTGCATTACATAAACCGAATAAAAAATTATCTCCTAAGTTTTAACCTCAGAAATGTGAGGTGTCGCTTTCTCAATCTGAAGGATCTAATAAAGGATGAAGAATTTTTAGAAATCTTTCTAAAATTACTTAAACCATTTTGAAAAATAAAGAGGGCATTACATTCTTTCAGATCGTTTTTTTAAATTCTTTAACCTGTTGCAGTAAGGAATATGGCAAGAACATCTGGTGTTTCCAGATGAAGACACAGGGGTTTCCAGCCTAGAAAAAAGGAAAGATTCAATGCCTGTCACATTGGGAGTCCTTAGAGAGGAAAAGCACAGAATGAAAGGGTGCTCCCTTGGAGGAACAGAAGGATGCTGCTGCCTGTTGTGAAGGAGGGCAGGCTTTCTCTTACTTGCCCTTCCTGCTTTGATTTGGTGCACTGCCTTGTCTGTTTCTTGGGCTCAAAATAAAATATTGATCTAAAAATTTTGTCTTCAAATGGTGCTCATCCTGTGGGGCAATGAGAATAGATACAGCTTTATCTTCTTTAACTCTGTTGTAGAGGCTTAACGTGCAAGCAGCTGTGTCCTGTTAATATACTCTGTATTAACTATCACCTGTACAAAGAAGCTTTTCATTTTTACTTGCTTTTACAATCATCTAGTTACTTTCAACCTCTGAAATAACCCCCCAAAGATCTTTGAGACATGTGGCAATACAACTGATAAATTCATACTTACAATTAAGATGAAAAAATATGGGGGAGGGGGGGAGAAATCTTTTAAAAAGAAACACTTCTTCAAATCCCTACATCATCTTGGAAATATTTTGTTAAAAATTGGAAACTGGAAAGGGCAAAAATGCTTTTATTTTTCCTCTGCTTCTGAAGAAGGAGACAGAAGAAAAACTCAGAAAAAAGCCACGGCAAGCAGTTTTTCTCCCCAAAGACAGTATCTCAAATAGTAATTTGCTTCCCAGTTTACATGCTTGCTTCTTGGAGTGAGCGGTACCCTGCTAATTTGTGTTCTGTTCTCCTTTTGCAGCACTCGGTGTTGGGGTAATAAAGTTTGCTTTAACTAAACAAAGCACGAACACTTGCCAATCCACTGTAATTAAAGCCCAGAATAAAAATTACTGAGCTAGGAGTGATTTAATTGCCAGATAATTATTTCCACATTCAGCCTAGCCTCACGCAGTCATTTTCTCCAGCTTCTTTTTCTACTTTACCTCGAGGGCTCATTAGGGTTGCGTCCACTGCCTTCCCTCCATCCCCACATCTGGCTTCGTCAAAGGGCAGGCATTGCTCTCCAGTCCCTGCCACCACTTCAGAGTTACCAGCTAGGTCTTTTGTGCCAGTGAGGGACTTGACTTTGTATATCCGTCGACTATTGGTGTCCGATACGTACAGTGAGCCTGAAACAGGGTCCACGGCCAGATAGTATTTATGAGCAGGATTGTTGCTTTAGAGAAAAAGAAAGCATAGAACAGAAAGAGCTGAGCAGTCTAGAAACTTCACAGGCTTTCAGAGCTTGGATACTCATCAGGCACAGAGAGATCTGGAAAGAAAGTCTGACACCTTCATACAGAGGTGGGGTCTGCAGGACTACCAGCAGAGGACCTAACGTGATTAGGGCCTGGCCAGTGTTAAAATGACAATCCTTCCGAAAATCTCATTCATCCTGCTACAGCAAGCCTTGCACAGCAGAGCCCGATAAGCCAAAGCCGCACAGCAGACTTTCCTCTTGATCTCTTGAGCCCTTTAGATCTGCTCCAGGTCAATTCTCTTTAGCTTATCTCTACCTCTTGCCTCCCCTCCTGCCACCTTGTTTAACTTCCCTTGAAAGCAGAAGTCACAGGAGTAAGATCAAAGAAACAGCTTCTGAGTTATATTATGCCACAAGTTTTGTGAGGTCTTGTATAAATAGGAGGCAGAGGCATAACAAATTTATTCCTAAAGCAAATTTGTTCTCATTCATTCTTATCAAGAATCTCATTTACGGCAGAGGAAGTTGGTTATATAACTAAAACCAGAGACCCCAAGTGTCTGACTTTAACTCCAAAACTTCTGTTATTGAAAAACTGGTCCTCAGTTTGTGATTAGAATGGGTGCTCGTATGGAAAGCTACTTCTCTTCTGAAATATATGGTTTTTGACAGCTTGTCACATTTTGGAACTACTTCAGCAAATCATCTGCAAATTGAGAAATGTCAATCTTTGCGATATATATACATTCACACAGAGAAATGCAGTGCAGAAATATTTTCAAAATCTTGCCTGGCTAGTTTAGTTGGATTTTAAGCATGATGTGAATTTTCCAGCCTTTGGAGCCTATGGGTGAGCGTAAATAAGGTCAATGGCGGTTTCAAAGCATAGAAGACAAATGAAGACAGGAAGAAAAAAAAATGAAGGTTACTTACCAGTAACCTGAGATATTTGCCTCCAAATATCCACACTCCTAGTTTCATGTGGCAAAAGTGCCCATCTTCAAGAGTGAGGATACGCAGAGGTAAGTTATGATGGACATGAGCCATTTCTTGATCAGACTCGCTGAAACTATAATAAGGCCACTTTCAGCAGATGGATTATCAGCAGCGCAAAGATAACTGCGTTCATGTGGTCGTGACCAGATTTGGAGGAATGAGGAGGCCCAAAAATATCACTTTCTACAGTTATCTTCCTCTACACCAGTCTTTGACATGCCATGATTTTAGGTCAATAACAGTTTGTTTTAAAACTTTAGAAAGTAGAAAGGAGATTGGTTTGATCAAAATTCAGTAGGCAGAGGTAATACCATCCGCTGAAGTCTAGGAGTGTAGAAATTAGAGATGAAAGAATACAATAAACAAAAATACTTGGCAAGTTTATTTCATGCATGGATCTCAAAGTACTTTAAAAAGATGGGTATTATACCCATTTTACAGAGGAGGAAACTGAGGCACAGAGAGGTTAAGTGGTGTAGACAAAGTTATGCAGGGAGACTAGTGACATGCTTGAGATTAGAGCGCAATCTCTTTTTCCCCAAGTTCCTCTCTTTATCTTCAGCAGCAGGCTGCACCTCTTCACTAGACCCTTACACCACATTCCTTTTCATCCCTACCAAACAAAGCTCGATCTTATTTGCCACATAGAGAAATATTTCTTTCCACTTACAAGATTCCTTTGGTTTCTTGAGTATCTGAACCATACAAACACCTGCACATTTGTCATTGTTTTGAAGTTCTGCTTTCTTCTTCTACTATGCTTTCCCCTTACGCGGATGAACAACCTCTGCTGTGACACTAGTGTTGTGCCACACTTCACAAACACACTAAAAATTAGCTGAAGGCTTTGCAACAGCAGCAGACGAGCCAACAACGGAGAGCTGCAGCTGCCAGCTCGCCACTGCGGCCTCTCTGATGGGCTCCAGCCCAGAGCGCCTTTTAAAAGCCTGGCCCTTCTAAAACACGTGGCACCTCAACCTTGGCCAAATGGGAAGACCCAAGGCAGGTACCCACTGGAGCTGGGCACAGTCAGGCACTTGCTGCTAGAGGCAGGGGACTTGCTTGGTCTCAGTGGTGGGAGCTTCTCACAACAGCGCCTGGAGGAGCTGCTCTGCTGCCTGACATGGAGCAGCAGCCACTCTGTGACATTGGAGGGGTTTCCCTTCTTTTCGGACATGATTTTGCCAGCCTGTGCCTGCCTTCCTGAGTGAGCACACCCCTGCTTCCCTTCTGCCCACAGCTAGGCTAAGGGACTTGCGTGTGTCCCCCCTCAGTTACCAGAATGGGATAAGGTATGAGTCAGGGTAAAGAGCAATGGCAGAACATGGGCTTATTTCCCTCTCCTCTCCTGCAGTCATTGGTGTGTCCAGGGAGCTCACCCTGCCTTTCTCCTCTAGAATCTCCCTCAGGGCAGTTTTGCCAGGGAGTCACTCATGAGCTTTTGTTCCATATCAAGGAGCAACTCACTGAAGCTGCAGACCTGCTGCACACCCCTTCTTTGCTCTTTCCTGAGCTCACTAGTGGAACAGAGTGGAAGACTCTCCATGTAAAATATTTGAGGGACTTTGGCAGAAAACGACTGGTGGAAGGTGACATGCACTCACTGCGTGCTGAGAGCAACTACGAGATTACTACCTCAAACAGGGATGTTTTTTACAAACGAGTAGTAAATATTTCTCAGACTGGCATCTGAGCAGTTAAAGATCTCTGCCTCTCTTTTCTCTATGCCATTGTAATCTTTTACTCTCATTATAGGAAGCCAAGGAATGTACCTTGTTTTAAAAGCTAACATTCAGCGTTGCTCAGAGATCTCTGTCAATGCTGTCTCTGCCTCCAGCCCTTGCCGGTGAATGCAGCAGTGACCACGAGCGCAGCCTTACTCTGGTTGTTCTGTGAGGAGCCTGGTGCCTGACACCAAGTGCAGGCAGGATCAGCTTGTCCTTCCTATTCCTCTCCTATGTGCATCAAATTTGCAACAGTGCAACAACAGCTTTTCGTTACATGTAAGGAAAGAGAGAAATTGCCCTGAGCAAATCTCTAAGCACCTGAAAAATTAACTAAGCTTAGCTAATGCAAACAAGGAGCCTCCAGCATCACCAATAATCATTAGTGAATTGTGAATGAATGCATCTGGATAGGAAAATTCAGTGGCGTTACACTAGTTATATTAAAATATATTCTAAAGGGGAAATTACACTGTTCAGTCCAGACCATCTAACCTGTATTACAGAAATGGAAAGTATGGGTTTAAAAGGCTAATGCACAAGACACTATGGAATAGTTTACAACAGCTCTTCTTGTTCTTGCCTTCAATATTCTCCGGGGTGAACATCCTCCCCCATCCCAGGTGTGGCATGGAAGAAGGTACAAACGTTTCCTATGCTGCTGCCATCCAGAAAACCTAGCGCTCAGGTGAGATGATGAAGAATCTTTTCTCCTAACGTCCAGAAAGGTTACGCCTCCCTCGTGAATCTTACATCTAGTGATTGCTAACAACCAGCCCCATAGGTTGACTGCCTGTTAAATGTATTTGATGAAAGAAAATAGAAACTAAATTATGAAAAAGGACAGAGGGTTCAGAAAATCATTAATGACCAGAAAATGAGTTTTTGACCTATTTGCAGTCATTAGTGCTTTTGTGAACCTTTCTGGCATTTGTAAAATTGTTGCTGTAGTTTACCTCAACCATTTAGACCAATTATAGACAGCAGGGAGAAGTGTTTATACAGAAGTTAGTTTGGGGTTCATTATACTCGTATTCTACTAGAAATTCCTAATTACTGTCAGAACTTATTTGGTTGCTTTTTGACTGCATTTCGTAATTGCTAACGCTTATCATATTCATAACACACAATTAGCACATAAAAATGTTTCTATATATGGTACATGAAGAACATAACATTACACAAGAAGCACAACACAAAAAGCAAACACAATGAAGCAAACAAACCATATCAAATTATATGGGAAAGAGCTCGTGTCTTACCTATGTTTAAACTCTTTATTTCTTTATAGAAAGGGAACAGAAGAAAAAAGAACAAACAGTTAGCTGAAGAATAGATGGTAAAGCAAACATAGTATTTGTTTTATTTTACAAAAGGACACAGGAGAAGGTATCTCTTTTCAGCACGAGCCTTAGCTTGGTTCATGGATGAAGGGCGACTGGGAGTGATAGAGCTGCAAGATAGTTCCCTAGTGGGATACCCCTGCCCCCAACCCCCACCCCCCCATATCTTTTACAGGAAACTTTCTGGACCACTGAAAGGTTTTTCATGTGGAAATATGTGTAGTTTGTGGACTAGGAGCGAGAGAAACTGGCAGTTTTCTGAATACAGAACTGGGAAGGGAGAAGCGCTGGGCTTAGGATACTGTCTGCCAGTTAGAGGCAACCTCTTGAATCAAAATAGTTTTCCAACAGGCTATTTCCAACCAAATTTCTACAACACAGTTTATTTTCCTCTACTCTCCGTCTCTAAAATAATTGCTTAAAGCAAGTTTGGATGCTCCTTGGTATTTAAATTTATCAAAGGAAATCTCAGGGTAAAAAAATCCCTTCTCAGTAAGCACTAAGATATTGTCTAATGGGAGATATATAACATTAATTCATCCTTTTTTTACTGTCTAGACACAAGTCAAAGGAAAAGTGTCCTCTACTTCCCAGAAGGAAATTCATACAGTTTCCACACCAGAGTGTCTCGCTGTGTTTATGTCATCTGTATTTCAGAATACTCACTGAATGAAACAAAGAGGTGCGTACCTCCTGAGCTGCAGCACTCAGCCCCAAACTTGCAATACCAATGTTAAGGGTGACATGCAACACTCCTGCGTCAAAATTCCTATTAGCCACTCAGATCGGGCACTTGCATAAAGGACAGTGTGAAGCAAATATGCACACTGGGATATTCTGACCTATAAAGTTACTCGAGATTTATACTGGCTTACATAAAACCAAAATTACATCCGATGTGAAATCTAAATAAAGTGATCAATTTGGTTTGTAATATTTATGGTCATACTATTTGCAATGGTATTCAAGCTACTTCATACTAGCTGAAGACTCTGCTCTCGTTCATACTGAAGCGGCTCAAATCTTCAAACTATTTCTTATGTAACTCATACTGCTACTTTTGCTGGAATGGACCTTAATCCACCTTAGAGGAACAGGGGGCAAAAGACATCACTGCAAATCCTAAAAATCTGTGCACAAAGTCATTTTCAGCTGTCCAACAGCACTCAAAATACGACAGTTTTACTGTTCACTGCTAATAATTGTAACAGAATCTAAAGAAACTACACTATGGAAAACAGATTTTCTATCTAAAGGAGCTACACTACAAAAAATTTTCACAGAAGAGAAAGTGGACAAAGGCAGATTAAGGAGTCCATTTTCTGTCTCTTTACTGATGGCCTTTCCCATTTTCTCTCAAAAGTGCTGAAAAGCCCAAGTACTCTCTTGCATCAAGAGAAAGCAAAGTAGTCAGACTAATACTGTTGTAAACATGGAGACAACTTTTTCAAATATCAAGTGTGCTAGGAAGCTTTGTCACAGGCTGATATAAGCACTGCACTTTCTAATAAGTGCCATATATTAAGTATCCTAATTTGAAAATGTTTCTTTTCACCTATAAAGCCGTAGTCCTATTTACTAGAAAGCTAAACAGAACTAATTAGAAAAAAAAAAATCAGCAGCACATTCTATATAATGCAGAGTTATAGTGTATATACCAATATTTATAGCAGGTGATAAACCCATACCAGCCATCTTCTGTGGTTTATACTGAGCTGCTAGCAGAAAGCACTGGGTGATCTATGACCTTTTTTTTTAAATATAACGAGGCAGTCTGATGGTGTATGAGGTAGGTGTCAGAGAGTGATTTCAGAGTAAAATTGGCCTGAATCGGATCTCTTTTCTCTTATATAAAATCAAAATTCACAATAGTGACATCAACAGAATGACATGAATGGAAGAGAGGTATAAAATAGAGCTAGGCCTCCTATTCTCTAACAGACCAATCACTTTGCACTTTTCCCCACTAATTAAAAACTAAAAGTACAGTGGAAGCAGAGGAATTGGTTATTGGTCATATCATTAAAAAGAAAGGCTAATGATCTAAATCCACTATGTCCAATTCAGCTATATCCAATTCACAAGAGCACTAATACAATTGCCTGAGTGGGCTGCAGAAGTGTCAGAAGACAGCCAATGCAAGCTATTTTTTCTCAATTTTCTAAAAATACTCAACAGTGCTGTAACTATAAGGTCCAGTTCCATGAGTTACGGTTTGAAGCAATAGCTCTTGCCTCTCCTAGAAGAATGAAAAAAAGGAGATGGAACAGAAATGGGTGAAGTGGTACACTCTACGCTCATGCCTTCCCTACTAAGTGACCAAATCTTAATGCTGGGGGGCTGGGGGGGGGAAAGGAAGGAAGGACAAAGATGCAATCTTAAAAAGAGTTCTGATGACGCAAAGTGACTCAGGATGTCAGTCTTAACTGTGCTTCTCAACCTACAGAAATAGAATTACAAGTATGGGAAAAGTGGGAAAGTGGCTCTCGAAACCATCGACAGGAAAACCTTCCTTCTAACCTCATAAAACTGTTACACCTTTGCTTATCACTGTGGGTCATCACCTAAAGGCAGGCAATTCTGCAGTGTTCCAACAAAGCTAAGTGATCTATAGCACTGAGGGGAGATTGTATCAAATGATCATCAACAAGATAGAAGACGATGGTTTGTACTTTTTGTAGAAGTTGGTTTGTACACTTTAGTCCTTCTCTGTAGTCATTGCTCTGATAAGATACAGACTTTGAACTATGCATTTCTGTGCCCCATTTCTCCACTGGAATTTAAATAGGTTGAAAGTGACAATGTTTTACAAAATTATAAAAAGTAATGGTAAAGGCTGATTTGAGCACAGGCTACAGAAATGAAGTGCTAGGATTAACACCTTACCTCAGCTCCAATATACTAGTAACATTCCTGGATGGGAAGATACGCCGAATATAGTTAAAATCTCCAACAAAGAGACTTCCATCAATACCCACTGCCAGTGCTACAGGTGCCAAAAGCTTATTTCCTTCTGCCAGACCATTGCAGCTAGGACAGGATATGCTTCTTCGGCGCCCATTCCCCATAATGCTGGTGATCACAGCTGGCTGCTGAGTTAGAAACTGATTTTCTCCATTGCCTTTGTGCAATATACCTAATAACAAAGAGGAGAAGAAGTGGTTATTACCGTCATTCATTGCGGAGGCCTTCAGGTAGTTCTCTTTTCAACAGATGCTGTTAAGGACCGTACACTGAAATTATTCCAGCATTTAGCTCTTCAGAGGCACACACAAAGAGTGAAAGAGCTTTGCAGTAGTTAAAATAAAGGTGTAAAGATTATTCTCTGTTAAAACACACATACGTACACTATCACAGACCCAAATAGAAACCCAGAGTCCTTTGGTATTCATTATGAAAGAAAACACCACAATACCAGTCTCTGGTCTGGCACGATGGTTTAGACTGTCTTAGGAACTGGGAAGTGAGAAGGCAAACAGCTGAGAAGGTGGGATCTTGTTTGAGTCCCTGGATTTTCTCTCTCCAGTTTCCTATGTTACGTTTCGTTTGAAATTTTGTGCCAACCTTGCTGTTCTCTTTCCACCTCTCATTCTTTCACACAGTTTTCATGGAAAATGAAAAATGAGAAATGGAGCTGCCAGAGAAGACAGTAGAACAGAAAATGAAAAGAAAGAGGAAAGATTAAACTTCTAAAAGGGCTGCTAAGGATCAGTGATAAAAGGCAAGGGAGTAGCTAGTGGTGAGGATCTTTATTAGGCTTCAAGAAATGCCTTTAAGATAGGATTTCTTTTCTAAATATTTGTTCAAAGAGCAGACTCCTGCTCCAAGAAGGGAGTGGATTCTCTGGTAAGCATCATCAATGATTGTAGAAATTTGGCCAGACATTTTTAGCCTCGTGCTCTTTCAAAAATGCAGTTTTATAATCCTAATGTAACCAGGTCCCCACTGGTGACAACAATGAATATCACGTACTACCCAAATGGCGATCTGAACAGTGTTTCATCCGCTGCACAGCACTTAAGTGTGTTCAAATAGCCTGATCTTGCCTATTCTGAACACTGCCTTTAGGTTTCTTGAGCAGCAATGTACTTTGTGATTTGTTAATGCAAGGATCAGTGGAAGGCTGTAGAAAACGCTTTGCAGGGATCAAGTGAAATAAATGCTAAGCATTCAGCTCACTAAGAGTCTCTGGTGGGATATGAAGACCAGGAACATTCAACTTAGGACATGTAAAGACAAAAAGAAGTGAAGAAAAAACAAATGCCAAAAGAGAGACAAATGAGATTCAGTATCTCATCAGAGACTCATACTCCTTTTTAAACCTCATCTCAGATTAGAGAGAAAATGGTCAAACAAAAGCAACCAGGAATGGGTGTGGTTAGTATCAGAAAAACAGGGAAGACAGAAAGACATTACAGGGGAATAAATGCACAACAGAATAGAGAATAAAGATAAGACTTTAAGAAAGTCATGCTGTGCAGAAGAGTAAAAAAATCTGTTGAACTTCTGAAAAAAAAAAAATCTGACAACTGAGACATGTCTCATACCTTAGTGAGCTAAAGATGAAAAAAAAAGGAATGGAGAAATTGCACTTTTTAAAGTGTAAATATAATGTAAATGGATGTTCACAGACAAAACTCCACACAGCACAGAAAACACATGGAAATAACTAACTCACCACTCTTGACATTAAGCACATGATGTTTATCCAAAGACCATCCTCCTAAATTTGAAGGATCCAGTTCAAATCCTTGCAGCAGTGCTGTCCTCTTCTCCCATAAAATGAGACTAGGACAAGTCTCATATTCAAAACCCACAGAAACTGAAATAAAATAAAACAAAATCTAATACACTTGCTGAACAAATACTGAATTAAATATCCAGAGCACATTCAAGTAATTCAGCATACCAGTTCCCCAGCCCTCTCAAGGAGATGGAGTGATTATATTCCTCTCTTTTATTCTACAATATTAAGTTCAGATCTTTGACTAAACACAAATTTGAAACTTCATTCACATGTACTCTGCAGGGATCTGATCACTTCATTTTGAAAAGCTGGTGTTGGGAAGTGACTGCATTGGTGCAAGTGTGAAATATAATTTTAAAAATATAATGTCTATCTGATAACAGGACAAGATTGAACTCCTAATTTGCCTTTATTTCATGCATTCATTTTACATACCACATACCAAAGAAAAGTGAAAATTGTGTGTGATTTTAAGCATACATGCACTGTGAGCATTATGCAGGAAAGTAATATTCTGTGCAATAATATAAGAAAGTAAAGCTATAGCAAAAAAATCTTAGAAAATACAGAAAAAAAGATTTAAAAAATAATTGTTTCTTTCCACCCTGGCACAGCTCTGATGCCCATTTTTAGCAGTTGTTTCAAAATTATTCCGATATTCTAATGAAAATGAAAACTTAAATATATTAGGATGATCACTCTTTTTCCCACCCACTAGAACCAAGACAACTAAAAATAGCTACAGAACTACAAGACTGAACAGCATTAGAAAAGCACCATTTTCATTTCAAATGTATTATACCACAAGAGGCTATAACAACGGCATGCATGAAAATCCAAATGCACTGAAGAATGCCAGTCAGTCCAGCATGAGGTTCATTTGTTAACTGAAAGAAAATAAAAAACATAGTGATGGACTAGGTTTCACCTAAGTTTCAGTGGCCAGTTTTTCCCACTGTCTGGTCTAAACCTTCTACATCAGCTACCAATCAGGAAACACAGGCATACTGATGGAGCTTAGACCCTCTGAACGTGATCTTTCACGTGTGAAAGGCACCACATAATACAAAGATAAATTGTGTCAGGAAGACAACAACTGTTTAGTCTCTATTGCTTCTCCATAAGAAACATTTGCAGTTTTCTTTCTAAAAATTACAGGTGTTATTTGGAAAGTTTTGGAGCTTGTATATGCTGACTTACCTACAGCATCTGACAACCCATAAACCTTCTGACCATATGCATCTGTTTTGTCCCAAATAAATGTATATGCCAAGTTGGGAGATGCCTGAAATGATTTTTGAAACAAATGCCCTTCTACTGCTACCATCAAATGAACTTTGATTAGATTCAGCGGCACAAGTGACTGAGTCATGGTGATCTTAAGTAAGGATTTGTATCCAGCAGTACGGGAACTCAGGTAGCTGAGCTTTATACTAGAGCCAGGGATCTCAATTTCTTCATGAAGAACCTGAATAGTAAACAGAGTAAACATTTTACATTAGTGCTTTGTTATTTTTTTTTAGAATAATATCACCTTGCATATTCTTATGAATTTAGGACTTTCTACTACTGGGAACGGTTATCTTCAAATCCATGCAGTGATGCAGTTCAGCTGACGTGTCTGGACAAATCATTCTTTGACATCTGTGTACACTTCTTTTTAAGAGCCCATTGCTGGCTAAAGTGCAAGTAAGTACAAGCAGTTACACTGCAAGTTAAATGCAAGGGGAATGTAAGACATACAATCATAGGAACCCGTAACATCCACTTACAGTATAAAGACTAACTCAATCAAGTAGTGAAAAAGCAGAGTTTTCCTTCGTCCTAAATAACATACAAGAAAGCAGCCTGTGGCTAGCACCGCAAACCAAGCCTTTGCAAAGTCCTCTTCAAACGTCTAAGCTGTCAAGTGAAATACAGAGATATACTTGATATATTATATGATAATGAGAAGGAGCAAGGTAGTCAAAGATAAACATGTCTGGGTGACATAAACCTCGGATATCTCCTGCAGACCTCATTAGAAAGCCTGGTATCTGTCAGAACGAATGCAACCCCACAGAGGCATTTGCTACAGCAATTCCAGTGGACAAATAGTGATTGTGTGGTAAGCGCTCAGTCAGCACTAGCACCTGACCACTGATTTCTATATCCTTTTCACTCGTGCTGTTCTTACCTGGGTTTCTGGCACAATGGGATTCCGGCCAGGAGCATCGCTGAAGAAAGTTGAGAGTGGTGATGAAATGATGACTGGGTCAGGACGGACAAAACCACTTAGATCACAGCTGGGAATGGAGTTCTCCTCTGTCTTCATCGCAAGCGTGTCCATGGCATAGAAGCTATTCCATGGCAACCATACTGTCCTTTCCTGACTCATAAATGGGGCCCGTTCAAAGTGCAAGGTTAGGGATGCTCCACCATTTGCAACCAAGTCAAACCTAGAAAAACGTGGGCTTTAGAAGCATGTGGCAGTAAGTGATTAGCAATGAAAAGTTTTGCTGTTTGTGTTCTACAAATAAGGTAAGAATTCCTGTTCCCAGGACAATTTATTTACCGTTTTTCAGAGAGATGAGGTATTTACTCCCAACCCCCTACATAATCATAGCAGTAATGTGGAGCTGTGCAGGCATTTTGAAATCTGGCCTGAATGAGCAAAATAACTCCAGGTTGTTCTGACAACAGAAGTAGATATCAGTTGTTCCATGTAAATACTGGCAACGTAACAAATTACTCTGATTTCCATAATCTATTCAGATCTAAATATAGTTCAGCTCACCATTTACCGTTGTGTTAAAGCTCTGAAACCAACAATATTATGCTTTTATTATACCAGAATAATATTCTGGGAAATGTGGATATTAAATACTCCCTCTAGTTCAGTTGACTCTTAATTATTTCAATTCAATTGTTTGTATGCAAGATCAAGATAAAATGGCAAATGTTTACAATGCATGTGTCACAGATAAACTGCTTTAGTTGCCACAGCTACTAAACTAGATAAACCATGACACATTGATTTTTGTTTATCTGAATTCGTGTGCATCTCCAATCCGTTGATACAAGGGGGAAAAGACACTTTTTTTTTCACAGCAGAAAATTGTCTAAATATATTCAATTAGAATCTTGTGATTACATTCTACCCTGAAGAAACTCAAAAGATTGTGGATCTTCAATAGGAAAGAGATGCAGAAGGGAACTTTTAACAAAATATACTCTTCTATAATGATGATACTTTTCTTCCCCCCCCGCCCCCAATAGTGTTAGCCTGTCTTGCATTTTAAAATAAAATATTTCTGGTCTCAGCTGGATATTACTGTAGTCCACAAATGTTTTCATAGATACAGAGCAATTTATTTGAAAGGAGTCTGCCTGCTAACACGCTATTATCAGAAGTCAGCCTTTTCATATTTACTTGCAGTTAGTATTCAAAATGCCGTGTGAAAAATTACTTTTGTGTTTACTTAATAGCTCTCTGCCCTGGGAGGAAAGCAATGCATGATACCACATGGTTTCATCAGATCACACCATCTGTTAATCAGCAAAGATACTACATACGAATCAGGGACTCAATGAAGCAAGGAAACTCACGTGCCATCCTGACGAGTGATGGTGTAGCCATACTTTGGATACTTGACAAACGACACATTGACCCCAACTAGAGGAGTTCCATCTGTAGTCACCACTTGGCCTCTTATGAGAGACACAAGACTGCAAAAGAAAGATAATTAAAGGTATTAAAGTTAGCTACAAAAGCAAAGTTGTGTTGTTTATAGGCTGAATAGTGGAACTCTTGTGCCTCATTTACTCTAAATACCATTTACTCCAAAGATTTTTAGAATACTGAAGATACCAAAACATTGGCCAGCTCTCTCTATATACTGAAATCAAGAAACCGCTTACCTATGCAGTGAGGCCTGCGTATACAGAACGGGAGTTAGTGCTTTCCTTGTCTAATGAGGCATTGTCCCACTGTCTAATGAGGCTTTGCAGAACAGAAAGCTACCTCACATTCAGCCAAGCCAAAACTGTGACCCTGAAGTCCCACCGAAACAATGATTGGGCACTTCTCAAAAACCTCCCTAGGTACAACAGGGATCTCTGGGGATCATCCAGTTCAATCCCTCAGCTAAAGCACGTTCACCTAGAGAAGGGTGCCCAGGATCGCATTTTCCAGATGGGTTTTGAATTTCCCCAGACAAGGAGACTCCACAACCTGTCTGGGCAGCCTGTTTCTGTTCCTCTTCTCTCCCAGCTGGAGAAGAGTCTCCATTCCCTGGCTCCTTTCCCTTCCACCCTCCCTGGACCCTGAGAGAAGCAGATTGGTGAGTGAGGGAAGCTGCATGATAACAGGGAGATGGAAAAGGAGAAGCATCTTGTGGATGGCTTCCATTTCTACACTGGAAACACAATAAAAAGGAGGAGGCAATCCTGGGAAAGAGGGTGAGAGTTAAGTCTGCTGCAATCTATAATCTCAGCGATCACAAAACTGCATTTTGCTGTAGTCCTAGATGAGAAAAACTCTATTTCAGCACTACATGGTTCCAGCATGAGCCACCAATTCTCATCTGTAGCTGTAGAGTGATGCAGAAAACAAGAAGCCCTGTTTCTGGTCTGACTCTGCACTAGCAGGCCTGGAGCTGCCCATGAACCTCAGAAGGCTGCAGGCACGCCAACAGGCCCAGCAGCCTGGCACCACAGACTGCTGGTCCCACGCCGAGCTGTAGGACAAGCAGATTAAACTGAGCTGAGTGTTTTGCTCAAAACTGACAAAATGCAGCTGAATTCTGGCATGTCTATAACGCCTGCATCGCCCTCATAACAGAGAATATCTATTTTCATTAGTAATAGCAGGGACTGTTTTCAGGACTTTTCTATTAATTCTGAAATGTTCAAGGTTCCGTGATGTAAATTTCTAAGTGTATTTTTACTGGCTATTTAACAATACTTCCTCATATTTTTACTCCAAACAAGGTGTATTATTTTCTTCAACATTACATAAAAGAAACTAATTAATAAAAATGAGTAATTTCTATTACTTTTCTTTTAGAATGTCCCACTATCTCTTGACCCTTCAGCTCCAATTTTAATTTGCAAAAATCAACATTTTGTAACAGAATATGGAATTTAATAGAAATCAACACCTGCTGAGAAAATCTACTTGGGAATATAACAGACCAAGATAATTGTCTTGGCATTATTCATTTTGCTTGTGCGATTTTATGTTGCACAGAAATGCTTGCAGGAAGATAGTCACTCAAGCTTCTAGAGGGGAACAGTGCAGAAAGCAGATTTAGAAAAAAATCATCATATGGCAGAAGAGAACCATCACTGTTCTTGACAACTTTTTCTACCTTCAGTTTTAATATTTCAGGAAACATTTTGAATAAGAATAATTTTCCTTTTTATTTCTAAAATGCCTAAATAAGGAAGACAATGGATACCAAAATGTATAATTAAAATCTGGATTTATGAGAAATAATATCTTGACTAATAGTCAAACATAAGAGAAACATTTTATTTTTGGCAATCTTTTAAAAGTGTAGCTGATAAATGAAGTCTTTTTAATTTTTTTTTTAATATGAAAATTAAATGTGAAAAAACACATATCTATTTTTTTTCTGAAAACTTAATTTCATCTTGTTTCTTCAAGGAAATGATCAGTGAGGTTTAAGTAATTTTCCAAGCAATACATTTTGTTATTTACTACTTTAGCAGGGTAGGAAATAACTTGTTTTTCTTATTCTAGTACTGGGAAAAAAAATCATAACCACTATTTTTTCCCACTTCTTCATCTCTTTCAATAGAACGAGAAGTTGAGCTCTCGTTAAGAAGTCATTGGCTTTCACAGAAGCTACTTCTTCAGACTATTGCAGCTTCGGTATATGTGGAACTTTTTAAAAGTCTAAAACTTTAGTTCTAAAACTTTCAATTTGACAATATACATTAAATTTGCCTAAAATTGGTGCCAAAAATAATAGCTGAGCTATACAATTCTCAAAAGCACCTTCATAATTTAGAGGCTAAGGCCAATTTAAAAAAAGTCATTAATATGCCATTTGCAAAGATATGTTAAAATACGTGACGTACTTCAGATGAATAAAACAGAATTCAGATTTCTGCCACCAAAAACCCTGGAAAACAGATTTTTAAAAAAACTAAAATTTCAAATTAATTTTTTTTTTTTTGGAGCTTCAGGATTGAAGTGCCCAGCTCCCACTTAGTCTAGAGCTCTAATTCTTAGACTGTTTTGAAGACTCTGACCCACATCTATACATAAGCAGCTTGATTATTTCTAATTTAATTTCTAATATTTCTTGGATGGTGTAATGCTGTCTGCATATCCCCATACTTGTCTAGAAATTTGAAATGATAATCACCTGCTTTTGTAAAATACTAAAGGAATCTAGGAATAAAGTGTTGGATCATGTTAATAACTCAAATAAATATTATCAGATGATAGTGGAATACAGATACAGGCAATACATTCATTGTCATTTTGGGTGGCCTAATGAGGCACCAGCTCAAACACTGGTGAGCAAATGAAATGTAACAGGGACCTGCCTGCTCCTCTTCACACAAGGAAATTTTGCTGACTGTAACATATATAGAGCTGCATGTACCAACCAGTTTGTGGACTATATGCTTTTTATGCTGTAGCCTGTATTGCTTTTCGGACAAATTATTCAGCCTCATGAATTAGTAAGCTTCTCTCTTGTCTCATTTTCTTTTTCAGGCAACATTGCAGAAAATTGCAAGAATCACCCGATTTTATTTTTACAGAGCTGATGAGAAAAAAAAAATCAAAACGAATTTATATGAAAACAGAAGAATTTTCTTCCATTTTTTTCCAAACAACTCCATAAGTGTATGCACAGAGTATTTTATAGACTAGAATAAAATTTATATTATATAGAGCAGGATTCAACAGGGCTTTTCTGATAGAATACAGAAATCATTGTGCTATTTGAGCATCACAGAGATGAATACAATGGGGATCTGCCTGGTCTATCCAAAACATTACGATCCTCATTTTACAGATAAATATTTAATGACTTGCTCTACATCGTCCAGTAAACCTATAATGAAATCCTGACTGACAAAACAGTTTCCTGTAATGTAGTCCAATCTTTCGGGCGTTATCTCAAATGAACTTCTTTCTTCAGCTTTAACTTTGGCAATATGAACATAATTAACACATTCATCAATTTCTTAGCATCTTCCCATAGAGGCATATTTAAGTAATATTGATAAATAGGAACACCACTCTTCTTGTAAGTATACCAGTGGCATCAAATATCAATTACTGTGCTGGCTTTTAGATTCATTATGAATATATAACTGACAATCATAGGAAGAACAGACATCGAAAAAGAAAACCAAGAAGAAAATGAAAACCTCGTCAGATATCTTGATGATGCAGGTAAACCAGCTTTATATAAAGAATGAATAATAAATCCTCCTAAGTTAATGTATCTTTAAAATACTTTGAAATGTTATTCCACTGAAACTTGTGTTAACGGCACCAAATAAAACGCAATCTCTTTCTAACTGCAAACTAGTTTGCATTTTCCCTTCTTTTAGATTGCAGTCTTCATAAAATATAAAACTAAGAAGCTCCTACTCAGTGGAAGGAACTTTCTTCTAGGTGTTGCCAGTAAGGTAAAATGCTAATAAAACTCAGTGTTATAAAATAAAGGCCACATCATAAATTGCAACAGAGTACCCTCAGTGGGAATGATGCCTGAGATACAAACACACGAAGCACTTGAAAGCAGCATCTCATGTAAAAACATGAATAAATTCTCTGGGAGAAATTTTCCCATACAATGAAACTGCACAGATACAGCATCACGTTTATGGCTGCTACCTGCTGTTGAAGGGATTTTCTCCTGGGATGATATGAGTGCTGTCCTTCCCCACTAAGAGCTTGATTCGATCATAGAATGACTTCACAGCTGGTGAACCAGAATGGCTCTGCTGTATGATGTCAAGAGGATCACGTGAACCCCGGCACAGCAGGCTATTTTGACAAGTAGACTGGAGGCAGCAGTCTGGGTCTAGGCAGTCAACCAAGCCATCTGAAAGGGAACAATCAGCAAGATTCAGCCGGCCGCACAGCGCTACCAAGCAATAACATCTCAGGGAAATCATAAGGCATCGGGAAAAAAAAGTTAATGCTTACTCTTCATAACATCTCTATGCCATAAAAGTGGTAACTTAACCAACAATGCAGGCAGGATGAGACTTTCTCAAGCACACTGGTTAAACACCATTACTGCTACAGTTAATTTACACCAGTGTTAGATGAGAATCAGTCCCAAAGAAATCTGTTACGGGTTGCAATTAGGAAGAAGGAATAGTGAAAGCAGTACAGGATTTTTTATTTAGGTTTTTTGTTTGTTTGCTTTGCGGTTTTGGCTTGTTTGTTTTTTTAAATTCTTTCCAGCTGTTTGTTTTACAAAGTTTTTTACCTCCTTGCTGCGCTATAAGAGCCCTGAGAATTAGGCTGTTTAAGTTTCATTTGTTCCATTTGGGGAGATGAGGGTGACAGAGCAAGTTGTCATTACCTAATTAAAATAAAAATTACATTGCACCCATTTTGGCTATTCATAGGGAAGTGCTGCTGGAACTCCCACTTCCCACAGATACCTGAATTAGAACTTGTTCCCATGCTTGGGTAAGGATGGATCAGTCACAAAGCTGGCCGGTTAGAATTTAAACATCAGAAATTAAAACAGAATCCTCAATGGGGAGACTGATCTGTATACTTAGATAAATCACAACTGACTATTTTTTAGCACATACAGTAACAACTTCCAGCATCATCCTTTCCTTTGGTATCATCATTTAACTGAAGTATGTACTCTCAATGGAGTTCTACTGTCATTTAGAAATTAATAACCATTTACTTTAAAATACTATCATCTCTAACAAGTTAGAGACATTTGTTCACCCGCTCTGGCAAGAATCAGACATTCAGTCTGCAATCTACTTAGGTCTGTAAACTTTCAGAGACTCCCTAAGGCATACTAATCTGAGTTCTGAATACAAATATGGCCTGGGCACATACTGAGTATCACACACAAGAGAGAACATTCCAGTCGGTTAGCTGACAAAAGAACCTTAGAGTAAGATCATGACTCATGCATTTTCAAGATTTTCCAATGCACAATAGTCCAGCATTACCCAACACAATGATATTTGGGAAAAAGAAACCAACATAAAAATAACCTACCTAAACCTATAAAAATATTTCTGATTTTACAATTAGCCTTGTATTTCCAACAGATTGTGTGTACCTAAAATGGCTGTTTCTGATTTCAAAACAAAATCGCCAAGGTACGCTGACAATATTTCATTCAGCCCTCTAAGGAAATTTAAGTTAGACAAACTACCTTGTTGCAAGAGCTACACATTGCTTTAAGGCTGGTCACCTAGTCACATTACGAGCTCCATTCATCTTGAAATCCTTTCTAACGCGGCAGTAGAAATTTTCTTTTTTTGCTACAGTCCATTTTCCACCCACTTTATATAATCATTGTAAGGACATTAGCTTCAGATTATAACTCAAGGCAGTGTTCCTATTAAGCTGTGAGAACTCTTTCTCTGCATCCTGCATTCTTTTTCAGTTTGTGACACCTCTACAACTATGAGCAGAAACTGCCCACTGTGCAGTCCACGCAGTTCTTTTATTCAGACAACCACCAGTCAAGAGAATCTGATCAACACATTAGAAATAGCAGAAGTAAAACACAGGATATAAATCACTCCCTTTGATAAATTTACATTTACCTGCTCAAGCTGGACCATATTTTTGCTATACCTGTTATTAGAGGTGAGCATATGTTATGTCTGTAATAATGACCTCATCATGCAGCAAGATTATGGGATGCTGTGACCGAACATTTCTGATGACACCATGAACTTTCAATTGGCATATCAATCTCTCAGTGTCCTGTCAGTCATGCGAATCACATCTTTATGCTCGCAAGCCCTCTTGGATATAGTCTGACATTGCAATCTTCAGTAAATTACCCTGTCACTGCCAATCGCACCGTTATCTCACAAACAATCAAGCAGGCAATCAAACTGCTCTGAATTGCCAGTTCAGGACCTGGGAGGCTAGAAACAGATTCCCTGCAATACCAGGGAGAAACCTGCGCATGATTCCGTTCATGTAGGAAGGTTTTTATGCACTTACATGGATTCAAGCTTGCACACATTCAGATGCTTACGAGAATACTTAGAAAAGACAGGCATATACCATAACATAAATATGCACATGATTTACTTGTTTGGAATATTATTACTTAAAATATATGGCTATATATTCCCCCATACTAATTTATTCCCAGATGGCAGGATTCGGGAGTTGGGATATTTTTACCTTATGCCAACTAGCTGATCCAGCTTGTTACAATGGCAGGAGGGAGGTGTGGATCTGCTGAGCATACGCAGCCAGCACTCGGGCACTGCCCGGTGGTGTCAGAGCCTGGCACACCGCTGTCCCGTTTGCATTCATAGCTGCATTGCTGGTATTTTTTATTTTGTTGCTCTAAAGTCTCTGACTCTATGTATGAAAGGGTATTGATTACTTTCAGAATATATTTGTTTCTAGTTCACATTTGCCTAATTTGCTAATTTGCTCTCTGGAGGTATTATCACAGAATGGCTGAAGTTGGCAGGGACCTCTGGAGGCCACCCAGTCCAAGCCCTCTGCTCATACAAGGCCACCTAGAGCCGATTGCCCAGGATCATACCCACACAGCTTTTGAGTATCTCCAAGAATGGACATTCCACAATCTCTCTGGGCAACCTGCTTCAGGGCTCAGTCACCCTCACGATAAAAAAAGCATTTGTGCCTGGAGTTACTCCTCCCCAGGTGCAAGACCTTGCCCTTCATGCATGAGGTTCCCATCAGCCCATTTCTCCAGACATATCGTACCATTACATATGAAGTAAATTGCTACAGAATCAGTTGCATTAGATTCAGTTGATTAAAACAAGAGATAGAAAAAAAAATGTACCTTCTGTAAGAGAAAACTCTGCCATAAGCATGAATTTTAATTAGAACTCAGCACTTTGTTTTTTAATATATATTTCAGAGCTTGTCATCTCCCAGATTTCCTCAGGCACACTGAATTATTTATATGGTTAATTCAATGACAAAAACTTCACCATTAGCTTCACCAAGATATTGTGCATCTTTTCATAGCACACTCATTTGAGTTTATAGCAGCCAGTTAGAAGCTCTCAAACTCTATGCTAAAGGGAAGAGACTGTAGAGGGAGTTAAGACAGTGCTGAACCTCCTCCAACAATTTGAAACCAAAAGAAGTCTTGACTTGGCCTTAACTGAGAAGAAAAAAGTAAGAACTTTTGATCTGATTTAAACTGGCATCATAGGATTAGCTCTCCATTGCTGTTTGTAGTTCTCCTGAATTCTCCAATCTTTTCAGAAACAAAGCAAGTTACATGGCACTCCTCTTGAAGACTTCACTTCTGCTAATTGATACAAACAATTCTTGACTTTCTGTGAACTGTTCCTATTCCACGACCTTTTTGGCAGACTTAACTATACAGTAAAAAGAAAATTTTAAGGTATTATATGTACGTAGAACAATCTACTCATGCACACCATATTTTAAGACAGCCCTTTTTTTGTGTTCCTCTTTAATGTATTGCAAGGCCTGAAAAGCCCTATGTAGATATAATGGTATATTTTACTGCTAATGCATTTAGAACCTCTCATCATCAGTTTTCCTTCAGCACTGAATGCATTTCTCATCACATTCAAGTGACTGAATTCCAGAACTGTGCTACGCTTTTCTTTGGAAAGTTGACACTTCAGCTATTGCGGTTATTTTTATCTCCTATGAGTTAATTAACTTTAGTTATCTCTTCATCAAATACTTGCAGGTTGTACTTCAGGTTCAAATCATGATGTACATTTGAATGAGTCAACTTTGACCTGACATCCAGCTGCTTGAGAAGAGGCTTTCCATACCCCGCAGGGGCTGAGCATACGCTCAGCAGAGGGCATCCTTACACTTCACTAGCTTCAGGAGCTGGTGTCTTTCAGAGCCTAATTCTGGGAAATTTTTCTTTTTCCAATAAACATTTCAGACTGATGATTAAAATGGAGGTGGGGAGGAAGGGGGGAACAGCAGCTACTACGAACCCTGAGGGCAAAAGGGCCTTTGATCACTCTAAGGGCAAATTAGTTAATTTATCATGATCCGATTTTAATTATGTGTAGTATTAATATACCCAAGGTGAAAGAATTAGAGATGCTCTATCAGATTATCAAAAGAGTAGGCCTTCTCTCTGCCAACCCAGAAATATTTTAATTGAGCTCTAAAACAGCATGCAGAACTGTTTCCACAGACAGGCTATTCCACAGCCCAGTATATATCTTAATACCAAGAAGTTTTTTTCTAATATTTAACCCAAATTTTCACTTTTATAGCTTGATCTAATTACTCTTATCTATAATGGTGTACAACATTCAAAATAATTCCTCAGAAGTTCCTGGTGCTAACAAGAAAGGAAACACTTCTAATCCTGTTCCAGCCCTGCCCCTCAATAGCCAAATTGGAAAGCGTCTCTGAAAGCAGTCAGGATACCCATTATACCACTGGCTTTTAAACAAACTGTGAGCACAACAGAGTATTTTCAGAACCATAAACCTAAACCCAAGCCACCTTTTGGGAAAAGCTGGATTGGAAATCCCAAATTGAAGCATAGTAGTATAAACCTGACTTCTGTATAAACTGTGTAAACTGTGTCTCTGAATGCCCCCAAAAAACCCCTCAGGAAGTTTTACAGTACCCTGGAATATGGTATTGGTAAGAGCATCAGCCCCATTTCCCTTGCCCACTCGGGATCCCTGCACTGCCCAGAGCTCTGGTAGTTGGCAAAACCCTCATCCCTAAGAGCACCAGCTGGAAGAAACTACTGCAGGTGTAGCCCCAGCTACACACTAAGAGCTTGGTGGTCCTTCAGAACCTCTGAATACTGGTGGATTATTGACGCTCCAACTTCAAACCTCACATTGCTTGGAGCAGAGTTGCCCTAGGGGGTTCCAAGATTAAAACAATCCTGAAAAAAACCCATGTTTGTTCAGTTCCAGGGTACACGTGGATACCTACGCAGCAACCAGTGGCCTTTCAAACCACGGAATTTGCAGCGACTGAATTTCTTGCTTTCGCTTCTCCGTGGGTTCTACGAGCACGTTATTGTAGTAACATATCCCGTGAGGGACAGTGTAAGGCTAAGCTGGCTAATGTGTGTAAAGGCGATTAGAGGCTGACATGAAGTTTTAACAAAATCACACACAAGCACGCTCATTAGCTCTTGTCAAACTGACATAATGTCTCGTTTTGATACAGATTTTATACCCGAGCCTGCATGACTCACTCTGGCCCCCATCCACAGTAGATTTCAACTACTCATTACATTTAATGTTCTAAAACTGACTATTGTACAGGCTCTGGGAAGGTATTTTCTGCGCCAAGAGTATTCTGGGTATTTATATTGAGAACTTCATAAAATCTTTTGTCTGTGCTGAATTAGAGACCCCTGCTGAGGCAATGCTTGTTGAGGCAAGCTAAATTACATGATTTGCTTTTGTGCTGTGAAATACTTGTATTATCTTAAAAGTCACGAGCCTGATGCAGTATCAAGTCACAGGATTTGTAATTTTCTAAAAGCAATTTTTTTCTAAATGTTTATTGCAGGAAGACACTTCTCTTTTCTTTCTATTTTCTTTCTGTCTAATTTCAGAGATGAGTTTTCTAAGACAAGTCAAATAAACAGCCTTTCAATCAGGCAAGTGCACTGTCCTGACAGTGAACTTCTCTAGAAATGTATTTTTCTGGTGAATTGAAGAGAATCCGTACTGGAGCAGATAGCTGGCTTTCTCTCATTCATTATCTTTATTGTATAGTGCCAAACACAATTGCTGCCAACTGTACTTCTTGGTGAGGTTACAGCTATATAGGAACAAACAGAAGGGGAAAATTTGCCTTCTGAGATATGCATAACTCTCTTTGGAAAGCCAAGTGGAAATAAATTAAAATGTATTTTAAAAAGAATGTCCCACTTTGCATAACAAACAAGGATTTCCTCGTTCTATTTAGCTTAGTATTCTATACTGCTACGGGTTGTTTCCTTCCCTTCCCCATCCAATTTTAGTCCAGAATATTACATTTCCAGGAGATACACGATGTGTGAAGCGATATAAGCAGTGATTGCATTTAAGTTGTTGTTTTTTTTTTAAACCTGCCTGCGCCTGTCCTCTCCATCCTGATCAAATCTGATACAAACCAATGCAGCAAAATCTTGGTAATTTACTGGTTTTCTTTCTCTAAGATTACATAATGTAACTGTCTTGTCAATAAAAATTATAAATTCGAGTAATTTTGGATGGATGAAAAAGTTGGGAGAAGAGAGAAAGAAGGACAAGAAACACCCAGAAAGAGCAACCCCAGTGGGCAACATGGGCTCCTGCCATGGCCGCCTCTGCACAAATCAGAGCTCTTAAATATCTCTCCCAAATGATCCCATCGAGCTCAGGACGAAGGCCCCTCAAACACAAGCTCATGGTATCAACTGCGTTCAACATCTAGTGAAACTATTCTTCAGAAAAGAAATATGAGTTTTGCTATGCATTACATTGTCCATTTCACTTGAAGCCACTGTAAGGTCTAGGGTGAAATGTAGTTAAACATATGCAATTCATGAAGATGGTTCTGACATACTAAAAACATTTTCAATTTAGGAACAAACAAATCATTATAAAATAGTTATTGTAAAAAGATGAGTATAAATAGCCACCACTGTAGCAATTTTCTTATGCCATACGTCAAAAGAAATATAAACTAAAAAAGTAATGTATCTTCTCCCATTCCTCAAAATATCATTTCTAATCCCTTAATTTCCCCAAAAAGGATCCATGGTGAATTGAATGGGTTATATATGTCTATTGGGGGGATTATATATTGTAATTGCAATTACAAGTCTTAAAACAAAGCTATTTCTAATCCCTCCAAAAGATGCTTAATTATTATTAGACTACTGAGGGACTGATTAAGATTTAGAAGTGGGCACAGTGAGTAAATTACATAATCCAGGCACGTTTGGGCAAACAGATGCATTTTCCAATTTAAAAAGATCTTAAGAGTGAGCCAATGCCAGAAACCCCTTACCTTTCAGTTAGGCTTCCTCCCTAAAGATACAGAAATGACTAAACAGGTAAGTAAGAGCCTATGCACCATAGTGCCCCTCAACATGTTCGCAAGGAAGACGCAGTTAAGCTCATACCAAGATTTAACATGAGATCGTAAGGATGAATACAGGTGAATTTCCCAGTGCTACCTTGGATCATGCACAACTCTACTTGAACAGCTCTAAGAGGAGAAAGCAGCTTGGGATGCTCTCTCCGCTCTGGAATCCCGTTTTATTTATGTGAGTAATACACACTGACATCTCATTTAAAATGAAGATTTGTAAGTCTCAACAAGACAGGGACACATCTTCCTCTTCTAGGAATAAACCAACTAAAGGGCATTAATCTAAAACGGAAAGAAAACATTAAGTATAATCTTTCATTTTTCTCTTTGTGAACTCTAGTAAGGAGTTTGCATTGTGGCAGATAATAAGACAAAACAGGACAAATGGGAATCCCTTTGGAGTCAGTGGCAGTGCTGCTCTTGACATCCATGAAATCAAGACTTGGCCCAAGGCCTTTGATTTTGATCGTGAGATAAAATTGCAATAAGAACGGCTGAACAGCGAGAGAGCTCCAAAATATGTTAAAACTATTGCTGCATGGGGAAGAATGGAAGGCAGAAAATGATAGTTCCATTTCAGTGAAGTAACTGTATTTTCACAACATGAATAGATGGACAGAAAGGAAGGAGGTTCAGCTGCCCAGATAAGGACCTCATTCAGGCAAGAAACTGTATTTTTAGCTACCCTACTGCCTTTCAAAAGAAATGCTGGCGTCTCCAGAAATACTTGCTTACGTTAACAGAGCAGTGTTGGTGATGGGAGTAGCAAATGACTTCAACATCTTGCTGCAAATAAACTCTGTTAAGCTTCAAATGAAAAGAGTGACTGGGAGTAGAGGTGCTTTCCTTAACTTTCAATAATCTTACACATTATATGAAACTTGGGGTTCCGGTAATGAGCTGAATCTTTAACCTTGATTCCCATGGTACCGTTTCTAGCTTTGTCTAATGAGAAAATTTAATTTTACCTGTTCCTTTCTTTGCACAGTCACAATTACAGAAAGGTGCAGCTTGGTGCACAGAGCACATATCCCTCCCTCCCTTTCCCTTCCTGCACACTCCTGCGGTCTCCCGTGTGTTAGCATTAATAAATATACAGGTCACAGGACATGGTCCTGGCCAGATGCATAGTGAACCAGACACATAAAGAACAGAAAAGCTTAAGGCAAAGGTAGAACTGCACTCTAAGATACTAAATATTGAGTGATTAACATTATATTCAGTTTTAAGTTTAGTTGTAGCTCATGACTGACAATTTGACAAACTGATGGTCATGACAACGTCCTTACAGCGCATATTGGAAAAGAACTCATGGCACCCCAAAGGAATCTGACACTTAAAATACAATCAAACAAAATGAAATGGTAAAAATCACCAAGGCATAAGAGAGATGGGAGAGTACTACAGGGGCACCCAGCCTGTGGGCAACCCTTAGCCTGCACCATCTATGTCATGTACAAAACCCAGCGTAGCTGAATTGAAGGGTTTGTCTGTTTGGTTATTCAGCTAAACAAGCTAGCTGAACAGGTGCTGAACATCACCTAAACTCCCTTAGAGAACTCTACAAAAACATTACAAGGATGTAACTATTAGAGAGCAGTAATAATCATCAGATTAAAGTACTGAGCTAAGGGTCAGAAGACAAGAAATTCATTTCTGCCTTTATCATAAAATCCTCCCGTGAAAATATGCAGGTCAAATTGACTTTTCGGGTTGTCTGGACCTTGGAACAGGCATAGATTTTCTCGCTACTTACATTCCCACAAGAAGCAACGAGCAGTAATGTCTCTAGCTTCTGGAAAAAAATAACTTCAACCTGCAAGTGTTGAGAATGTCTGAAGAGTTCTCCCCTTAACCTTTCTAGCCTTCAGCTAGATCAAACAGTTTTCTTCCAAGTATGACTATGGCAAACCAGAAACCACGCATCTTGCATGGTAATGCCGATCAATATTATATGTCTGGCTTATAGCATATTTCTTCTATGTATTCTTTGACTTAGACGAACTACTATTTGCCTTCCATGAACTAAGTTTTAGAATTCTGTAGTTTTAAATTGGGATGAACAGCTGAATGGTCTCTCTGGTCATTTTTTCCCATTTGCCTTCTATTTTACAAGTGCAGAATATTGTCTTGGATAGGTAAGTAAATATCTTATTCCAGTATTTCTAATACTGTTTAACAACCTCCGTGTCTTGAGGAAAATCTGATGACACATCCATTTTCAAATTTTCCTTTATAATCTTCAAAGCCTGTAAAAATAGCAAATCTAAGCAGTTCACCTTTTAGTTTCTTACACTGCATATTAACACAAGTTTAGTGGGTTTTGTTGTATAGTTAAATGCCAACTGATGTAATCTGGCAGTTAAATTCTGCTCTTTACAATTTGGTAACAGTTATAAAGCAAGTTCCAGTTTTCTAAAAATGAATCAGCTCTAGCACTTTTTAAATATTTCTGTAAGCACTGATCACATGTGAAACCAAGGAACTAACAGAGGATTTACAGATTAAAACTAGTGGATGGTATTCAAATGGGGTTAATATCAGGTAATCAAAATCAAATACACCTGTTCCTCAGTCTGAGACTTATTAAAAAATTCTACACTGTGAAGTTTTATATAAAAGTGCTCAGATTAATGACAATCTTACCCTAGAAGCAGTCATTCAAATAAGCCAAATGTTTCTTTACAGTTTTAGGAAATACTGTAAAACATTTATTAATTGGCAAAGAATAGATGTGCTCTTCAGATTAATCATTGGCCAAAGAAAAGTGAAGGGATCTCAAGGAAGAAAGTTGTGTCTGAGCTTTGATTTTTAATGAAGAGCAGAAGCACGTGAAAAAAATAATCTCTGTGACTTACTAAAGATGTTGTAATGAAAGGAATAAGAAAGCTACTTCAAATGAAGGAGACAGATTAAGCAACCTTGTTTCAATTGCACACCTCAGAACTGCTTTCAGCCCACCATAGCCTAACACACCATGGAAGGCTCTACAAAATGAGACGAACTAAAGCCATCTTTGAAAGGTAAATACATCACACAAACTATGTATTTCATGGGGATACACCTGATAAAGGAGAGGGAAAACTGAACAGGGACATTCAACACACCTCCCTCAGCACTTTAAAGTCTGGCATGTGAACGTGCAATAAGACAGCAAACTACGACCACTTACACGGGTTGCAAACGCGAGAGCCTGACCCGGGCCCCTAGCGCAGAGTTGAAAACACATTGCTAAACATCCTGCCTGCGCACGCCGGCCCAGTAAGCTGTTTAGTAATTCACATGCGTCAAGAGCCCACGGGAGAAAGTTCTGGTCCGCTGTTCTCCGCTGTGGGTTTCAGCGGGATGTGGGGTGGGACAGTCTGCCTGCCCGCCCCCGGCGTGAGTGTTGTGGGTCACCGCGTCGCTCCACAAGGCCACAACTCACGCGGTCTCGTTTGTTTCAAAAGAAACGTAACAACAACACTTGACAACAATGACAAGCGAAGTCTTTCTGAAGGAAAATGAGTCATGAAGAAAGCCTGTATAACCCTCAGTTCTTTAGGGACTGGGAATTGAAAGACTTTTGCTCACCTCCCTCATTATCCTTGTTATCAGCACAGGCGGTTTCCATGGCAACGTTGCATCCAGGCCCCCTCCAGCCGGTCTGGCAGACACACTGCCAGCTGTTCTGACCCAGCGTGCATCTCCCATTGCCATTGCACAAATCAGGGCAGCCATCTGGTTGAAGAAATGGAGAAGGTAAGTACAAGACACACTCATTCACACTGCCACTCAGACTTCTGACAATAGTACTGTGCAGACAAAAAGACTCATTCCTGCTGGTGGGACGAATGCTTTCCTGGCCCAGAGCCATAGTCCTGGGGTGGAGGAGAAGGGTAAAGAAAGGGGGTACCTCAGGGATGCAAGGATTTAACCCAAGCCGAAAGGCAGGAGGAGTCCTACCATCAGCCATAATACAAGTTTTAAGAACCCTGTGAAGATTCAGATCTTGAGTTGATAGAAATTACAGTCTGCTGACAGAAGATCACGTATTTCCCACTGTATGTGTGCGAATACACATCTGAGGGACAATGTCTTCTTCAACAGGCATGTCAACACTCAGCGGGCCTTTTATATTGCGCACTGCCTAATTCTCCACAGCTTCTCTAAACACAAGGTTTAAATAAAAAGTTTGAAAATATTTTCCTTAACAGACATTTTAGAAGACCTACATATTTAACATTAAATTTGATTATATTATGATGCAATACTTCATGCTGTTTGGAAGACACACTAGAAGAGATATCCCACAAAATATGTATGTTTTGAACTTACTATGGATATGACGTGACTTACTGTATAGCAAGAGCCGAATTTGGAACAAAAATATTAGTTAGCTAAGGTGCTTATGTGTTCTAACAAAATGTCCGTGGGCAACAGAATACCTTGACTGCTTTTTCCTGAAATTAAATGAGTCTCAGGAGGCACTACTGTATATTACTGAATACTCATTATGAAAAAAGATAAGGAAATATAATTCCAGCCTTGGTATTTACAATCACATTCACCAGCACCCAATCCACATAACCAAGTGTATTTGAGAGTCCTGAGGCAGACCTATCACGGTGCCTTTTCCTTAGTTGGAGCGGCTGTGTTGCCCACTGACAATAGATGTCAGATCCCAATCGTTCACAAGCTGTCTTGTTTGGGCTGGTAAAACTAATTCTAATCCTGTCATCTCTACAGCCACCAGAGAACACGGAATAATTAATCTCACTGCTGTTGGTCTTGGATAGAAAATTTGATCTCAAAACAGCTCACCAAGCTTCATTCTGTCTCATTTTCCTCTCCATCAGCAGTGATGGGTCTCTGTTGGCATTAAAGTCTGCAGGGACCTTGCTGCAACCCTCTCAGGTCTCACAGACTGGTGGGGTTAGGCCTTTCTATTTGCCACCATGACTCCAAGCTGTGACTATTAGGTACCCTACTCCCTTCCCCAGGCATTTTAAGAGCACCAAGGAACTAATGGGCACCCTACCAGAGTATGGGTACTATTTTCAGCAGCTGGGAGTGAGGAAGGAAGCAGTGGGGAATATCCTGAAAGCAAGTAAGTACTTTTTATTTGAACAGCACCACTTGGGATGTGCAGCACTGGAGAAGACTATGATGACAGTATGTCACCTTTGTGCCCCTTGGCCTCTGCAGGTGACCAGGAACAGGAGCAACTACTGAACTGGCACAGCTTTCCTACTAGCACCGAAAGGCTGAACAGCCTTCCAGAAATCTCTAATTTAGATTGCCTGTGTGTTTCTATAAACCCATTCAGAAAGCCACAGTTTTGAGCATGTGTCTCTTCATACTCCTCCCATTTGCCATTGCTGTAGCCAGGTGATGTTGGAGAGAAGCTCCTCTGACTCTATACTGTTTCTCACAGTGCTGCAGGAGTTTCCTGTGCGGGAAAGCGACATATCTTGTATCCCTGATACTCTCACAACTGGTATCACGGTATACAAGCGTTCACTTTTACTTTTCCTTGTTGGTTTGTTAACTAATACATTCATAGTGATTAAATAATTTTTAATAGGACTAAGTAGTCCACAGGCACATTAATTTTCTATGTAACTCTGACAGTTTCCTTTATTTATTTATTTTTTTTAAATGAATGCTGAGCCTTTGGAAGGTGCCGGACCGAGACCTCCGAGATCTCAGCTGTCCCATGGAAAATTTTCTTTAGAGATAACAGCAACCAAAGCTTCTGTGCATTGCCCCACCAAGTGCCTGAACCCACATCATTTCTAGCACTGGCACAGCAGCTTCATCTCCACCACAGCTTTGCAGAGGAGGACAACACGCCTCCATGAACAGGGCCAAGACCAGTCAGTTCATTTTACACAGAAAGCTACCAGCAGATACGAACAAGCCCTAGAAATCTTACTTCAGTGTTGTTGGGTATTAAAAAAATACAGTGCCACTTTCACTTAAATGTAAGGTTATTTTGGCATTATGTATCTTAGTTATAAAAAAATTGCACTTTGCAGCTTTTTCAAAGCATTTATCTCTTTCATTTGTCAGATTGTTTGAATGACCAAAATGGTAATGTTTGAGAGGAGGCATCATACTGTGGAAAAAATATTTGTTTTAAATGAAAAACAAACAGTAATTGTGAATATACACACACGGTTGGCTTTATACAGAGGCACTGGAGAGAATTAAATCAGAGAAGCAGTTTGCTTTGCAGCATATGAGCAAGACAAAAACATGAACAGTAGGGAGCTAACAAAATCTCTGAAAAGTTTTACGTGCAGCTGGAGATTAATGGATATGACTTTGCGTTTAGCTTAAAGAGAGAAGCAAGCATCACTGGTATAGACATGATGTTGCTAGGAAACACTACACCACCTCCATAGAGCTTATTTAACTGTGGCCTTCCAAAGACTGACTTTGTGTTTCAATAACATAAATATCAGAAGGAAGGGAAAAAACCAGCAGTAGACTACACTAAGATCCAAGTACTTTGATAATAATGTCTCCCCTCAGAGATCAATTCCATTAATGATGCATTAACTTTCAAAACAGCTTTAAGTAGTGGACAAAGAGGTATTTTCCATGGTTGTGTGGTTTTCATACATGTGTATATGCATTTCTGTTTACGCCTGTCTTTCTTCAAGCAAATTGTTTACATAGCATCACAGTCTGTTAGACCAAAATTTCTTCTAACAGTCTCTTGACCAACTAGGCAGTAAAGCTACATTATGAACAACAAATAAAAAGTTTCTTTTAAAAAAGTTTATATTTAGGCAGTGGACTGACTTTCTCTTTTTAAATCTTCCAACATGTGCATGTGTGTAATTATAAGCACCAAGGAACATCCTCTGCTCACACAGCATTCGCACGTGGCTAACCGGCCTGCCCTTCAAGGGGTTTTGACAGTGGACAAGTTCACCAAGTGCCTAACTGAGGAGCCTTCAGAGTTTCAGCAAATGCTCAGTGCTCACAGCTGGGCATGCAGTCTTTGCTGGAAATGCACACTGTATAAAGCACATCTCAACAACAAGTGCTTTACTAAAGCTGGCTTCAACTCTGCTCACATTGAGCAGTGTGTTACCTCCTGGCTGTCTTACGAATTTACTCACAGAGTAGGGTAGCACAAGAGAGCGTAAGGTAGTCACAGAGGGAAGGGCTATCACCATCTAACCTTAAGAGGTAATTCGCCATGGTAGGAAGCTCGCAGTCACAGCACAGAAAAGGGCCCTTCATGCCAAGCAGACAGGTTGCTATTCGTGGTGTGTAGAGAAATTCTACTCATCTTTTCTATTCCAGTGGGATTAATGGAAAATGTCAAAAAGCTAGGTTAAAAAAGAAGAAAGTGCTTGTTTAAAGTGCTAGATTGACAACCTATTTATTCACAGAAGAGGCACAGTATGGGCAACAGCGGTTCAAGTGTCTCACACTTTTCCAGCAATGTGTCTGCACAGGCTGCTGCTGCTAGTGGAGAAACACTAATGCAATCTCCCTTCTCTTTTAGTCTCCCACTTGCCTGTGCGACTGGGAACAGAGAACTTTAATACAAGTACAGAAGCATTCACAATTAAAACAGCAAAAAAAGATTTTAGTGCTTTTTGCAACGTAGTGCGAGGGATCTGTGACTGACTTCTGTTGTGAGGGATCATCACAGTTAGAGGTTTCAAAAGCAAAATATTAAAATTCATTCTTCTCCACACCACAGACAGACAAAATACCCAGCATTCATGTAAAGCGCCTTTATTTGCTCCTTTTTCTTTACCACTTCCTTCCAGCAGTGGTCTAGGCAGTGGTAAAGAAAAAGGAGGAAATAAAGGCATTACGTGTCTGGATCTAATAGAGAATGATGGAAACTGGTGTTTTGTACCTACAAGATCCCAAAACACTTCTTAGTATTTTCACTGAACAAGACAATCTTAATAATCTTGCAATTCTGGAACACTAGGGCTAGTGTTTAATGCCTGAATTTACTTCGTCTCAGGTTGCTTGGTTTTTTTTTTTTTTTTCAACTACCTAACTAGATTGAAGTAACAAAACAAATTCATTACTGGATTTTGTGGTGTTTCAGGCTTCTCTTTCTACAAACAGGCTGTTGCATTCTTAACTTGCTCATAGTTTTAAAAAAATCCCATTTCTTGGCAAGTTACTACCATGCCACAAGTCTACAATTTGGTAAGCAGGCTCAGCAAATGTATCTGTTTCAGTGCCCGGGGACATCTGCCCCCTATATACCTACACTACTTCTCTGTACTTAAAAGCCCTTTACTTGTATTTCCTGAGCTTATCCATTCCAATGCTCATATGATGACAGTACAGGAAAATGAAAGGAACTTTGGTGATAACGTAGCACAAATGAATACTCAATAATAACATGAGAAGACTATGGCTTAAGAAAACAAAAAGCATGGAATCTTTGCCATAAAACAGTTGAGTTCTTCCTTCTAGGAATGGATTCTCTTTCCTGACCGTATCTTTTACAGGAGGAAGAGGATCTACTATGGATGGCCATGAAAATGATCAGCGGGTTGCAATACCTCTCCTACGAAGACAGGCTGAGGGAGCTGGGGTTGTTCAGCCTGGAGAAGAGAAGGCTCCGGGGTGACCTAATGGCGACCTTCCAGTACCTGAAGGGGGCCTATAGGAAGGCTGGAGAGGGACTGTTCACAAAGGCCTGGAGTGACAGGACAAGAGGCAATGGTTTTAACCTAGAGAAGGGCAGATTTAGATGGAATGTTAGGAATAAGTTTTTTCCCATGAGTGTAGTGAAAACACTGGAACGGGTTGCCCAGGGAGGTAGTTGAGGCCCCATCCCTGGAGATATTCAAGGTGAGACTTGACAAAGCTCTGAGTAATCTGATCTAGTTGAGGATGTCCCTGCTCCCTGCAGCGGGGTTGGACTAGATGACCTTCGGAGGTCCCTTCCAACCTAAACCATGCTATGATTCAATGATGTTAAGTAAGTAATACAGCATCAGAAGAAAAGGCACTATTTAACAGAACACTACAAGAAATAAGAACATGTCAATATGATGAGAAGCATTTAGTCAACTACTACTATATATATATACACACAATAATTACATTCATCTTATTTCACATTATTAACGTTCATGGAGAAAAGCGATCGGAAATGTTCAAGTCATTTGGTTAGACACAAGAGGAAAAGAAAGCTCCTGTCTGAAAGCCTTACAATCCAAATGAAAAAACGAACTTAAATACTAGATCTTGTCACGTGTAGAGCTCCACATCGCCACAGTCCATGCTGGGGCCTAGAAGATGCTATAGCAATATCATTTCAAGTGTTTTTCATAGCAACGACAGAAAAATAAACAGTGAGTCTGGAAACCAACCAACATTGCTATTACTGAGGTCACTGTGAGCAAAACTGTCTACTGCTTCTGCCAGACCTCTGTAAGCTTTATCTATTTCTATATTTCAATATTTTCAAAAGTTACTAGAGATTCATGAAAAACTGAATTCACCAAGGAAGTCTGTAGAATCATGATGTATAGTAAACAAAATCAATATGGACACTGCTTGTTTCTAAGAAAGTGATAGTGCTGGATATATTTATGAGAATCCTCATAGGTTTCATCTACAATGAAATTATTCTGAGACTAAATTGTAAGATGATTAATTAATTTTTGAAGTCGGCAAATTAATTTCCAGTATCTAGGCAGTACATCAAAAATTCTAATCCAATTTTGGGTAAATTCTGCACAGAGCTCCTTTTCATTCCAGTGACACTCACAGTAAGGAGTATGTTGAACAGCATAGTGTTTCCTCACTCACAGGACACACATGAGTTTCAAGAGGAACATTTAAATTATATTTAAATCGTCCTTATTACAGCTGTTAACTACAGAACTGCGGCAAATAAAACTAGTCTGGCATATGAGGTACCTAAAGAATATAGAGAAACGACAGAAAAGCAGTAATGATAATAGCCTGTTTAATTTGGATTTTAGAGGATAATCACTGTTTTTGTATTTTCTGTTCATTCCTTCATGAGTTGCTGGTATGCCTACGGCTATCTAGTAAATAATAAATGAGGTACATACAACGAGGTACCTAGCAACACTGAAAATAAAATCATGCTTTTTATTTCCTGTTGTTATTTTTTAATCCTCTAATTCCAAAGCCCGCAGGGCTTAGTTAAAGCCGAAGAAAGAGCATACAAATAAAAATGACATGTAGTATTATGGCTGGCACACACAAGTTAATTTCTGAAGAGTAACATTTCAACTAGAATAAACTCAAACCCTGACCACATAACTACTCATATGCCAATACAATATAGTATTGGTTGAGTCAGAGGTGAGGCCCCTTTGAGTGAGTTTGGACACTTCCAGAACAGACCAGAACACCACGTAGAAACACAAGCTCAGGTCCTTGAAGTAGGGTAGGGTAGTGGCACAGATTGACAAATTGTTAAGAATTAACCCAGCCTTTCAGTGCAATAAAAAGCCTGATTTCACTGCTCAAGTACCACAGCAGTGCTGCTTGTGTTTCCAGAGAGTGCTCAAGCAGAGCAGGAGCTCCTCCATGGCACTGAAACATTTGTCACCAAGGTGGCTCTGACTGGCTTCCTCGCTGCTTTTTCTTTTTGTCTTTTTATTATTTAAAGAACACATTATTATTTTTTTTTTAATTACCCAACACTCTAAATATTTCTTTAAGCTAGATACTGAACAAAGGAATGTATGGAATAAATCACTATTTGCAGATGTGTTAGGGGAGATGATAATACATGCCTGAGTTAGAACTAAAGAATGGGCCTGCTACATTTTCAGGCTGGAAAAATGGAAAGGGTGAGAAGTTTCAAGAATCCTGAATTTCTCCACTATAACACCTTCTGTGCAGGCAGACAATTAGGAATGTTAAGTAAGGTTCCTTAAATTGCCTGGAATACGTATGTCATAACAGAATTTCCTTCTAAATTATATCTCCTACAGATCTACACAATTTCTGTCTTTCACATATAAAGGCAGGAACTCAGAGAACAGCCAGCTTTCCAAATGAAATCGAAAAATGTGAGAAAAACATGTTCACAAAAAAATCCAAACCCCAACTCTTCAGAAGAAAAGTAAACCTCACACAAAGGGGAACTGCTGGTATTAAAAAGGAAGTCTCGTCACTTGCATTGTTTGCATCTTTCTGAAGAAAAAAGATACACAGACACACACAAAAAAACTCCAAAAAACAGAGGAAAGCTCATGTTACAATATAGGTCACAAAAATTTGAGATTGAAAAAAACCCCCACGGGTGTCACGCCTTGTTAACACAGGATTGTTCCCAGCAGAACATTCTGTTTTTTTCCAACCTCATTTTAAGTGACTCAAACAGATGGACTCCCATTACTTTCCCGGGGGTAGACACCCTCGAGGTTTCCCTCTTCCAAAAAACCAACAGAGCTCTCCATCACCAACTTTCAGTGTGACTCCCCTTCAAGCTGCTAACAACCGGGCAGGGAAAAAATGGTGACAATTTGTGCTACGCTGTCCTGAGACTTGAGGAAACCAAATAGATCAATAATAAAAAAATCCACGTCTGCTCAGAAGGTTGAGTATACAAAAAAAAGCGTCATCTGAGCCCAAGAATTCGGGCTATTTATAGTATTTATATTTAGATACATAAGACAGTTTCAAGCAGGAAGGGAGACTGCATTGATGGGAAGCTTAGTCATACGACTGAGAAGCTTCTGCAATACTAAGAGATCAAGTACTTTGCTGTAGCCCGGATGCCAAATCGAGTCCTGCAAATGTGGGATGCCCACAGTATCCTGCCACCGCACATTCCCCACGGCCCCCTCAGATCGCGGGCAGGAGTAGGGGATGACCTGAGGGCGGTGCGCAGGCAGCGTGCTGGCTCCATGCCCAGATATCACCAACCTTGCCACACAAAGGCAGCACAGGAACCAGCTGTGCACGGTGGCTTCGTCAACCATCAGGTGACGATCGTTTCGGATGTGTACCAGCATAAGCAAAGTAGTTATACGAGACACATGGACTTAAGAAAAGACACTGCTGCAGCCCCAAAGCTACAGTGCAGCTGTGCTCTTTCTTCTATAGGCTAAGCAGATGATTTACTGAAATTTTAAGCAAGGGCTAAAATTTGACCCTAGCAGCACAATCTAGTTAGATAGTGTATTCTTTTCAAACAAGACTCATATTCAACTCATATATCCAATAAAAAGATACATAAAAGATGCAGTAAAATTCATATTTAAGATAGCCGCTGCTTTCAAATTAATCTTACTGCAACAAAATCCATTTAGAATAGCGTTTCGAGTGAAATTACATTCATAAAACCAGTACCACAACCATAATCCTTTATTGCATTAATTTTTTTGATATCGGATACAAGGACTGGCATCATCCTTTGTAATATGTAATACAGTTTCTGAGAAAGAAGCCTTCTCCAGTTGGATTTATCTCTAAAATAATATCTATATAAGTAGTTTAGTGGCAGTGTAATGATAAAGTGACCTATCAGACAGGATGTGTAAATCAGGCAATTGAAGAGTAACAAGCAAAACATTGACCTCATATTTAAAAGAATATATAACCTAATTACAATGCAATCACTAAAATCCCTACATTAATCACAGTGTTATGGCAAGCAGTTTCCATGATTTGTTCATAAAAATTAGGATTCACACCATAATTGCTACTTAACCCCCTTGCACACAATGAAATTTGCTTTTCTATTTTTTGAAAAATGCAGCAGGCATAGCTTTGAAAATATGCATTTTAACTTCTTTGAATAAATGCTTTAGTAAAGTGCTGGTATACTTTTAGATATTAACTACAAAGCTTCCAGAATCTCATACATGGTGACACACAAAGTTGTGTCATGTTTCCATACTCCTTACCCATTTTACCCTCTTCACGTCGTACGGAGAGACAAAGAGGAAAAAACATTACGTAATTCTTATGTTGAGTGCTATCTATGTCTGACAAAAGGACATTTGATATTGTGCTGTCAAACCCTAGATAATAGATTTCAAAAGCTCAGTTTCAACTTGGCTAACTGAAATTTATAAAAGTCAACATAAATTATATAGTTTTTCCTTGTTTCAGACAGAAAACAATGCTAAGCCCTAATTTTACTTGTTAACAGCTAAGACAATGTATGAACTCAGAACCATACCCAACATACTGACGTGCCTGTAGTATTCTCTTCTAATTTAGGAGGAAAAAATGCAGTCCTGTGGCTTTAAAGGTTTTTCTAGTTTCATGTTCCTTTAGGCAGTTTTCACACAGAGCCCAGATAATCCAGGATGCTGCTGCTCCATCCCACGCTCGCGGGCAGACTAAGCTTGCCAGTGGAGATGGTGTGGGGCCACCCTCACCCAAAGCTGAATCCAATTCAATAATATCATGAGTGCAGCCTCTATAAAATTAGAGGTAAGCCCTACCCTTCACCTGCTCAGATCTGAACTTCTACAATCCCTGTAGATGTCAAGAGACCACAGAAGTAGACTCTAATTTCAAATATTTACAATCTAAGACACTGCTGAAATAAAAAGTACAAGATCAGGCTTGAAAAGGGCAGGATCGCTTGTTGTTACCAAGGCTTTGCCCGGTAGTAGAGAGCACTCCAAGATCTCTCATTTGACTGAAAATCCCTCAGTGAGGCAGAGACACTTGCTCCTCTGTGAATGCCCTGATGGGTCAGCAGAGCAGACTATACTGTCTCTCTCAAGACACAAACGCAACCCAGATTTTCTTCTACTTTAAATGTGAAAGGAACATCACAATCACTAGTTTTACTGCTCAGAAAATAATTTTAAGGAGCAGTATTTGTTGCAACAAACTTTCAGTGCAGAGGCAGAGAAGATGAACAGTAAGCTAAGTCAAGTCAGAGATTTTCTGGTACTCTCAGTGTACAGATACATTAAATATAACTACATTAAAGTAATTCTTTAGCACTTAGCTAGACCTAACACTATCCTACAAACAAGATATTTATAATTAAGAATGAAACATTGTCTTTCGCTGTGCTCACACATTTACATCTGAATCCGAACCTCTAAAACCGATCTGCTACCTGTGAAATTGTGTCTCGCGTTCTGCAAACCACGGCCTAACACTAAACGATCATAAGGCAACCTTTCAAACTCCGGTCTCTGTAAAAGCAACACACAGACAGAAACAGGGAGAACAACAAAACCAGCAACAGGTATGCTGTGTGGAGCACAAAAAGTTGACACCACAGATAAGGCCTTGGCATTAGCCCTGTTCAAACAGAAGGGATACTGCAAATACTGAAAAGTTCACCTGTCTGAGAAAAGCTGACATACTTTAATGGAAAATTAACTGGCTAGACTTCCTGGGATCATATCCTTCTTCACTGACCAGACTGATTCTTCACCCTTCTCAATGACATCAGCTGAGGACCAGGACACAAGCCGGTCCAGACTGGCAAAATCCAGCCCAATTCAACAGAATTACATGGATTTCAATCAACTACTGTATGGCCCCAAGGTTCATGGCAGTTTGCTGTAGCTCAGCCCTTCATATAATAGTTAAAATGATGATTTTCTTCAGAAAAATACATGAGTTTTCTCTGGTTTCTATGTGTTAATTGACTACCAGGCGTGGTGAGAGCCCTTAGATTATAAACTGCCCCAGGTGGTTTTACAGCCCTTCCCACCTCCTGGAAGGGTCATGGATACTAGTGCTTCTCCTGTCTGAAAGGCAACGAACCACTTGGAAATGGAGAGTTCCTTTCCTCAGACTGGCACGAGCCTGGCCATTCCACAAAGCAGCAACCCTTGGATGTATCCATTCTAACCAAGTATCAGTAGCATCAAATTTTCCATTTCCAAACATTTTAATTAAGTCCTACTAAAACCAAACAACCATTACAGACTCAATGCAATTTGGGATTTTTGAGGAAGATTCTCACAGTTCCCAGTTCAGTCCCTAACTTCAGAATAATTCTATTCACGTCACAAATCCTCCATACAGGGCATACACAAGGAATGAATCCCTTCACTCTATAAATAAGAAACTTACATATATATAAAAAAAACATAAATCACACATTATCCACTTTTGCTCCAAATAAAAATTGCATTTCTTTGACCTTAAATCCTTTAATATACAAACAGCTTTACAAAGCAGGGAGTTTAAGTCAAGAAAATGCTCTAACAAACTACACCAGCATTTCCAGTGACCAAACAGAACTGTTTCCCTTACACCAGTACTACTTCACAGCAGTTCACACTAGTATTTCTAATCCTGTTTGAACTCAGGGATGGGAGGGAGTGAGATGTGTGCACATACAAGCAGGGAGCTGCAGTGAGAACAAACACATACTGTATCCTACTGCTGTTGATCTACAGGCTACAGAAGATGCTTTGCTAGGGCACGGAGTGGTAACAGCCCATCCAAAGGACAACACAGAGGGCTGTAGGAAGCGTGCATTAAAAAACTGTGGGCCTGAGCCTAATGTCTGATCTCCTAATGACCCTCGCTTTCAGGAGGAGACAGGACTGGATGACCTCCTGACATCCCTTCCAAACGGAATTATCTATGAGCCCTTCAGTTTTAGAGCGTTATATTCATAATTCTCAGGGCAGGGAATCCCAGTTTTCTCAGGCATTATTAAAATATAATTACTTGCTATTCATCAGATATTAATGCCTGCATAGAATTTATAATTTAGCAATTAACTTTCAAGTATGCAAATGCAGCTCCTGTGTAAGTGTGCAGGTTATCTCTAGCAGAAGAATAAACTGGAGCCTTAACACAAACACACATTTTCCTCCATTAGTGTGTAACAGATTAGTTAGCTTTATGAGCATCTGTCCTCTAAATTTGGTGCAGAACCTGGGAATCTCTTCAGGATGGAAAGTGCTATATAGACAGATGTACCATCTTTTGCAGCTGATGTTCTTCAAGTATTAACTACATGGATTCCAATAAATGGCTGCACGCTGTAGGGTTTCAGACTATGTAGTCCAAACATTTCAACTGTCCCAAATGAAAATTGAAAGTGGTGAAGAGAAAAAAAGAAGTTTTAAGAAGCACTGTGGGATAGTTTGGAATGAAAAAAGCCTTGATAACATAAACTAAATGCTTCTCATACCCCTTTTGGCTTGCAGTAGCCCTAAATCTTTGTGACAGTAAAATATGATTAGAAGTGACAAAAAAATAATGGATGTTTCAATATTAAAATAAATATATCTCATGTGTTTGTTAAAGCTAGAATTCATGGGGTTTAAATACGTACAGCTGTAAAGGATGAAATAATGCCCACAGCATAGGAGCGGTATTCTGCCACATAAGCAATGTATATAAACCTAATTAAAACACATAAACAATGCATTCTGAGTCATGTGAGTATTTGTGTACGCAGCATTGCCTGGCAGATGCAGGACAGAAAATGAGTATTTCACTACATAAAATATATTAGATAAACACGCCTTTAATTCTAAAACGCAAGGCATCCATTCTGTATCCGTTTTCAAGCTACATGAGCCTCGTGAATATCATGCATTTTCCCAATTTTTATATATACCAACTGCACAAATAACTAATAAAAACTACAGAAATAAAAATGTTGTTTTAAAAAATAAACAAATTTAATCCTGCACACACAGACAAAGCGTAGGATAGCTCAATTTTTGTTCCTTCCTTATCTGCCTAAGTGGAGGAGGAAAAAACTCATAATCCTTCAAACATAGCCAGTTGCCTTGACACTTAAAAAAAAAAGTACATCTGGGAAACTGGTTTTGATCTACTAGGGAGATCAGCTTCACCATTTTGCCCCTGAGAAAGCCAAGAGTATTTAATCTGCACTTAGAAGAAATCTGAAAGATGAAGGACTGTAAGTTCTGCTTAAATGCGACAAAAATTGACTATCAGGCAACTGATAGCTCTGCTTCTCACTGAGTCTCGCTAGAAGTGACCTTAACTCTCTGGAACAAATACTTAAGTCCTTCTACTTGCAGACACAGTAGTAGTTCTTCATTTCTCTCTTCAAGCCACCAGAAGCACCAACTAGGCTGCTGACTTGGTTGCCTGCCATGTGTATTTTGATGGTTTTTAAGCCGTGCTGGGCCAGGCAGGATGTTCGTTATTATAAAGGGACCGTTTGCTGGGAACACTTCTCTTTGGAAGAGAAACACACTATCTAAGGGAGTTGGAGATGCTGCCAAGAAATCCAGAGATTGCTCCAGCCTGGCTGCAGTAGGATTGTATGATCAATACATTGGATTAATACCTTATATTCACTGATTCATGTCAGGTGAAAAGGTGCATAACTGTGTATTTTTGTGATGTTTGCTTTTTTTTAAAAAAAAAAACAAATCCACACAACAGGGAAATGCAGACCTAACATTATTAGAAAAAACAGACCAGTCACAAGGAATTTCCAATGAGAAAACAAAACAAAAACAAAGAAAAAAAAAAAAAATCTAAGATCTGTGCATGGGACATCTGAGGACAATTTGCCAGTTTTGTGCAATTTGCTCTTTCTTTGCAGCACTGAAAATACAGCACAAGTAGCTCACAGTATCTCTAAACATATCAAATAGATGTCAAAAAATTTTTACTTTTCGGTTTTCTATTCAGGTTATTAATTACCTTAGAAAAGTTCAAGGGAAAATTACCAGAAGGTGAGATGGTGCTCTGAAGACTAGGGCTATTTACCCTCTGTGTTCAAATAAAATTACACCTTAGGTTACTGTACTCTGCCTGTTTTCCATCATTTCAATGGGGTGTAGGATCATTTTTCATTCTTAAACATTCTAAAGAGCATGTTAGAATCACATATGAATTAGACTTTCCTGCAGACAACAATGATTTGTTCAAAGCTATGACACCAAGCAGTACGTAGAAGCCTTTTCCCACCGCATAGCAATATTCCAGCAGTCGAGGGCAGAAAGTGAGAAGTGCTGCCCTCACCACAGAAGACTTCCCGAATCCTCCGCTCAATACTCCAGTACGACCAGCTGACAAAAGAACACCTTGCAACATCAAAATGTTAGTTGAAGGTCTTTCACCTGAGGATTGATGCAGTTTGACTCTATTGAGTTTATGAGATCTCAACGGGTCTTAATCAAGCAAAGTGAACTTTGGAACGGCTTTAGGCTTCAGAGTAAATGGGTATGTGGGAATACGTTTAATCAGGCATAGTGCATATCCAATTTACTGTAATAACGTCTGTAAGTGGTTAGGAAGTTTTTGAAAATATCTTTTTTAACTGGGTATCACTCACTGGAAAAACTATCCTGCAGTTTAATGACACAGCCTCTCTTCTCAAGCACAAATCAGTAAACTGATGACCTTTAAGTGCATTTGCCAGCATGCATACCTGCTTCTTATGCCGAATGAAACAACTTCCTAATTTGAATTATTTCCTAAGCCGGAAAGAAGTTCCCTAATTTAACCATGGGATCAGTAACAGGAGCCCTGTGAAAGTTTATCTTTAATAAACCCACAATTTTTAGTCACAGGAGGAAAAAAAATAGCAGCAATGCTGAAAAGAACAGACATCTTCCTTTTCACCTCACTGCCATTTGGTCACATTTGAACAGCAGCTCTCCTCACATTTTATAGCAGCTTTATCTCACACAAAGAAAAATACAGGAAATAAATAATTAAGATCTAGGGGCATATTCTGCAAATAACTTTTAAGAAAGCTCCAATTTAATATCGATAGGAACATTCACCTTTAGAAATCAGATACATTACATACACCTTGCTAGAACATTTCTTAAATACAGTGTTCTAGCTCAGAAATGCTGACAAAAATCCTCAGTATAGTAGGGGAAATTGTAACTATAAAGACTGAATAAAACAGATGCAGTCTTAAACGGAAGGCAAATATGTAAAACCAAGCCAGTTCTGCTGAATAAGTGTCTCCCTTGACAAAGCATCGCATACTTAAAACTTTCCGTGCAGTAACACTTTTCAATTAGCCAGTAAGGATTTTAGGAATTTCATGGCAACCAGAAACAAACACTGGTCAAATAAGGACGTTACTTACTGAATTCTCCGTGTATGGAAGAATGAAAGATTAAAAGGAGTGGGGAAATCATGAGATTTTACTAAGCACTGTCTGCATTTTATTTTAACAAAATTTCATGCAGTATGAAATTATTAACAATTTCAGGAGATACTTCAGTATATCCACAAGGTTTGCTGAATGATATTTCATACATAATTAAGTCTTTTGTTAAAGTAAGGAACTACTGTTTGAAATTAAGGGGGGTTGACCAGTTTTGATTCACTTTTCAGCATATAAGCAAATGAAATAGTTATAGAATATATAACAAAAGGTTCCAATGAAAAATCACAAAACTGATGAACTCTACAGGGCCCTTCGGACCTGAATTAAGAAAAGCTGCAACTGGAAGCTAATGCTTAGACATCTCTATAGATTTTTTCATTTCCCCTTCAGCCTTCTAGTTGCATATTCAACATTGTTTAGGCTTCTGATTTATAACCATCTCTGTAGAGGAATAAAGCAGAAACAACGAGAGAAGACCTATTTACACAAGCGTAACATTTTCTATAGTGTAACACTCATCCAGTACTTCCTTCAAGCAACTGTTGCCCTCTGAGCCTTCAAAAACAACGTGACCTTGACTCTAATAACCTGTTATCTAAATATGGAAGGCTTTCTCCATTCTAAATCAATATTTCTGACTTACTATGGGGAAAAAAAAAAAAAAGGTTCAAACATTCACAGGACACAATGAAGATATATATGGATTGCCTTCATGATAAAGAATCAATTACTAACGATCCAAGGGAGGCAGTAACAAAAAGCAATTTTACCCCTAGTTTCCAAAGAAGCCAACAAAAAGATGAATTGGATCTAAAAATCTGTGTCACTATACTTTACCTCCCACCTCCAATTCAACTATCTATTAATGCTGCATGGTGAGCAGTGTCAACGCTCATTTCATATTCCTAACAAACTCCTATGCAGTGATTTTCTGTCTAAAACATGTTTTCAATTTTTTTTTTAAACCAGAAAAGGCACATTGCCATTGCTTTTTCTGTACTGTTATCAAATTACTCTGAACAAAAATAATATGTAAGGAGTAGAATTCATCAGGATCTGTTATCATTTTAACAAATTCACATTGTTCGCTTTCACTTTTCAGCAGTAAATAATGATCCACGGCTTCATGCTTTCAGTAATACTTTTCTTGTTGAAATGCAAGTGATTCTGCAAATTAAAAATGAAAAAAAAAGTAGGGAAGAGAGAGACACACCCTACTTCTTTTTCTGGAACTGCTAAATTGTTGGGCACGCTATCTTCCATTGTAACTGTATGCTATAATCCTAATTTCTCTATTAATTTCAGAGACAAGTGATGTGTAACCCAGCAGATACACATTTTACTTTGCTTTATTAAATGGAAAGCAAAGAGGTCAGATCAGTTTATATTTAAAATGTGCTGAAAAGTGAATGGCAACATGCTACATTAGGAACTTGGATCTACTCTCTGCTATTCCCAGGGGTTAAAACAAAAAGTCAGTTCTCTCATCTGTACTAACGTGTTTCTGGTTTTAGGAGAATCGGCATCTTCTGGGACATTTCAGGCTTTGTGTTTGTGCATGCTGAATGTACAAAAGTAACTCCAGTGCTATTCTCGAGGAGCTCGTTCCACAAGAAGCTCAGGAATCCCTTCTGATTCCTAACAACTGGAACATTACAGCAGTACTACTTTTAAGGTCCATAAATCACCATGTTCTAGGTAAATAAGTTACTCCTAAAACAGTCTTTTTTTGTTCTTTCGGATAATTGTCATCTTAGTATAATTTCTGGCATAAAATCACATCCTAGCAGCATTTTTCACTACAAACTGATTTAGCTTTTAATTAAAAAGAGTATTTTTCAATCATGACCAGGGGATTTTATTTATTTCTTAGATAACAAGGCTATTATCACTACTATTTCTCTTCAGAATAGGGACTGCATCTTGATGTACTCTGGTTCTTTAGCTTAGTTGTTCAGTGCTCTGAAAAACTCGCTATTTGAAGGAAAATTAAAATATATGTGGTCTAGACGCATTATGAATCTTACTCATTTGTCACACTCACGAGTAACTTTAATCTTTCAACATCTACCTAAAAAAAAAAAATCTCATCTGCAATTTTATAATTAACTGGAATGAATACAGAAGAGATTCATCTTTACTTTATATGGGTTTCTGTAAAAATATATTAAAATGTTAAAAGTGTATATATTTTTTAATTATATGAAAGATTAACTATCATCTTGAGTAGTTCATTCTACCCTAATAACTCGGAACATTTCAGTAGAAATACTTAAACCTTTCCTTGCAGCTATTTTGTATGGTATCTTATTTTACGGCATTTTAAAAGCAGGCCACAGTCTATCAATGCTGAGTTGATCACCCTGCTCTGCACAGGACTGTTAAAAACTGTGAATAGAAACTAAAAATACAATGGAATTAGGAAAAAGCAACAGCCCCTGACTTTAACCGGCAGTTTGTCAGAATTATGGCTCTGTATTTACAGAATATAGGAAACCCAGAGCCTTTTAAAAGGCACTGTGTAACAGAGAAAGTACACATGAGTTGGGTAGGACTTAGGTGCCATTATGTAAACCATGCTTGAGAGAACGCAGAAACTGTTTTACGCTTGAACATCTGGAACTCACTGCATGGCTCCCAATAATCAATGAGACAGCAGAAGAAAAGAAAACGAATCCCAGATGTTAGACATCAGGCATGAGCCATAGACCTGGCAGATTACAGTAAGGCAGGAGCAAAAGCGTCTTTGAAGTTCAGTAGAATGAGAGGGAGAAGGATTTTGCATGGATAAGCAGACAGCCATGTCTCTTCTGTCTGATTTTTCATTAGGAATAATATTATGATCCATGTCATACTGAAGTCTTTGTGAAAGCAAAAGTTACTACTTTTCCATGAAAACTGCTTAACTGTTTAAGAGAAGTACTTGTTTGGAGTGAAATATTTAAGTGTGTAGTACTCAGTGGTAAAAGTCAGCTCTCACATTTGAAAATATCTTCAAGGAACAGCTGGACCATGAATCCTTTCTGCTCTACTCCTGTTGCTGAATGAAGAAAGAATGAGGATAAATACAGTAATCTCAATTTCTCACGTTCTATTTTTCCTTCAGCTTTTAGTACTACAATTGCGAACTGCCACAAGATTAAAGAGACACTGGTATTGCTTTGCCTCTATCTATCCCACCATGAAGGTGTTCGGAATACAAGTGACAGAATGAGATGGACAGTTATATATCAATCAATATTGTATCACTGAAAACACTACAGTAGCATGTGCTGGAAATTGTAGAAATCTAACACAGTTAGTTACAGGGTTCAGGGCAACTATAAATCAAGTAATAATGACTCCAGTATTACTCCAGCTATCTGCACTTTCAACACACAGAGATGAACACAGACCATAACCTCAGACCTGAACACCTTCAAGAACACTCAAACTTGTATTTAGTTCTTACATTCCAGTTACCTAAAAGATGTTTGTAATTTCTTTGGGCAAACGAGATATATTACATTATATGATGAATTCCGTCAGACAGAAAACTTTGTGTCTTTTTATATGTAACAAAAACTGTATCAAAAATGAAAGAGACTGAGGCTACCTACAGGAATAATCTCCAGAAGCGAGGTTATCCTAATATGCATTTCACAAGCAGGTCAGAATAGGGATGGAAAGAAAGAACAAGAGAAAAGAGCTGAATAACATAAATTCTGTAAAAACTTTGTTCAATAAGAATGGCTCACGATATCTCATAACTGGTACCCTGAACAAGTCCCCTTATTCAATCCTTAAGATCTTTTTAAAAATTGTCTAAGTAAGGGCTTTTAGTGAAAGAAGGGTGTATCAATATTCAACATCACTGTGTATTTCATCCTCAGTGAGTAGTTACTGGCTAAGAGATAACTGACAGTTTAAAGAGAAAGCTTTCAAGAGTTTCATTATTTCCCCAAAGCCCTAAATAGATCACACAGCAAAATCCTGAACTGAGACTTCAGAGATCCTAGGGAGACCATTTTTTTTTCTTTTTCTTTCTGACATTAATATTTTTAATACAACATTAAACAAAGAAAATATTAAGTAGAGAATTTCAAAAGCATCAAATATCTTGGGCAGACAAGCCCCTAACTTCTAATGCATCCTACTGTTAATGTGATACTAAATTGGCAAGAAGCTGAAGAGGTAAAGCCTTGTGTCAGAATTGTTATTCCATGGAGTTTGCAGCAGTCAGGCAAAATACATTTGGCTTTATTTGCATCTTCAAGCATGAAGGACTTTGTGAAACTGATATTGAAGATACAAGAATTATACCTTAAGAACGTACAAGCAAGAATGCAAGTGATTCAGGAAAAGGTATCTTTGACAAGAGCCCTAACAACAGGCCTCAAAAGGATGGGCAGAAATTGTTCTCTTCTGTATTTGTTTCTTAGAAAGTATAAAAAATATACATATGTATATACATGTGTATTTTTCAAGATCTGGAACTTTCTGTCTCTATACAATCTCTGTTACTGACCTCTCACAAGCATTTCTGTGTGTTTGTTGTTTCACATCCAGCAACACCATGTAATTCACTCACTTGCTGAAGCTGTGTTTGACACCACAGGGTACAAAATAACATAGAAAACGTTATCTGTGGAAGAAGCAAAGATTGCCTGATGCTGGGAATACTCCTACGAACAGCAAAATCAGCTTTGCCCTTTCCAAAGTTAGATCGGCTGCCAGATTGATTGCCCTCCCCTTCTTTTTGTGGTCTTCTAAGAGTTCAAGAATTGGCCAGAAAATCAATATAACTCATGCAGAAGACCCTCCAAAAGGAGAAAAAAAGAAATCTGATTTTACTTTGGGAAACTATTCACCAGTATCTGCTGGGTGCATCTTTGAAGTTCCAGACAAAATGCAGGAAGCTTTACTGAAAACACGCTCATTAAATTTTTTGTGCTGGAAAGGGAAGAAGTAAGGTCATGTTCTGCAAATATCCTATATAAAGAGAAAGAAAAAAGCCACTCAAGTGTTCTGACACTGCACTGTGACATATTTTAATCATTTACAGGAAGCCCTCAGCAAAGAATGCAAACAGGAAAGTTCTTCCTCATGAATGATCTTGCCTTTTAGCCAAAAAAGATCCCCAGCTGCCCTGTGTAAATACTGCAAATGAAAAGGAGGTCTGTTTCTAAACTCCCTGAAAGTCAAACCACTCTCACTGTATACAAATCTCTACACAGAATTTTCCCTTTCAAATATATATAATCAGCTATCTTGCTCAGCTATGATAAAGGAAGAGGATGCATATGGTAGTTCTGGATTCCTTAGCACTACAGAAACGATTTAGAAAGTTTACTTATCCCTGATAAATGAAAGTAGCAAAGTGTATTTTAGTTACTGGGACAGGAATTTATAAAGTTACAAACCAGAAACAAAAATCCTTGTAAATTATATGCAGAGAATGACAGAAATCTCTGAGAATCTCTCAGATTCTGTGATGAGGTATCTGCTACTCTTCTATCTGTTGCAGTGATGCGTGTGTGGGAATCACCCTATCGCACTCCAAGTGAAAGCTTAACACCACAGACCTAAAAGGCTGCATCAAAGATGTGCTTATCAAGAAACCTGCTACCAGGTGGAAAGACAACAGGATGATTGTATTATGCAGGTGATCAACCTGAATCTGCAGATACAGAAACAGCCAATGTCTTTTAACATTTATGGTCATGTCATCATATATATTACCAATGTATTTCTATATCAACAGTAACGAAAGGTGGTCATGACCCAAATATTCTACGCATTTTTCAAATAAATTGAAAAAACGTGCTCCCTCCGCCCCGAGCATGCAATCTAACTTTCTGTCATTGTCATTAGAGGCTTTTTAATGCCCTGATAGGTTATAAACCGTTACAGATTAATTTTAAGTTAGAAGTGCATCGGAGAAGTCTAATATATCTAGCTCCTTCTAAATTGCTCTTTGTCAGATACGAAGGCTTTCCACTGTCTCCTCCCACACACTTTCCATCTCTCCTGAAAATTGCCTCATCTTTGAATCATTAACATTGTAATTACAACAAGAAAAATCAGTAGTAGAAGAAAAAAAAAAAATCTTTGACACAAAGAGCATTATCATGGGACAAAAATATCCTGCTGCATCCAAAGATACCACAATGCTGCATTATTAATGTTTCTATCGATTATGGACTTCATGATAAGGTAAAAATCTAAATCTTCACACTTTATATGTGATACTCCTTTTGGTAGACAAAAACCAGAAACATGTCCAAAAGCTGGAAAGCGCATGGTTATCCCAAAACACATGGCAGAAAAAAAAAAAAAAAAGTGTATACATTTCTTTAAGTAAAACCAGAGGTGGAATACTATCCATCTAGCGTCCAGCTGGATGAGCCTTGGTGCTTTAAAGGGAGAGGATTTGAAGTGTTTACCTACTGGGTGCAGTATTTGCTCTTTGTTTGGATGTTTCAGAGTGGCTCTCTATATATAAATTGACAAACCATTGTTCTCAAAACACAGCACAGACAGCTTAGTCTCCACGGTCAGCTAAATGATCAATTCTACTTCCACAAATTAGATTCTGAGAAGAGATGACAGTACAAATCTTAACATAGCTCATTATGAAATAAAGCACTCGGAAGGAACACTTCCTTTTAACCTTATCTAAAATCAGACTGGAAGAGAGCTCATACAGGTCAATGACTCCCTAGTCAGCTTGCTGCCCCACGGCAGGATGAATTTCCTCGCTGCTGTTCCTGACAGACGTTTTTCTTAATGCTTGTTAAAAGCTCCATTGATGAGGATTCCACAACTTGCTTAGACAACCTACTTCAGTTTTTCATTTACTGTTACAAGGTTTTTCCTAATTCCTAACCGAAATCTCCCATACTGTAACTTAAACTTCTTAACTTAATCATCCTGGACACAGAGAGTCCTCTCTTTTTCCTGAGCGTTTTGACGTATCTAAAAATTTTAGGTTATTCCCGACCCTGTAGGTGGCAGGATCCTGGCTCTTTCAAGTATTTCTTTTTTACTCTAGGTCATGAAAACATAGAAGATGAGGTATATTGCTAAAATAGATTTCCAAATCCCTTATTTACTAAGGAGCTTGTGCTACCATTTGCCATTTTCAGCACAGAAGCCAAGGGCTCAGTGGGGGACAGAGAATGGCAGATCCTCCTCTCTGGAGTTAAGATTCTGAAAAGCAGCACCAAGGCCAGGAAGCAGTGTTAGGTTTCTGGTTGGACTGGATGATTATAAGGGTCTTTTCCAGTCTGAGTGATTCTAAGCAGAGTCTGCAGAGACACGCACATCACCCCTGTTTGTGTTTTGCCTAGCGGGTAGATGGTTGGAAGTTCAGCTTCTATGGCTGTCATAGTGAGTATAGATCATTTGCATTGAAAAATGAAAACAAAAAGAACAGGAAAGATAAGGATTGTCTTGCTCGTAATCTGCAGGAGAGTATCCATATTATCAAACAGCTTTGGCAACAGTCTTTTGCAGGAGTCCTTAACATATATCCAATGTAGGATGAGAGCAGATAAGAGCAAGGCCCTGGGAATACGACAGGCAGCCACAAAGAAAAGCTCACACATTGCCTTCTGGTGAGAGCTCACCTTACAAGATACATCTGCAGACTTCTAAATTTTACTAGTAAACATTTAGGATTCAATCCTGGTTTCACTAGTGTCACAGTGAGATTTTTACCAACGACTTAGTAACAGTCATATTTCATCTCGCAGCAATACGAATTACAGTGGAATTACATTTTAAAAATGGTATTTTTGACTTTTCAAGATCTCTGTATATACCACTGTCCTTAGTGTACTATCCTGACAGTTTACATGGAAAACACCTGCCACAACAGTTTAAAACCAACAGTTTTAAACATCCAAATATTATTTTCAGTGAAAGTAACAGACCTGTTTTAAAACAGCACACTTTAACACCATTCAGATGATCCAAGGAAAAGTGAAATCCTCCATCTTAAAACTCTGGCATGAAACTGGTTCAAGATTTAGCAACTGTTATATCTTAGTCTTTCGCCTTGTTATTAGTTTTCCAATATTTTTTTCCTCATCTAGATTACCCTCTATTATTTAGTTATAACTTCCTCCATAATTGCAATCAATGAATAGTAATCACTTAATAAACATATCCTGACAGGTCTATTTTTGCACTGGGAAAAGATTCATTTTCTTTATCATCGCTTCAGTAAGCAATTTTTCTTCTTACCTGAAGTAGCAAAGTGAAATATAGCGCTTGGTCTAGAGTTCTGCTCTGCTACATAGAGCATTTGAGCAAGACGAGACACCACGCCTTTCAATTTTATATTATTTGGATATAGGTTTCTCAAAATCTGTGTAACCTGGAATTTGGATTCACTGATTTTCATACATAGTTCTATTGCTGCACATCGGTAAAAGCTGCTTTGCACAAACAGCTTGTTAACACTGAGCTCATAGGGGCATTCTGTAAGACTTGTCAGCAGGATTTTCTTAAAATAGAAGCAATGCTGAGAGAATTTTAACATTTCTGAGCTATGATAATTTTGAAATGCAAAAGAGTGTACATTCCGTCAACTATCTATAAAAGCCTAATTTGATATTAAATAGAGTAAAATATCCTGAATGAACTTGGATACCTGCGGGTTGCTGTAATGATTTCTTTTCCACTGAAACTGATAAAGAAACATAAACAAAAGAAAATGTATTTTGGTTTGTATATAGAAACTTGTTCTTTTTCTCACAACAAACTAGATTGGTTTGTTCTAATCGGGTTTGGCCTAAAATCACTGGAATCAAATCAAGTTTTTCTACCGACTTCAAGAGATTTCAGACTCGGTGTTCGCAATAAATGGAAATTCAGAGTAAATTCTCCACTGTCTTGTGAGGTAAGCCTGGTCATTCACTGCTCCTGAAGACCTAAAGCGGGTATTCAAAAATTCAAACTATGTACAGGGAAGGGAAAGATTCAATCTCTGCTCCTATGCTACTCTATTTTGGTCTGGCTTTGCCTTAGGACAAATATACTGTGCAGTTTGTCAGGTACCTTCCAAACAGGAGTAAAACAGTGGCTTTGGATTAGAAAAATAAAATAAAATTAAGAAAAAAAAATAAATTAAAATTAAAGTTTGAATACATCAAATTTGCATTCCTGAATATTACCTTTTCAGGTGGACACTCCTCCGTAAGTATTTCTGACATTAAATGGACTGTCAGCCTTTCAGTTGAAAGCAAAACCATAAAGGGAGTACTCTAAACGGAAATGAGTTTCTGTAAAATTTAAGTACACCTTAGTTCCTCACACTAACATTTCTCATTCCAAAGTATCAATTCACTCTAAGGATGAATTTTCAAGTGACAACTACCAGTACTTTTTGTATAAATACTGACAAAAATTAATTTTACCATCCTTACTCACCAAACTCTCTCTGTTTCAGCCCCACGTAACACAAACCAGTGGGATCGAGCTGAGCTGTCCCTCTGAACTGAATTCCATTTCTGACATCATGCTCTGTGCCTTTGTAAGTGGCCTCACAATCAGGCCTCAAGATATAAGCATATGAAAATTCTTACTGATACAGGCCTTTCACAAAGAACATATACGTGTCTACACACAACGGGCAACTTTGACTGTACAGATTTAATATATGACAACTATAAGGGCAACCCTAAATTTTTTTGCCTTAGTCTCACCTTTGCCACAGGCAGACCCACATCAAGTTTCAAGGAAATTCTTTTAATACATATCAAATGAAAAAGCTTATGCATATTTAATCACTTCAGCAGTATCACCCTTCCTCTGACAAGAAGAATTGATTATATGCATCAATAACAGGGAAAATATTTATTTTCCAGCTCTGAAAATTAGACTACAAAAATCTCACTTCAGAGTTCACTAGCTCAGCTTATCATTTTCAGAATTCTTTTAAGATACCAGTACGAGGTGTCTTTTTGTGTGCACAGTAATGAAGACTTTAAATACACTAATTACCTTTGAACACAGGCATATTACCAAAAGATTATAAATCACATCAAACTTGTTGCAAACCAGCAGCTTTTAAAATAAGCAACTATTAGCATTTAGTGCAAAAAAATATATGATATACTAGGCATTTTGTAAATATCTGGGAGTACTTAATATCAAAACAAAATGCCTGGGTTAGTCTAGCAGAGATACATTGATATGATGGGAGTCAGAAAGCAATTGTGGAAAAAATGCTCTGCATCTGTGCTGGTCACAGAGTGTTCAGTCATAAAAGCTTTGATTTAAGTCATAGTAGCATAGTGTGGTGGAAGCATGCAGCACCACAACATCGCAGGATATGTCTCAAAAATATGTTGTGGGTTTTTTTTTTTCCCTTCTCTCCAATGAGAGCATAATTCTAGTTTCCAACTCATGTGTGTATCAGGAATGGTTTGTATATCCAGGGAGAAATCAGAGGGGAATGAAAAAGAAAAACAGCTTGAGGGATGCAAGAATCTCACCATACTTTTAAGTAAAGAAATAAAAATTCACTTGTAATAGGACTGTCCCATTAGGGTCCCTGATTGCCATGAAAATTCCAATTGACCTGCTCCTTTTCTCTGTTACATTTACCCCTTAAAGATAATTAAAACTATATGACCTTGAATTTGGACTCACTGAGTTTCTTTTAAGGTATACCTCATGGTCCTCCAAAAATACTTTGGAGGAACATACACTTGCCAGAATCTCACATTGTTTCAGCAATTGGATACTTTTCTTCCAGACAATTTTGATCAGACTTCTCAGAAGAGATGTGATCACTCAGAATTTCCCATTTTTTTTTCTTATAGCATAGAGAATATAGGAATTTTTTTCTCTGTTTTCGTCAACTTTACAAAATAATCCAAATACACTATCTGACCGCTTGTAGAGACAAAATAAAGAACTTCATTTAGGAACAATTAATTCCTCTCCAGAATAAATTTTCAAGCACGGTAATTGAGAGGCTAGAATACCATTTGCTTTGTGTAAGTATAACCTTTTTGAACTTCCCAGGCTGACGGACCACAGCTGAGATGCAATCGTGTTAGTCAGGGCACTCTGCGTGACGCCAATGCTGTACTGAGCAGCAGGCTATTAGGGAAGGGTAGAGCAGCAGGCCGCGCTGCCGACAGGGCCCCCCCATGCTGGGATTGTCTATATGCAAACACCATGCCCACTGTCACAGCACAACACAGGAGAATGCTCGGCAGCTATTTCTGTAACGCCGGGAACGCTTATTCCTCCGCAACTTGACCCCTGCTCTGTGTGGCGATGGTGGCGATGTGTTGTAGATGTGATGGATCATAGCAGGAGAGCACTGATGCATCAGACCAGGAAATTAAAAAAGATGCCATTCACACAAAGGAATGTTTAGTTAAGTTTGAAAACCTTGGCTCGGATGATACCGCGATGGATCATTTGTTACATCTTTACTTACTAATGTTCATTTGCTGTGGAATTTGTTGCTGTTTCTTTTTCTACAAATCAGTTTGTTTCTGACTTTAAATGACTCCAAGAGCTCATCTGCATTTCACCCCACACATTTTGATTCTGAGATAATATCTGAAAGCGCTAGGGTCCTTAAAGGAACAGCCTATTACAATCCACAACAGTAACTATGTTTCTACGATTTATGAAAAGAAAGCAATATGTGCCTGTTTCGGTGCCTGTCGTTTGCCTACCAATGGTGCAGTGCTCCCCATTCCAGCCCTCTCTGCATTCACATTTCCCATCTTTACAAGTTCCGTGCTCTGTACAACGGGGATGACACACACGCTGGTCACATGCCACTCCTGTCCATCCTTCTTCACAGCGACATGCTCCGCCGATGCACACCCCGTGAGTGCCACAGTCTACAGAGCACACTTCTAGGAGGAGAAAAAGAATAAAGATTATTGCGAGTTTATGGCTGTGGCAATGGGGCAGAAGCAGCAACCTAGTCATGAAGGGCAATGTGACTACAACTGGTCTGCTTTGGCTGAAAACTGTACGCTTCCAAAAGCTGGCATGCTCATATTCTGATCAAAACTAGCCCTTAACTTTTGCTTAAAAAACAAACCAAGTGGTATTAAAAAGTTGTTTAAAAAAAAAACACATAGAAACTGTTAATGTATGCTGGACAGACTGCTGCAGAGCTGTCTGTATCTCTATTCAGATACAAACAAGTTTCAGAGGTAGCTTCCTCAACGCCTGTGGGCAGTGAAGAAAGAGAGCACACAGCTCAAACTGGACCTCTGGTGATTTTGATACAGACAGTGATTTGCTAAGAATGAGGCAGAAACTCATCTAAAACTCATTCGGCAGAGACTGGTGACAATCCAGGGTCACTGAGGCTCTAGGAGCGATGGGTAAAAGACACTTTCAAGGGAGAGATTGTGGAATGGTATTACTAACATGGTCAGTTATCCAATGTCTCACTCCCAAAATTCTACTGCTCTCTGTCAGCTGAAGCTGTAGAAAAGCTTAGGAGTCTTTTGCCTCATGCATTATCAAAGACATCAACAGTGAAATTCTCATTCATGACTTTTTCTGGCTGCTGATGCATGAAGCATTAAAAACCACCTTGATATGCATTTCACTGGTGGGGTATTCCAAGCCATTCATCTAAAGAAATAACTGAATAAGTGTGAAAACTGCAACTATTACTTTGAGAGACCTGCTTATGACCTACAGCTCTGTCTTAAGGTTCAGCTTACAATATAAATGCAAAATTCCCAGTACGTTTTGCCCACAAACAGAACATTTGCTGTCTTGTCAAAACTGTTTCTTTCTCTTTAGCAACTTATGTTGAAATAATCAAGTATGCCTGCTTTTTAATGTCTCTTGCTCTAAAATTATTTTTTTTAATATTCCATACACAACTGAAAAAAGGACAAATACCCTTTATTTGAAAAGAGATGTTTGAGATGTTTTTCATAAATGAGTAGCATTTTGATGTACAGTAAATCTTCAAAACATACTTAAGTGTAACGTTCTCTATTCCTAAAATGTTATAAAACATGTTTATAAATTATAGAAACTTTCATTTACAGTTGGGAAACAGATGCAAAACACCTAAGTAATGTTTTTCAGTCCAAACCAGGGTCAGTATTAGAGTGAAATATAAATTCCTAACCTGCACCCTTTGCCCCCCAGCCGACAGTCTCGAATTAATAATGTCACAAAAAATAGTATCTAATAGTATCTAAGTGTGTATTAACACACTTCTTCCCAGCATAACTAAACAGGACCAAACACATTCCAGACAATTTTATCAAGTATTTCTGTTTCAAACTTGCCACAGATACGAACATTTTAGCAAAACAGGAACGCTATTACAAAATGAGGCAAAAATATTTTTCTTACCAACGGAGCAGTCAGGACCCATCCAGTTGGGATCACAGCTACAAAGACCTGTGTCAGACAGGTAGGTCCCGTGCCCACTACACTGGTCGGGACACTGGGCTCTGGGAAGCTCACAATTTATTCCACCCCAACCTGGACTGCAGAGACATTCTCCGTTCACACAGACTCCGTGGTTGGAGCATGTTGGATCTAAGCAATCAACTGTAGAAGAAAACAGAAACAATGCAGAGAAAGGTCAGTTCACACAATATGATGTTTGAAAAGCATGTAGATGTGTGCTCTGAAAAGGTTGTATCACTGTGATAGATAAAGCAAGCTGATGTAGTTCTTCAAGTCATAATAACACCTGGTCTTAGAATGGGAAAAGGCAAAGTAATTGGTGTTCTACATCAGCTCCAAATAAACCAGGGTGTGACTGAACACTGAAAGCTTACCACAGGAATGCTGTAGTGAGGAAGCACAAAGACTTAAAAATAACACTTAAATATATATAGTAAGAGTTCCACACATAAGCCTTCACCTGTGGACACTGAAGTTCCAATGACTCATGTATTGTATTTAAATATCAACATTAAAAAAAAACCAAACCACAACCACTGAAGAAACTGCACTTCCGAAAACTTATTTTTTTTGGAGTTTCTTCATCAATACTCCTATAATTACTATTGAAATGCTAGAGTATTGTGAGAATAACATTATGATAACCAGTTTACCTAGAAGTCAAAGTATCAGTGGCTTTTTGCTTTGTCTAGACTCTTGAATTATTCAGGCGCTTCTGAACATTTGACTCGCGGTACATTAGTAGCTGAGCTGTGAAACTGAGAGTTCCAGTTTCTAACCAGCTGATAATTCATCTTAGAGAAATAAAGAAAAACAGCTACAGACACAGATTTCATCTCTTCTCAGTCCAGAAACAACAGAATAAGAAAGTAAAAATAGTTACGATGGAAAATCATCCAATGAAATTTCAGTCACTATTTCAATCCTGATAAATAAAGGAATGTTATAAGCTGTCTTTCAAATAAATTCTATCAACAATGCTATGGTTTTCCAGATTTTTATCTTATATCATGAATTTGTCTAAGTATACTACGCTGTACTGCAAATACTATCACAGAGGCTTTACCAACCGCCTTTTGCTGCGGAATTGAGGGCCAAGGTCAAATTCATGTCCTAAATAAAATGAATTCATCTCATGACTGGTATATATTAACTCACAACAGAAGGACCAAGAATGATTGGCATTCTCTCCTGCAGCTCCAGGAAGATCTGAGTTTATAATGAAAGTGATTTATCTCTCATCTTTTCCAAATTGATCCGTCTAAATTAAGGCAGAGACATTTTCACTCTACCTTATGTGAACAATACTTGATCTTTCAAATCTCAACTTTTCTATAAACAGTCTTGACAAATTATTTTATGTAGTTGCAGAACATTTAAAGCAAGTATATAGATTAGATACAACACAGAGGGATTGAGGCAGGCGCATTTAGAGATGCAATAACATGAGTTACCAGAAAAGGTGTGATTTTAATTCAGATTACAGTAGTACAGAAATAAACTACAATAAAAATTTCTCATAAGATTTTCATTTTAATGATGACTGGCTATAGTTTTTTTCTTTTGTGTTGTTTGGGGGTTTTTTTGAGGGGGGTGGGTGGGGTGGGTTTGGGGTTTTTTTTGGTTTGTTTTACATTTTAATGCTTAGTTAATTCAACATGAAAATATTATAATGCAATTTCATATCTATGGATAAATCAGGATTGTCTTGTGGTTCACCTTAGATAAGATTTGATTAATTCATAAATCGTTTAAAATTATCCAGAATGCTTATCCTGTACTGTTATTCCTTCTTGGTGCTTAACAAAACCAGGAACTGTCCAAAGCTCAGAGTATGTCTTTCATACTATTTCTGCTGAACCCAACAGGCACAGAGCTGTGATAAAACAATCTGATTGAATAAAGAAATAAGGAACTTGAAGATTTAAGACAATTTCCTTTTAGGGTGAAAGGTGCTCTTTCCCCCCCTATATTTAGTTTGGTTTTTTTTGTTTAAATAATATTTTACCGGGAAATTTAAAAGGGTAATAAGTGCATAACACTGTATGTGGCAGGACAGCTAACTTCAGGCAATACTGACGCGTCCTGTTGTACTCTCCATGTCAGAAATCTATCATCTTCCTTCTCCAATGAAAATACTAATGAAAGCCATGTGGAGCATATGAAAACCCCTACCTTCTGCTACAGAAATTAAGTGTCTTTCCGTTACGCTGAATTGCAGTAGTCGTGCAGCTGAGACTTATTTCCACATAATAAGCCCATCAACACCCCTAAGCCCCCAATCTCCCTTGCTTTATAGAATAACACACTAACCACCTTTCTCTTTTGTTCTAGACAAATATACTTTACAGCTGTTTTGTTCTATCACGTGGATAAGTAACAGCTTTCAAAGTTTAAATTGAAGAGAGTTTTTACTTTGAACTCTAATCTTGTTCCAGTTTAATACGTGCTCTTGGAGTTATCATCTCGGGCCAGATCCTCAGCTGCTAAAATTAGCATAACGTGATTACCTGCAATAGAACTGCACTAACTTATGCTGCAAAGGTTCTGGCCCCGAGTCTTTAGAAGGGTTTAAAATGGTATTGAATAAGGATGGAGCTTCTTTGGTGTTTAAACAAAGGAGAATGCGCCTTAGCAAGTAAGTATGCTAGACTTAGAACTCGCAGCCCCTTGGCAGCTCAGATCATTAGAGCTCATTTAGTGTTGGGCTCTCTGTAGATTTGACAAAAAAGGTACAGAAAGCAATTTATATCCCTAAGGACAAAAAAGGAGGTCAAGGAGTTTTCTGAACAATATGTACCATAAAGCCCCCAAAGAGCCATGAATTACATTTACGAAGTTAAATGTCATTGAAAAATGACTCGACCGTGAATCTGACAAGAAAACCACCCTTAACTTAACCTAATTTGGCAATTTCACTCGTCTCCCCCCCAAACCAGATTGAGTGAAAGCTGACAAATATGCCACTTCATCTTGTGTGCAAATTTGTTAATAGAACAACAGTGTTTATGCTGCAAAAATTGTGCATCACAAATATTGATTTTGGTGTCACTTTCATTTCAGGTAAATTGTTTGAACAATATGACTGTGATGAATATCAGAAATAAAAAGCTAACAGGAAGAAAAAATGCTGACCCACTTGTACTAATTCAATATGTTAGCTGGAAAATGGTGAATGAATCAACCTCTGCCATTACTTTTGGAAGCTCAAATCAATAGAGGAGATTTCATATGTTATATACAAATGCTGATGTATTTATTTGTATCATTTTACCATTAGAATAGTAGAATTCTAATTCATGCAAAAACGTTAAATGTGATCAGATGATTACCTTCAACTGGAAAGACACGAGTTCATACTATATACCCTTTTCCCCATAGCTCTTGAATTAATATGAGAAATACATAGAGAAGAAATGGAATTTTAGACTAGAAACATGTTGGTTGTTTTTTACTTACTTTTAAATTTATTGACTCATTTATTGCCCAATGATGTATGCAAAAGGTTATATTAACCTTTCTTGTCATGTTATTGGTCCCTTCCAAGTTTGCAGTCAATACCTCCTGCCTTTGTAATCCATTTATCTTTTCAAGAAAAAACTTCCCAAGCACAGTGCTGGTTACATAATATATATATATATATCCTCTCACTTCACACAACAATTCTCCCCAGAAAACTTTGGGGACTGACAATGTTTTGTAGCGTTTCCAACTTTGAACAGTGTTCACATTAACACCTTTGAAAAAAGATACAGAACAGCTTGTTCTAGAAACTGCTCTGGAGTTGGTGACGTGTTTGTTTCACCCATTTCAAATGTTCACCTCAGGACAAGTTGAATTAAGCACTCCAAGAGCCTATTTCTCTTCCAGGAGTGCTAGGGGATTAAAGACGTTTAGCACAGATATTCTGCAGCCATTCTAGACAACAGAAAATAGAGAGAGAATTCCATGCAAGCAGCTAGAAATTATAATCAAGATAAGGGAGTATCTACGTTTAGCCCGTATCTGGGACTAACCTACAGCAGTTGTTCTATCACCTGATGACCCCACCTTGGCCAAAAGGGGGAACTTATAAAAGGAGGAGAGACCTGTGGGTTGAAGTGAATACAGATTGAATGAAACGGCCAAACTACCATTAATACTAACGCCAACATAAATTACACAAAGTTATACTCAGCCCAGTGCACAGGTCACAGGAAAGCACCCTCGGGGGCTGAATGGTAAGGGAGCCCCTCCAGGGATGGGGAGAAGCAGGAGGAGAAGGAAGAGAAGCAGCAGAACAAACTTCAGTAAACTGTCCCCTTTACAATGAGCATGACATTGATGGGATGGGATGCACCTGTAGCCAGCTCAGGGCACTGCCCTGGCTGTCTCCAAATTGTTAATGGCCTGCAAACCATGGCTGGCCTGGCATTCTGACCCAGTGAAACCAGGGCAGGGAAGAATTGCTTAAAGTCTAAAATCTACAGAATCAAATGAAAGAAAGATCATTTTAGGCTATCCATCATAGTCGCTCTAATAATATGAGCATTTACACAACATGCACAAAACATGATGAAATTTATATAAGTTAATTAGACTAAATAAACAATTGCAGTTAGTACCATAAAGAGAGCTTCTGTGTTCCTGGGGAATAGACTGGACGTTGTAGAGCATGCTAAAGACAGTCTTTTCCATTGTAGATTTTTTCGAGAAGGATAACTATAGCAAGGCATTTCAGATAATCTTTAAATATTTCCTACGATGGTATGCTCAGGGTGAACTGAGCACTATCAATTCCAGCAGACAAAAAGAACGATGCAGAGTTTTCCAGGTATATCTTAAAATGTAACCCACTAAAAGCAATGGAAAACTCTTCAACAGAGTTCTGGAGTAGAGTTTCAATAACCAGTGCTGTGAAGCTCTCAAGTCTTTCAACATGAAGAGCTTTTCTGCATTTAAAGGACAGTTATTTGTGTGCTACATCTACCTTTCTTTAATCCCATATGATTGTAGCTAAGAGTAGTAATTTGCCCTATGTTAAATCTGTAGGTAACACGGATATTTAGGTCTTTCATATTTGTTTCATAAGCTTCTGTCTTACTAGTGACTGATGCGTTTGCTTTGTGTGGAGCTGCAGCTGTACAATTTTGTTTACTGCTGCTCCTTTTTCCTCTGCATTTCACATCTAAATTGTTCAGTAAATACAATCCATAAGAAAAGATTTATCTTCACTCTTCAACAAAAGAATCATTGAGGTTTATTTGTGGCAGACATTCTTAATACTGTAAAACAGTATATACAGAAGGCCAGAAGTTTTGTCTGAACTTTCCTTTATTTCTACCCATTAAATAACTCCAAAACCTAGAAAACAAACTCACAACATAGAAAGAAAATGTCCTACCTTCTTCACAGTTTTCTCCTTTATAGCCAACAGAACAGACACAGTTCCCTTCGATGCAGGAACCATGACCTCCACACGAGGGATCAATACACTGGCTGATGGGTACATCACACTCTGGACCTTTCCAGCCACTGTAGCATAAGCAGGTGCCTTTAGAGTACTGACCATTGCCACTACACAGAACTGGGCAGGCAGCTGGAAAATTGAACAAAAGAAAAACAGCACACAAGATCATGCATGTATTCCTGTAAAAGAGCACTAAAAAGTCCACTACTGAATAGTTACGCACATATTGAAATACATTGATTTACTAGGGGGAAAAAAAACCCCAAATCTAAGATAACTTGTTGTAGTTCAGTTGTCATCTCCCTAAGAAATAGTTGATTACTATTTAATAAAGCATGTATGTGTAGGGCATTCTGAGAATACAACTGCTATGCTTTACAGACTATTGATGATGTTTGAGGTAACTGTTGAAGTAACGTGAACAGATTTGACATCTGACATTACTCTGCTTTGTTCCACTAGGTAACATCCAATTTTTACAGACAGCAGAACACAAAACAGTCAGTCCCCTGAACATTTTATTATATAGCATCTTTCTTCTTCCATAACAATTTTTTAATGTACTGTTCCCAAATTATTGTTTTACTTGTTTTTTTTCTTTCAGTGTAAGTATCTTGAACACAGGAATAACACAAGATTTCAGCTCCAACAAATGCACCTTGCCACCAATATCCTCGCTGAACCTTGTTTTCCCAAATCCCAACGTGACTGCGCTTACCCTGTGTGTATTGGCAAGAAAGCACCATCAACCCTTATCCCTCCCTCTTGTATTATTAAGGGGGTAAGACACATTCCGAGCAAATATTCATTTATGCAAATGAAGTGAAGCCTGTGAATAATAAAGGCAGTCGGCAGGTCTCGGATGCCAGGAATCAGATGTTGTACATATGCAGAGCAGTGGAAAGAAACAAGAGATTTATTAAAAGCCAGTTGCACATCAATATTACACTAAGGCATATTCACTCTCCTGCATGCCCACACCTCCCATGTAAACATGGCAATCTGTGAACTTCCATGCTTGCCAAAGACTGAATGTGCAGTCACCAGCCAGAGAAATGGAAAAAATAACAGAGGAATAACAGAAAATGGGAATAATGAAGTCAGTCTTTGAGAAAGAGTAAAGTTTTGTATTTCTCACTGATGAGATAAAGACAGAAAAGTTTGATAAAGAGAAAAGTATTTCCCTGCCTTTTCACCCTTCAATGTGATTAGAAACTAACAGCTGGTTTTACAGTGCCAAAAATATACTCAAAAGCTACTATTAATCATTAAAAGGTCCTACTGTCTTCTTGTTTCTATTATCCCTTTAACCACTATGATCAAGAAGAACCTAAGTAATTGATTTCCTACAAAGAAATGTGTAATTGTCCAGTTACACTTCTCCACTGTTCAGCCCTGTAACCCTTATTAATCTCAGCTGTCCCATTGATCTGCTGCAAAAACACATCTCAGGGTAGATTTTTTGAGGAATTTTCTTATCTGAAACGGGAGAAAATTGATCCAAAAAAGTACATTGAGATTTGTAACCTAAGACATTAGCTAAAATTTAGAGTGCTGAGTGTTACTTCAATTAAGACTCCAGGCTGATGGGCTACATGTCACAGATACAGTCTGGTTTAGCCTGTTTTTTTCTACAGTAGAGTAATAACAAAATTAGTATGCTGACATCTGAGGGGATTTTGCTACTCTCCCTCTACCTTAAAGCCATATTGTCCATCCTTCGGTAGCCATAGGACTTCATTCTACTTCAATCCTGGTGTCTTTCACTGTGAGCTCTGATTAATCTTTTTCTTCCCCGTGCCAAAAAATGAATACAAATCTGAATGAAATATAATTTCCAGCAGCAGCTTTCTGATTTCAGATGTGACATATGTTCACAAGTGCTTTACTGAGTTCACTGAAAAAGTTTAAAGTTCTACCAGTTTTTCCTTTTGCAGCTGGTTTCAGAAGTAAATTTACTGAAATGGCTGGATTCAACGACAACAGAGAGAAATATGCCTTATGCCCATACTGCATTCTGGGACAGCCTACTCCACATCTTTTTGTACGCCACCATCAAACACCCTCCCATGATATAAAACACGCTAAGTAGCAGTAACTTGAATGCTATATGACTAACTAGTCCTTCTGTCTGTGTGATTTATGTCATGGAGTCTATCTCAGTTTCTTAGCATGTGCTGCTTTTCACTGCCTAGATATGCTGACTGCTGCTACTGCAAGTCATACAGGTGAGCCACAAAGAAAGGGAGCAAACTAGGACCACTTCCACTCTTCAGGTACGAAGACCTGGGGACAGAAACAATTCCTTTGTCCATAACTGTCAGTTTCAACTGCAATTAAAAAGTCTTATTTGGGCTGACATTGATTTTCCCAAATCACTGTAAGAAAGGTAATCGCTTCAGTCCTGCTCTCTTTAACTGCTGTGGTGTAGAGGATCCAGAGGGGAACGATCAGAAGGTAGCTGGTCCTGAAGACCTGGAGTAATCATGAGCGGCAAGTTTCTTCGTGCCACCTTCCACAACATGACACACGGTAGAGAGACCATCCCTTTATCTGGGCCTCAACACAAAAACCTCTGTAGAACAAGGCATCTCTCAGCTCCTGGACCTTACAGTTAAAATTGCAGTCCATTTGTCCAAGTCCACCACAGAAGGAAGTAATATTGTTAGATGCAAATTCTCCACATGCTTCTGAGCCATTGCAGAGAGTCGGTATTATCATTATGAATGGTTGCTCAAAGTGGATTCTCCAACTGCACTGGGACATGCCAGCACATGGCTTGCTTTTGCCTATCAACCTCCTCACCATGCTGGGATAAAGCTGCATAGAAAGAAAAAGTCCCAGGAAGCTCAATGAATCAGTAGTCAGTTTCTTCAGATAAACCACATTTTGTTCCAGTAGCTATAAAGACAGAGCTAATTTACAAGCTGGATTCAAGTGTGGAATAGCTTTCTTTGCTTTGTTTTACAGGTCAACATGGCACTCAACATCTCAAAGGAATTCTGTTCTGCAAACCTCTTGTCTGGACTCAAAACTCACATAAAGGCACTAACTCTATTTGAACAGTCCAGTCCTCTGCAAGAGGGACTAAGTAGAAATAAATCCATTATTAAAACAAGTCAAAAAACCCCAAACCAACAAAAAACCCAACAAACAACTTAGATGTGACCACTCTAGACTCAGCTAGATAATACTCTACTAGCCATGTGCTGTAAGATTGCTCCCCCTCAGTCTCACTAAGCAATGGGCAACTATAGTCGAGCTAAGAGAGAGGTACACATGTTATTTGGAACTTATCTACGGGAATGCCATTCTTAGCTCCCACTTTTGATCAGAATTTGCAGGGTTCAACTTCTAGGACACCAGAGACTGGCACAGAAGAACAAAGATTACTAGATGATGCGAAGTCTTGGGCTATAGAGCTCCCACAGTAGTTTTTCACTCCTCCCTTATTCTGCTGTGGTGCTTCAGAAATCTAAGTAAAGCTGAAAGCCGTGTCATTCTTCTCTTCATGCTTCTACCAAGTCAAAGGTCTTGCTACAGTTCATGGATCTGTTCAGTCCTTGTGAAGCTTATATATAAGTTGAACAGTAATCTGCCTTCAGTGGCCTGCCACTGCAGGATGCATTGCCAAGATGCTAGTGACACCAGAACGGGCTTTGGACAAATGAGAGAATCTGTCATTTAACCCCAGGCATGAAATGAATACAGTTAAGATTATGATACTTGCAATCTAAAGACACAAAGTTCAATCTATAACCCCAGCAGAGGTTTTTTTTTTATTCTACAAACTACATAATAGGAATATCACTTTCAGAACAAGAAAAATTATAGTTTCTAGGTCAGATTTTGGCCTTTCCAAGACTGCCATGTCATTAAGATTGCAGGAGGATCACGTAAGCAAGAATGCAAGCAAGTACGGTTTATAAGAAGCTGGCTTGTCACTGCTATCATTAATAGCTCTTCATTAATGTTTCTTCATTAATGTTTACAGGCTGTCCTAAGCGAGGAATAGAGAGAGAATCAAGCCATTCTTCCACAGAAAACAGAAGCAGACTGTCTAAAAAGAGGTGTGCTACACTTATTTGCTAGATGATATTGCTGCAAGGTGAGATCCAAACCAGTTCACTCTACTTTTACATCCAGACGGCTTCAATTAATGTGCAGACAACTGAAGAGTCACCTGGAGTTCTTGTTATCTAGGACTGCTTATTTTCCCTGGGTGAAGTGGATGGCCCCTATTCCAGGACAATATTGACTGATCAAAGTCTATTGAAGTAGAGTGAAAGAAGGCTGGGTTATGTAATGGAACAGTCAAGTTCTGTCTGCCCCATTTCTGTGGGCAGACAGCTTGCATAAAGACAACTGTGTATCTCACACCAGCACTGGGAAAAAGTGGACAGAGGTCTTCAGGAGTAGTTACGGCAACACTCAAGTAAGTTAAGCACAAGGCTGTATCTCCTGAGTGAAGTTTGAATAAGTCCAATGGGCATTAACCCTAAATGTAGTTTTGGTGATGTGATTCCGCCCTGTACCAATATTCAAGCAAAACCAGACTAAGCTCCTAATATGGGTCTCGGATGATTAATGGATACCTACAGACCTTCATGTTACACATTTAAGAGCATGAATTGAGCAGGAACAACTAGCCAAACATTCCTCTAGAAGTTCTCTCTATACCTGGATAGGTATTTTGGAGGAATGTTACTATTCCCTGATGCATGAGGGAAAGGTGATTTGATAACAGCCTGTTACACATGGACTAGGAGGGAAGATGGTAAATGTTAACGCCCAAATGGTCTGGCATTAAAAGTCAGCGTGTTGGCTAGTGACACTTAACACATAGGTATCCCAGCTGCAGTCTGTGCACACATTCCTTTCACCCACGCTTACGATATTCACACGTACATACTCACCAGAAGTGTTCTTCTAGAGCATAGAAAGAAACCAGTAAAGGATATCTGAGGAGTCAAACTCTCGGAGGCTGTTGCAGAGCTTGGTTTAGTTACACAGCTGCTTGGTTGAGAGGCCTTCCCCTGCTACTTGAAGTTCCAAAGAGGATTTGAAGGCAGAGTTCTGGGTTGGTTCCTCTTGCTGTAGAGCAAACATTACCCTGGTGCAGAGAGAGTCCTCTACCACTAGGATCTAGGCTGTCAGTTCTCTACTGCAGACTTCTTTCAGTTCCTTCTCATAAAATACACAAATTGATATACTTCTCTTGAAAGTTACTTGAGTTTCTGGACACAAAAATATGCAGACTTGAAAGGTTTTTGAAATGGCATCTGCAATGCTTCCCTGTTCTGGACCAGGTCACAAACAATGCCCTTATACTGCTCTTGCTTCGCAGGCAGCTCAATTTTACATCCAAAAGCCATTTTTCAAACAGGGCGTATGAAGGTTACCTTCCTTTGTGCCATCTACAGGCTTATTCAGAGCCCACACAAGCTATCATGAGTCACCCCATATCAAGTCAAAATTTTACAACAGAAAAATATTTCCACAGAATTTTGTGGTGAGATGCTGACGGCAGGTTGGTGAAGGGAGTCACTGGTCTGGATGGAGAAAACTGCATCAAGCCTGTTGGGGAACTGTTTGAGCAAGGACCACAACGGTTGTGTCCACAACGCTTGTAAGGCTGATGCACACAGAAGAAGAGCTGGACTGCCTACTCACAGTGTGAGCAGTAACTGAGTGAGTGTTGAAGCGCAAGTTTAAGGCTGCAGCGACTTATACTCCAAGTGCTACTAACTGTTCCACCAACCAATTTTAACAAGATTATCGGAAAAGTTAAAACTCATGGAAGAACATTCCCTGACTGAACATGTAATTAGACAAATTTGTAGAATGAAAATCTGCAAAGGTTACTATACATACACAAAGAGACATTGTCTACCGTAGAACGTCCTAATACAAGTTACCTCTAGAACCTTAAGAATTTACTGGAGAAACATCAAAGATGATAGGTACAATTTTTAGTCTTCCTCCACTATCTGCTGTATGCCTCCATCAGAGCTGAAATCCTGGGTAAAATGAACTTTTGGTCTGAACCATTACAGCTTTACTTCTGTAATACAAGTTCTATACAAAGACATTCAGCAAAAAAAACCCCAACATTCTGAAGAGACACTATTTGTACTTCTATGTAAGATCCATTCAGCCATTTTTGAACTGTACAGAGATTTGTCAGACCTAAGAGAAATAAAGATTATTTTTATCTGTAGAAATTCTCATTTAGGAGGAGGAAGAGGTGAGTTTCACTCCTGAAACTTTTGCTAAAGATTGAAATAAATGTGCCTGACAGTATATGTACTTTCAAAAATGCATAAAGATCATCTCTTCTGTACATCTGGTCACATCCTCGTATGGCTAATTGGTCTCCTGTAACTAGTATGATCCAACAGTGGAGGATATGCACTAATATTTGTGTGCACAGCACTTGTTGAGGCTTATACAAAATTTGCTTGGGGTCAGACAAAAACTTGGTTCTATTTCCAAACATATGGACACATTTTTTCTCTTCTCATCAAGAAGAATTTTCAATTTTTTTGAATCTGTTTTTGTCTAAACAATTCTTCCCTACAATCACTAACTCAAGTCAGCCCAGTATCCCTACACTTGGGAGAAGTCACGTATCACAAAAGAGAGTAAATTTTTTTCAAGTTTTTTAATACAACCATATTAACATTCTAACATTGTATCTCAAAAATTGTCTTGAATCTACAGATTGAGCAGTTTTGATATGCTCTTTGGACAGAGTTGCACAAATTCCTAATTATATTTAAAAAAAAAAAATCTATATACATACTAACATAATAGAAATCAAGTTGTTCTTTGTTTCGCTGACCACCGGGAATTGTACTGAAGACAGATGTAGGTCAACCTTCTTACCAATGAACCTTCTGGGTGCAGTTCCTCTGGAGGACAATTAATTCAGACACTGTAATAGCTCACACTTAGAGATTAAGCTGCTACTACTGAGAGATTATGCACAGTTTTGCCAGTATATAAATAAAATGGATTACTGTTTATGACAGCCTAATCTGAAACCAATAAATGTATTCGAGGTCAGCTCCAAACTGCAGAAGAAATACAGGAAAGATCCAAAACCAGTATCATCTACAACTGTCTGGTTCCAAATACCTATAAAGAATATGAATAGGATCACATTGCAGTTGAGTTTTTCTCTTTTAGGTCTTATCTTTGAGATGCGTATGTAGCATTTAGTCTACAAATGCTCATTTCTCTTCAATGGACAAACCAGATTAAGTAGTAAGCAGGTGAAGATGTATTTTAGTGATACTGGAGCTGAATCCTTCTGCAACTGTACACCAAAGTCATGAAAAATTTAAGATTCACTCCAAAAGCTACAACCAAGTTCTTGGCTACAGTCATCCCCCTAAATTGATGTTGTACCTACTTAGGTAAAAACTATCTTAATTTTTAAATGGCTTAAAAAAATCCACAAAATCACTAAAACCAAAGGAACTGCAGACATCTGCATTTTAGAAAATCAGCCTAAGTTAAGTTACTGACAACCTGATTCAAAATGTTTGCTCTAAGACTTTATAGTATTATTTTAAACAAAATGGTACTGAAACAACAAATTATCACATGCCTTGTTCCACCAAGTGTTTGCTCAAAAGATATTTCCAAACATTAGGAGACCTTAAATATATAAATATTCTTATTTATAGCTTAAAAATACAATTGTTTTGTTTGACAACACTTTCTATTATGTTTAAACCTATTTTAATCAGCTTGGTGCACATTTCACTACTTGTCTGCATAGCTATTAGTTTTAACTAGACTTCACTTATGAATATGAAAATCTGAAAAGACTTCTAAGACTACCCTATGGTTTGCACTGTCACTTTTACTAGCTTATGCTATTTTTACGCTACTTTCCTGGCAAGAAGCTGGCAAACTTAGCCCCAAGAAAATAATTCTGGAATGGGAGAGTGAATGAATCCAGGATCATTTTCTCTCATCTGTTCTTTACGTCTCATAGACATGGTATTTGCATGGTCAGGAAGAGTGGTGTTTGACTAGACCTCCTACTCTTCAGCGCTAACTTCTGTCAGGCTGAAATGTCCTTAAGAACAGTGACAATTAGGAAGGTCTAGAACATCTTTTAGGTTGCTCTGAGACCTTGTGCTCTTCCAAGCAGGATTCATCTCATAAAAATTCACTCAGAAGCAGAAGAATGAACAATTATTAATGACCGTTACTAACATTATATGCTTCACCAGTTACCTCATGAAACTGTTTACTCTGAACACAGAACACACAAATAATTTAAATGATTTAATAGGAGTTTTACTCTATGCTTGTGGGCATCAGGTCAGTGCTAAGATAACTTGTACAGATCTTCACAGTAGTCCTGCTCTGTAATCCTCATGTCAGTTGCCCCAAACCCAAGCCTTACCAAACTCCCTTTTCTGGATCCGTCAAACTGCACATTAGTAAGCAAGAAAGAGATTCACGGAAGAATTTCCAGAAGGACAAAAATTCCATCAGGTGTGTCAAATCTCTGACATTCAGAAACCATTTGGGGAAAGCAGCACACGCTGACTTAAGCACTAAAGTATGGATGCTTTAATTAATCCGGGGTGAATTTAATTGCTTTAGTTAAGTGGAAATCGGGTTAAAAATGATGCAGAGCATGCTGGAGTGTGTTAAAAACATGACATATGAGTTGGATGAATCGATAAATTAAAAGCGCACAGATGTTTTAATTAAACCCAGGAAAGTTAACGAAGATCACTAGAGACTTTTAAGCCTATGATTAATTCAATTCATTTAAAATACCTGTAGAGATATGGGGATGCCTCCATTTTGGGAGTTATAGAAGTTCTCAATCAATAAGTACTTAAGCTATTCTACAAAAAAAAAAAAAAGGGCAGGATTTTTATAGAAGTGACTGAACATCACTAATTGCACAATGACTACTTACATTCTTCTGAACACTCAGTAAACTTCTGCTTGGGCCAAAATTTATCAAAAAGGTCACAGTTTTTCTCATGGCCTTCAGTGTCACTTTATCTGTCAAAAAGACAACACTTGCTGCTCCCTCCTCTACCATTCTATAAAGTATCTATTTCCATTAGATAATTGCTTTGCTTACAACTATTAATTTTTTTAAAAAAATAAATCTATATAATAAATATCAATATGTCTATGTATCACTGGAAAAGACATAGCTGAACAAAAAAAAATATTTTCAAGTGTTATAAAAAACCTACAAATTGAAGACAAAGGGAAAAGTAGAGATTTGAGTTCAGCTAGACACTTGGAAAGTCAGCCCGTTATGCCAGAGTTCAAATGTCTTGAGGACTTTCTCTTATCAGTACATTCTGGATTCAAAACCTTGTCAGCCCGTTTGTTTCTCTTCCACTACTGCAGACACTCAACAACTATCAGTACATGTTATGAAAGGAAGGACTGTAACTCTCCACGCAGCACACTAAGATGATTTGCAAATGGTAGATTGATTTGCAGCCAATCCAGTTAGGGTCCTCCCTATCTGCTACAGCATTCAAGAGCAGCACAGTTCAATTTATTTTTCGTATGCATCAACGCATTCAAGGAAATGGAAGTTACCCTGCACTGCTTCTGGTTTATGAAAGGAGAATGTGACTGATCAGTGTGCCATATATTTTATGTATTTGAAAATAGAGGGAAAAAAAATTAAATTCTTTTCAACACTCTGCATGATACATGGGATTGGAGGAAAATGCTGACAGTGGATTCAAACGTCCTGAAAACATTGCCTTGTAATATAAAATTTCTGTGGGAACTAGTCATACAGAATCAGAGTTGTGAAATTCCTGCTTTAGATATAAGCAGTAAAGTTGATACAACTACAAGAATATGCAGAGAAATAAATTTTACTTTCAAGCAACAGGTGGAAATAAACAGATGTTGAAATCAACTACTGCCATAGAGAAGCATGGATATCTTCATTTCTATGTCTTGATAACTTCATCACTAGAAAAACTGAAGAGAAAGGGAAAATAAAACTATTTCAGAGGTTTTGGTAGCTATCTCAGTGGAAGAAGCCAGTGAGGGATTAAAGAGATGATGCCTCAAGCTCACAAAAAGCAGCAGTAAGGACAAACACCAAATACCAGAATCAACCTTCCAAACATATGTGCTGTGATTTGTAACAGAGAAGCACTAACAGCATAAAGTCATTTATACACCTAGAAAAAGTGAAATATCTCTTCAAGTGTTTTTGTTAAGATTTTACACCATTCACTGGGAATGGTGTAAATACTACTGCTTCTCTGGTAATGGTTTAGCTCTAGCTAAATAGCAGTGCAGTACACGCAGGATTGCACCCTGAGGCTGGAGTACTCAGGGTAAACCCCAGACTGCTTTGGTCTCATTTTAGTTACCACTATTTGCCTTATTAAATTTACCAGAAAAGATTTAAATCATAACATGATTAATTGCAGAGTAAACATTTTTCTACATTTGAATTAGAAATTTTTTTTATTTGTTTGAAAAAGTGAAGGAGGATGACAGCTAACTGAATTTAATCTCACTCAAATAGGGTCTAAATATCTAAATTACAGGTTCCAATCTAGATATAATGTAGATATGAAAAAAGTCACACATGCTGAAATTTGAGGCTGTGATTTGGGGCAGTTTTTCTTATTCAGTGATGGCAAATGTCTAAGGATCTCTTAACAGCAGTATTTCTACAATGTCATTTACAATGCTACCTAATCATAGTTGCTTCAATGACATTTATCATCGTCACAAGGACTCCAAGATGATCCCAACACAATTGCAAAGACAAACTCTCAGAACTTAATGAAATCAACAAGTACCAGTACAAGTCCATGGAGACAATGCAATCTAAAACCAGAAAGCAGCTTGCAACACAATGAAATAATCTGACCAATTAAACACAACAACAAATTACAAAGCACACATTACAGTGAGCACCACTCAGCTCAGGAGCATAGTTGGAGCACAGCGATTCTTAGCCACCAATGGAAGTATTAGAAGATTAGAAGAAAGATTTTTTGCTAGCCAGAATCTAAGCTGCACGATGGTTTGTGTCCTGCATGTATTTGTATGCACGTCTCCCTCCTTGCTGCAGTGGGAACCTTTAGAAATATTCTATTTACTGGAATTCCATTGAAACAGAAAATATTTTTGCAAATGGATGTGCTGTTGCTGCACATGTGCAAGAAGAGAAGATAAAGTGAAAAAGCAGTTGTGAGAGACCAAATGACTCAGCTTTTAGCAATATGATAATATTACTAAAATGTTCTTGAAGAAAAATCCATTAATGAGATTTTACTGTGTTTCCACATGCTTTCCACCCTGGACACAGGCAGAGAAAACTTCCTTATCACACTAAGCCAACAAAACCTGGTTCAAATTTATAGGCCCCAGCTACAGCACTGCCTGTGGCTCTGTCTTTAGTCTCTGAATTTCTACAGGTTGTGTAACAAGTGGTCAGATAAAGGTGCACCAGTGTTCACTGGAATCAGAAACTCACAACTACTGCATGCCCATTGCTTTCTACCTATCATGTCTTGACCAGCAGTGGCATTAGCAACTCGTCTCAGTTATTTCCTTTCTCCTTCAATATTGAATTCTCCAGCATTCCGCATTTTTTTCTTAATCCCTTGTCTCCAAATTTTTTTTCTACAGAAATAAGTCTACCTTCTCAGCTGCGCTACTCTCCTCCTGCAAGCAATTTGGGAAAAGGAATCATCCACGATTTCCAGTTCATACTCTGCAATATGAATTTCGAGACACTAAAAAGGGCACAGCAATCCACAGGCACAAATTTGGCTGTATGTTTACGGGCAGTTTAACATAGAAAACAATTGCTAATTAAGTTGCTATACTAGATGCAACTATTTGGTATATTTAACAACATTAAATAAATATATTCAAGAAATTTAAAGTATTTTTGCTGCACTGTAAAGGCAAATCTCTAAGAAACAGAAGGAAGGACGTGCTTCTAAACAACAGGAGTGCTCCCATTTGAAATTATTCAGGACAAGCTCTTCTGTAGATAAATATTCTTTATAACCTTGAATTCAATGCTGGAATTAGCAGAAGCCCTAAAAGCTTTAAGAACAATGAGAAGTAAGTATTTTGCTTGTTGAAATCCATATTTTTAAAGTCTGTTTTCTCAAATATTCATAATGTTAATAGTAGCTCCTAGGTCTATTTCAAGTTCACAAATGTTCCCATGCAAAGGATACGAAGCACCAATTCTAGCCCAACACAGGCTTGCGAGTAATCTGAAGACTGACGTCACCCTTCTGTAAGTACAAGCACATGCCTTGAAAACATCTGCTAATCTTCACATTTAATCTACAAAGCACTATAGGGACAGGTATATATTTTTAAAGAGTAATGACATGTTAGTATGTTAAATGACTTGTACTGTAACAGAAATTTAACAAGGTATCTGTTGTGGAATTCTGGAGTCCAGACTCTCCAGCCCCCTATTTTTACTCCTAATCTCCAGCAGAGTTGATGAGGATTGATGAGGAAAGCTGCAGACTGAAAACGCTGGTTCCTGTGTTCTGTTCCTTGTTGCACTACTGACTGTGCGTCTTGAGCCCGTTTTGGAGCCACGACCACTAACAATCAGAAAGAATTCAGCCTGTGACCCCTTCAGTTCTTGGCTCCTGTCTAAATTGCCAATTAGAAAGAGTTAGAGTGGCGGATTTTGTGTTGGCTCCGCTTGTCTACCTGACACTGGATCAAAACTACTATCTCATTTCATGTGAGCAAGCTAGCAGCTGATAGACAGCCACGACTGTCAATCATTGTCAAAATAGGTTACATGTCCATTTATTTATTCTGTAATTATTTTAGCTACAGTCGACGGTACAAAACCTTTTCAGAGTGTACTGCAGTTCTGTGAAGCTAAGAAAACTGAGGGCAGACAGGCAAGCGCTGCCCTGTACATAGAACTCATTGGAAGACAAGTGAGGACATGATCGGTTTGTCAGAAATGAAAAAAGTCTGCTAATAAAAGATGAGACTGGAAAAACGAGAAAAAAATTTATAACAATGGCATTTTAAGGTACTGAGTTAGCGAGGTGGGAACTGCTGGAGAGGAACATTGCCAAAGACAGACTTGTCTGTTCAAGTATCAAAATGATCCTTCCACCCACTGTGAGAGAAGATTTGAGTGACAATCCAGGGCTGTGCTGCCACTGCAGCACATACATAAACTGGCACATACGCACAGAAACACACAAAACTCCAAACCAAACCCACCCAGAAAGAGATGCTAAGAAAGGAGCTGAACATGCTGAATTTTGTCAACTGCAAGAAAGGATGTGAGATATGTGTGGGTGACAAGTCATGAATGCAATATTTCCAAAGAAAAGCACACTCGTTTTTTTTCCTTATGAGTACGGTGTGATGAGACATGCTATGATTATGAACATGTAAAATGCTTGCCAATAAAGTTGTTATTTCTCTAATTCCTCTTTTCCCTCTAACTCACTGCTACTCAGCCCTCCCCTGCATTCTTGCTCTAACACAGTGGACAGTATCACCATTCTTCCTCTCATTAAGGTTCATAATCTGGATGTTGTTTTAGACTCATCTGTTTTGTTGCCCCCCAACCAGGCTTTGAAAAAGTCTTATAGATTGTTCTGCATTACATCTCTTTGTCAGAATTCTTGCTCTAGCTTTCAGCAAATAAAATCTACATTAAATCAACACCTTTTTCTCCAGCACTGGTAAATTCAGTCTTCTTCAGTCATGTCTATGTGCAACAGTGCTGCAAAAATCATGTCGTTCATCTGTTAATCAGCTATGTAGCTGAAGTCCCAGTCTTTCCCGGTCCCAATTCAGGTCCTTTTATCACATGGAACATGAACTTCACACTCCAACTTCATTTACAGACTGCTTCACCCCAGACTGCTCAATGCTAGAGTTCTCACTTCAACCTCTCAGTGACTCACAATGCTTTTGTAAGTCAAACTCAAAACGAGTTTTTTGAGCTCTTTTTTACCCTCTGTCTCCTTTCGAGGCTGATTTGTCCTCCATTATCCACATGATGGTGTCTATATGCCTCACCATCCCTTTTCAAAACCGCCTTTTCATCACAGTGTTCCCCCAAACTGACAACAGTCACACTGCTAGCGTGTCTGTAACACTGCCCAACATATTTTTTCCTGTTCTCTCCACATCTGTTAATTGATTCCCATTCACTCCCTTTCAACTTGAGACAACATGTTAAATTCCTTGAGGAAGGCACTGGTTTTGTTTATTTGTTTTGCTTGTAAAACACTACCCACAATAGATTAGCTTTAACAAGTACTACTGCTCATGACAATCTCCTTAAATTGGCATTAAAATGGCATAAAAATGGCGTTTTCCCTATACTGTTGCTCTTCTCTCTGTCAAACCATCTGCTTTTTGGGTATCATCGTTTCTAATCCAACCCACTTCACTCGTCTGATCTATAATCTGTCAGTACACGAATTTGCAGTGAGCCACTTGAGCAGCGCAAGACACACGTTCCCTGGTTTGACTGTGCCACAGAAGACCCGAAGTGCTGCTTCACCACGGATCTCATCTCTTCCTTCTGTCAGGCTACCGACACAGGCAGGGCAGGAGAAAGGCTATTTGCTATCACCTCTCACCTTTCCCTTCAAAGTCCAGCGAGCTTCCATCTGCCTGCACTATTTTCAGTTCCCAAAATGTCTAGCCAAGTGATGAAGGCAAATACTGTTTTCCTTACTTACACAGAGGAAATTCTAACTCCTATACATGAGTAGCATATGCCGGACACCATTCATTTATCTACAGCGATGAAGTGAGTACTGAATTATTCAGCAAGATGAACTTCAAAATCCATGTTTTCCCCACTGCAATCACTCTCAGAATCTCTTATGCCATGGGGTGCATTCTGGACACCGCACTAAGAGAACAGTTTCAAGCAGAGGATTCAATGGATAAAAAACCCATTTCTTTATGGGCTATTGCCCAAGCAATAAGCTTCTGACTAACCTCCGAGCGAGAGAAGTTCCAAACAATTGAAATTTGAGTAGTAACCGTGAAAAATCGAGAGCTGCTGCTTCTAGCAATTACACCTTACTTACCTAATACTTGACAGCTTTTTACATTTTTATACAGAGATTAACAGTACACACATAACAAAGAAAATGGCAGTGCTAGGAACTCTTACTGTGGTGTGGGCAATCATCAGAAACAGCAAATCTATTAGAATAAATTCAAGAGGAGAAAGACTACACTTTATAGCTTAGTAACTCTTTTAAACTAAATAGATGTTGCAAAAGAAATAAAAAGAAAATTTAAAAAAACCTACCCTTCTTTTTATACTTATTAAAGTGGCGCCGTCCTTTGCCAGTAAGCCAAAAACAAACAGAATGAAAATAAAATAATGAAAAACCCACACAAGGAGAACAGGAAAAGAAACTGCGAATAACATAAATCTGAAACATTAGAGTTCTTAAAAGTCAGATTTAAAAGTCAACTGATCAAACACGGTACAAATTTCTGGTTTTAAAAATCCAACCCCCTTCAACCCATTTAGATTAAAATATTAAACATGTTTATTACATTGCATATTCAACTAAAAATATCTGTTAAATGGCAACCGACATGAGCTACTTGACTCAATTTTTTTCCTTCTTTTACAAATCAGACACCATCTCTTTACAGGTTATACTCATCATGTCAATGCAGAAATCCCATGTGATGGTACATGATTTCACCTTCTCACATTAGCTGAATAAGCTTATGATGCAAATCCTAGGATCTTAAAATGCAAAATTAAAGGAGGCTCTGAGCACGTTTGCAAAATAGTACATGACAGCGTCTTTGAAAGCATTTTTGTTAAAGGAGTGGAAGAGTTGCATGCCCTTCAAATATACTATGAGATGAAACAAAATTATAGCCAATTCAGAGCCTCTTCTAGGAACCCAACTCATTGCAATGCTGAACTCTACCAACAGTGTGAAGCAGGACACCACGAAGAATGCCTGCTTGCAGATTTACTACAGAAGTTGGCAGTTGAAAGAGTAAACTATTATCAGACATTAGCAGCGGGAACACGAAGTGAGGAGGACATCATATACTTGGTGGTTATGTCATAGAGGTTACAGAAAACTAGAAATGAATATTAAAAAGTGACAACACACCAGATAATATAATCATAGCTGCATGTCTGATTCTTTCATTGATCCTTGGCCACAGCATCGCTTTTTAGCAAAAACTCCTGCAGGTAATTGTGGGCAGGAGGTTACTCATAGTGCGGTTTGATTTACAGCAAATCTTCCACTGGCTTTAACTACACACATTTTCTTTATCAGGATACATCTCAACCCACTAAATTATCTTGTGATCATTAGACTTCTTTTTTTTTTTATATGTCATATTTTATCCACATAAAATTAAAATGTTTCATTAGCTTTTTATGTGTGTTGGATGGAAGTCTTACTTAGGTTTAATTCGAAATGATTTCAAAGGGAATCTTGCCTGAGCAACGATGGAGTAAATCTGTTAATACTGGCTACTGAGAAGTTATTCCTGCAGATAAGGGTGAGAAATAACACACATCCCCCCCCATCATTTGGCAAGGGTGTCTGAATGGGTGAAATTTCCTCCACTTCAATCAGGGTATAAAAGTGTATTTCAGCCTGTGGGTTGGGATTCTGGATTCTGATGTTCTCAAAACAGGCCTGTTACAGGGGATCCACTGGTATAAAGGATTATGCTTCCTATCTATCAAACTTGGTTTTCACCCACTGTGAAGCTCTGTGACTGTTGTATTATTGCATGACTCAAGTTCTGAGAGTTGAGGCACATTTTCTCCACGTTTCTCTATTTGAGTCTTGCCTCAAATTATCTTACAGTGGAGAACTGAGACATTGAAAGATGTGTTGCTAGGGAAATAATAATTACAAAAGTCAGATGGAAAGAAAATCATTATCCTTCCATACTTGTGACAGCTTAAATAGAAATTTAACATTATAGTAAACGTGTATTAAACATGTGTCCATACATAAAATACACTGGAAAAAATTAAATTCTCTATCTCATTTTAGTGTGTTTTACCATGCATACAATGCCAATTTTGATTTCTGTCTTCTTAAACTGCTCTTATATAGAATCAGCATTCAAATAAGCAGAAAAATCTGTGGACAGAGAAGAGGCATTTCACCGCTTCTGGGCGAAATAATTGGGTGAGGCACGTGTCTCACACCCGAACTCAGCTGCAGACTGCTGGGTACATCTCGTAGTCCGAAGATGCGCAGCCTTCTGCTCGCACAAACACACGAAATTCTGACAACACACCCATTTTTGTCATTCAACGTAGTTTTTCAAGCTTCCTTGTTCTTTAGAAATACCGTGATGTCTGACATGAAAACAGTAAAAACGTTGACAGAAGCTTCCAAGAACCCATCTCTGCTTTTGAGGGGAAAGAGATAACACAGAAAGGACAAAGCAGGAAGCAGAGGGAATGTACTGAGGGATAGGAGAAGCCTGACAGAGCTTGACAAGTGCCCTATAAAAAAGCTATTTATCTGACATAGCCTGAACAAAGCACTTTTATGCATTAACACAGAATACAGTGTTACAGAGTGGTTCAGTACATAATGCAGGATTGCTCCACAACTCGAAATGCAAATGAGCTGATTTATTTAATGGCCATGGATGTGTGAAGAGTGGCAGTGAAGCACACAGTCACTGCATGCATACTTTCACAGGTTGACACCACAGAAATGCCTATAGCTGTCAACAGGTATTTACAGCATACATTATCACACCATTTACTTTTTAATATACAGATATCTCCCTCTAAACATTTGCCAAATGTCTTAATTTCTCAGGTAATCAAACGACATGCACTGCTCTACTTGAATCATTCTTTAAAAGGAATAGGCCCTTGGGATCTTTTTCTTTTCTTTTTTTTTTTTTCTTGTACTGGGGCACCTTGAAAAGCCAAATATGGAGGCACAAATGGAAATTACTCACTCCAGTGCAAGGATAATAGCTATTCTAAGAGTATTTCATAGACACACGCAGGTATGCTGGATGTCACCCTGCTACACCAGTGAAAGAGGTGAAGCGCAACAAACTGTCCTCAGGACTGGATCAGGAATCTAAGAAGAAATGAGCACATTTCTAAGGCCCTTCAAGACATTTCAAAAGGCTTCCCAACAGTAGGCTTTCCCTTTTTGAACATTAACAACCCCACCCCTGCGGAAAACTACTTGTAGCTTATGATATTGATAGTGTGCCTAAATCTCACACAAACTGAGAAGAAACAAACTGTACAATGTTACGGTTGTGCTCTGGAAGAGCAGGGAATACAATCGAGTCAATGAATTTGGACCCCATATGTGCTACTAGTTAGTATAAACTAAAGAGGTCCACCTTTATGAATCTTTTCTGAGAGCTATCCCAAACTCTCAGAAAAAACTTAGTACTAACACATATTGCCAATCCATAGATATTTTTTAGATTTTTGTTAACACTTGATAATTATGCACGTCCCAGTTGTAGTTCTTAAAATTTACACTTGACATTTAAGAAAAAAATTATTTTAAAACTTTATGAAGTCCTACTTATTTTCCTAAAAAATAGTGAACATCCTTTGGACAAGGAGCAATCGTATATGCAAGAAAGATGCTATGTACTAGAAGTAAGGCTCAGCCAAATCAGAATACACATTACATGCTATAGATGAAGATAATCAGTCTTTCACTGCAGACCAGTTCATGATTATCAGAAAGAATTAATAATTCATTCACTTTTACATAAAATAAATATTCTCTGCCATTTCTGCCTACAACCTTTGATGCAAAAAGAACCTGTAGTTATGCAAGCTCATAAGCAATGCAGCAGTATTGCCATTTGATCATATTTAACTAAGAGATCTAAGGAAAAAAAAAAAAAGCACATTGATCTATTCGAATCTAGCTTGGACCCATGCTAACTAGTAAGCACTATAGATCCATACATCACAAACACACACTGTGGGTATTTGTAAACATAGGGAAAATGATACCTTTAGCACAATCTGCTCCATGAAATCCTGGAAAACAGTGGCAAACACCTGATACACATTCGCCATTCCCGTGACAGTTACGTGGGCAGTCTTGCACGGAATCTGAAATATAAGCAGCACAGGCACATTAGTTGGTTCCTACAAATGCTTTGATTAATTTTTCTTCAGTTTCTTTTGTCTTCAGTACTTAGAAGAACCAATCCCTAATAATATTAACACTACAAAGTTCAGGTGAAGGTACCACGTTTTATGGTGTCACGAGTAAGTGTAGCATTCTAGTGATATACTAAAGTCACCTAGTAAGTCTGAGCACGGTTAGAACTCAAAGTCTTCTGCTAGTGCCCAGGTTCTCTGTTTCTACAGATGGACAGGACAGCTGTAGGACCTCTACAGCTATGTTTGAATTCATATCATGTAGCAAACGTAATGCTTCATCAAGTAAAGCAACAATCTCCCTCTTGCAATGAGACTTCGATCTCGTACAACCACTCTTCCACGCAAAACTGATTCTCCCAAGCAGTCTATCTTCTTTGCCTTCTACAGACATTTAAAGCCTCATTAATTAAGCTGACAGAAATATCTGCTGAATAAAAGACAAAGAGGAGCTATTTCGCTCCAGCAAATACTCTTTATCCCAAAAAAAGAAAAAAAAAACAAAGGTGGAGGATGAAGAGGTCCATGAAAAGAGAGGACAAGGTTTAACACTAGAGTTTCAGTGACTGAAATATTGATATTCAATAATCAGAGAAGAGTAAGCAAACCAAACTGATAACCTTTCAGCTGCACCAAAATACTTATTTTCCACAATTTCTGTTATGATGTCGATAACATACACACTATTTTGCACAATAACTAGAAATAAAATCCCATTTTTAAAATTAGTTTTAAAAATCACTTTATTTTGAAAGTTGCTAGGATTTCAGTGGAATGTATTTTCAACACTAAATTATTGGAACAAAAATCTAATTGGAATGTTGTTACTCGTTGTTGTAGAACCTGTGGTTTCAAACTAAATGGCTCTGTTAGTCCCAAACACCAAACAAATAGCAGCTGTACAATACAGAAAATTAACTTTGGATTTGGAACTGTTGAATTAAACTGAAAAGAGGAAAAAGATTCAAGTACAACTTTAAGCTTAATTTCACAGTTGCAGGACACTAAAAAAACCTCCAAAGCAAATTTTCAAAGAGATGTCATTACCTTGACCCCTTGAAATGATTCATTTTGACAATGAAAAGAAAAACTGAAACATAACATTCAAACTACCAATCTGTCCTACAAAGCAGCTTGTCTATAGATTTATTCATTATTTTGCTTCATGGCACACAAAAGCATTTTCTATGTATTCAAAATCATGGTAAATTTAGTATTGTCTGGGAGTTAACATAATTTGTGTTATTCTTTCTCCTCTTCCACATCAGAGAAACTTTCAGCTATCTCGGATCCTTTGATTATGAACTGTCTGATACTAGGTGTCTGTAGCAGAACCTCTGAACTGGATAAAATACTGTGCTTTTCTCTACATTTCAGGCCAATTACTATTATTGCTACATCAAGTAGCCTACCTATTAGACCTGTGATTTTCTTGAGAGCTCTAGCCCAGACCGGGTAACTCTTACACGGGCCGCTTATCATATCTGAATGTTTTCTAAGCACAGTAGGGGCATAACAACATATGGGTACAAAAGTTCTTCTTCGTTTTGGAGAAGCAGAAAAAGCCTTCTATGGGGAAATACAGAAATAGATATGTATCAACATGCATAGCACCTAGTAACTCTTAAAAAAACATAAACGATGGAAGAAAAATAATTTCTTCATCCCAATTGAGGTTAGCAGAAATAATCATATTCATACTTAAAGACACAGTACTGGTTATCCTCCTCCACCCTTTGGGACTTAAGCCAACAAACAGAATTTTATACTAATAAAAAGGAAAAGAGATAAAGCTGCATATCATTCATCAGACAAGACTGGAAAAGACCTTCAACTACTTTTATCAAGTTTAAAACTTGCAGATTCTCCTTTCCTAAACTAACAGGAATTAAACCCTTATAAAACATAGTGCCATTAACACTTCATCAGCCAGGACAGAATACCACATAGAGCATCTCAGGATTTTTTATGTCACCATTAACAAGATACTCAGCAAAGTCCATTAAGTGCTTCAAAGTTCAATAGATCTAATAAAGCTTGGAGAATTTAGGCTTAGTTGGCTTTTCAACTAAATGTAATCCTATTGCTCTAACAAAACTGCAGACTTCTCAGATCATAGACTAAATAGCCTCCTGCTCTTGATTCCTCCATATTGAGGAGATGACCCCCTATTAGGTGAGTAGTAAGCTGCAAAACAGCATATGGTTAATTAACTGACTCAATTAATCTCTAGGGTGACTGCAAACAATAACCTCATTCGTAACTGTCAGTTTCTCGCGCTGTCTCGCTACTAAGATTAAACAGCTCTCTTGTCGGACACTATCCTACCAGGGTGTAAAGAAGCTCCTCCAGAGAAGTATACAAGAAGTATAAAAGTGATAGAGATAAAGGAGAGGAATATCAACTGGGGAATGCTTCAACCCAGATTGTAGTTATCTGAGTTTGTTTTCCAGAACTACTCTGGGAATGCTAAAATCTTAAAAGGGAAATCAGGAAATTAAAATCAGCACCCCATTACAGGTTTTCTGACAGAGTAGTTTTGAGCGGGGAAGAAAAAAAGAAAAAAAAAAAAAAAGCACAACTTAATATAAGGATAGACTGCAAGAAAGTTTTATGACCTTCAGCAAGGGAAGGTAGAAATAGAGAAAAACAATGCTCAGCTTGTGGAGATACCTACCCAAAACAACTGTACTGAAAGAGACCACTTCTTTGTCCTTGCCATCATTGTAAAACGCCAGGTGCCACAAACCCACATCCAAGTATTGAACAAACACAGCTTCATTCTGAACAAGGGTCTGAATACTGCGACGCTCCCGTGGGGACTCCACCACACTCCACTTCTCTTTCCCATCCAAGCGTTCCATGAAATCATACTGCAGGGGGAAAAAAACAGGGGTGGGGGTGGTGGAGGAGGGAAGAACAAAAAAAAAACAAAACAAAAACGAACACAAACAAACAAAACCCCAAACAAATAGACCTGAATACAGGATATTTCATCTCAAAATCTGACACTATATTTTCTCTTCTACCTTGTCATAAAATGGTATTTCTGGAAGATGTGTCAACATGAAACTAGTATTTACTAGTCAATCATGGAACACAGAGATTCTGTGACTATTATCCTTTCTTAAACAGTGACATAGAATTATTCGTCCTTGTGTAGGTGATCAAAAAATGTACAAATGGTATTTCTTGACAGGCTGGGTTTTGAGAAAGAAGTTGAAATCAATGACTTGACCCATCAAATTTTAGGCTCCTACACATCTCTCAAAGCTGGAAACTTTCAATCTACGAGAGAGACAGCCTTTTCTATGCAATCGTCTACAATAAATCCTTGCTGCGAAAAGATCAGGAGTCTCAGATGTAGCTCCAGACATGTAATTGAATGGAAGCCCCCAGAAGGTGAAAACAAACAGGAACACAGCACAAACAGGAAAGGTGTCTAATGTTAGGTAACTCGGTACTCAATAAAAATACACTGCACAAGTTTTACATCACAGAGTAAAAGTTGCTTACCTGAGTTTGTATGTGAAACAACCAGGTGCAAGTAGGATACAAAAACCAGAGGGAGCATGGAAAGGAATAACACAAATCAAGTGGCTGAAGGAATTGAACATATATTAAGGAAAACAGAATTTCTGGTCGGATGGTTTCCAAATAAGGTAGAACATTACATTAATCTTTGGAAAAGGGATCAAACAGAGCAAGTGATTATTTAGAGTATAAGAGGAATGGCACCATTAATGGCATGAAGCTAAAAAAAGAAAGAAAGAAATTTAAGATGAATGTCAGATAAGCTTCCCATTTATTAAGCTCAGTAATAGCTTCCCAACGGAGCTGCCACTGCATCACACAATTAAATGGGACTGGAAGAAATATTGGTTAATCTACAAGAGGGAATAACTCTGCATAACAAAGCAGCTGGACTAGCTGTCCTAATAGGCTTTTTTCTTCTGTCCTTAATGTCTGTGATTCCAGAGCTCTCAAGCTGATGCTACACTCAACTTACTAGCTCTCATAGTCCCTATCTAAGAGAAGCCCTTAAGAAACAACAAAACCAATATATCTAATCTTTTGATAGCTGTATAACAAGTCCCCTATGAAAACACATCTTGTTTTAGACACATTTATCTATATAGGAGTAGACAGAGACAGATAGACATGTCTGAAGAAAGATGTATGTGTTCAATAAAATACAGTAATAGTATGTGCTTGCTTGCCAGTAGTTTCATCACATTTCCCTCCGTTATCTCTAGCACATACAGTCTCTGCTTGCAACAGCTAGGAAAAAACAGGCACCTTCACTCGCTTTCAGCTTAAATAGAAAACCGTTGCACCCTAAACATTAAACATCCACACAGGGCTTTCTAGTACACTGTGTTCCACTCATTAACAGCCAGTTCTAGCAAATAACACACAATATGCAATAAATTAATGAAGAATCTCTCTTCTAGCATCAGAGCCAGACAGATGAACTGATTTAACACTTCAGTGCCACACTATGCATCTATGTAAAACAGAGCTATAAAAGCTGACCTTTCTATTTGAAATTTTATAACAGCTATATACAATCAATATAGAGTCCTCAACGTACTTAGCCTTAAAACAAAGGGAAAAGTGTGGAAGTATTATTACCTTCCTGCTAAACCCAAGGAATGGATACCAATATGCAGCTACAAAGGAAATCCATGGCAGGGTAGAAATTTGAGCCCAGGTGTACTAATGTTGAAAGCTACTGTCATGGTAAGAGCATTATCTACTCTTTCCTACGTCTTTAATTGTGAGAAAGAGTAGAAGTGGAATAAAAAGTTTCACTGAGCTGATAATATCAGATTGCCATCCACTTGAGCCTTTTTTCGCACAAGATTTTTGCAGGAGAAAGTAAATCAGGTGAATTAGTACATTTAAGCCAACGCTCGCCAGAGATTTAGAGAATTCTGGCACGCCAGTAACTTTCGTAGTACCAGAGATGCCAAACGCACACATATCTATCTCTTAAATCAATGACATTTGGAAATATTGCTAAAACCTATCGTCTAACAGTCAGAGGTTAAGGACAGACTCATCACCTCCATGGGAAATGTTATTACTTGGGCAACATCTTGGGAAAAAGAAATCTTGCTCTTCAGAACAATCGTTCACAAAGGGTCAACTAAGGAAGTAGCAATAAAAGCTGACATTTCTCACCGGCAACATGCTGTTAGTCTCTGCTTGTGCTGGCAGGTTCCTCTGCCTCCCCTCTGTTTGATGCTGATTCTACCTCATATAGTAGAGAAGGCTCAGCGGTTGGCAAGATCGAAGGGGAAGAGTATTCAGCCTGAAACTGCTTGAAGTAGTTTTAGCTGCAGAATCTCTCTTCACAATGATGGGGTGTGACCCAGTGAGAGCCGGTCCCTTGGAATGACTCCCCATAAGACTACAATTTTAACTTTGGTAAAGTTAAGACTGGTATTGCCCCTCTTTAATCACACTATGAACTATTCCATGCTCAGGCAAAAGCAAAATGACTAAATCTGAATAACTTTATGAATGATTAAGTACCAGTGTCAACTGATACAGAATATAACAATACATTTTTATCCCTGTTTGAATTCCTCAGGACCACAGAAAAAAAAAAAGAAAGATAATCTGATGGTGGTTCCCTAGGTGTACAAATCTTAATGTGCCAGTAAGTACTAGGTATATATACCCCAAACTGTAAAATCCCTGACTGAAGGGCCACCAAAATGGTTCTGTGTGTTCATAACCAGGTAATATTTCTTCACCTAGTTGGCTGAATCATCATTTCGCTTCTTGTGGCCCTGTTAGTTTTCTGATTTACCATGCCTGCATGATTAATTATTATTATAATGTTATGCTGAAAATATCACTCTCGCTTTAAAGCTACTTATTGACAAATACACATGGATTAGAAGACCCATCTAGGAAAAGAATGAAAGCACTTCTATGATCGTTAAGAAGGAACTGTGAAATTTTTAATCTAACACACACAACTGCTAAGGCAGAGTCAACTCTATTGCATGAATTAGGAGCTCTCAAACCAAACTAAACCTCTGAAGTAATTTGGAAGTTTCACTTATTTATTTACTTTATTTTTTTAATGATCCTTTATATTTCACGGCTTCATACGAAAAGTCACGTAACAATGGCAAAAACTGCTCAGGAACAAAATGCACTAGAAAACCCAAATGACTACATCTTCCAAGTTCAATTTTACAGGGGGAGTACCCAGCAGACTTAAAGCCCCATGAAAGCAAGTGCCTTGCCAGCCTACTTCTCTAAATAAATTCCAAATTCACATTCTCAATGAGTTTTATTTTCACTACACAGCATACCAAAAAGCTACTGCGTACTTTTATTCACAAATCTAAACCTCATACTAAGATCTTTCACAATTTGTTTTTACAATTTCTCTATTCAGTGTCTTCTATCCTCTGATGCATTTTATTCATAGGCTAATAAGGACTTTCTTTCTCCAGCAGCCACGGGGAGTCAGTAGAACAGAACTTCTTGTACACAGCAGTGACTACACTGCACTATGTCATCCATACAGCACAGGCAGACCGAGCCCAGTCGCGTACAGGAAGCGACTGTGTTGTGAAAGCAAAGCAAAGAGAACTTGCAGGGGTCAAGAATGAAAATGCAGAGAGCCTGCAAGAATCTTTGGGTTTTCCTTAAATTTGAAACAATTTGCATGCCTCCACAAAATCCTCAAGAGTCTTTGAAATTAGGAATTGAGAAGACAGATTTCTTAGAGCTCTTACCTAATGGAGGGGAGGAAGGGCTGTGGTAGATGGCCCGTCCCTGGAAACCTTCTAGGTCAGACTGGATGGGGCTCTCAGCAACCTGATCTAGTTAAAGATGTCCCTGTTGACTGCAGGGGGGCTGGACTAGATGATATTTAAAGGTCCCTTTCAACCCAAACTATTCTTTGATTCTATGAAAATCCCCACATTTGGCATTGTGACTAGCAGTCGTTTCTATGCCAAAGCCCTGTAAGACCTAAGCAGTCAAGAAAACATACAGCAGGGAAACTTGTTTGCAAAGTGCTTTACAGCAAGTTCTTCATAAAATCCCTTTGGTAACTATTCATTATAATGCACCCATGAAACATCTGATACCAACACTGTCAATCAATTTGTTTCAACATTTGAATGAGACACACCACCACCAGTACCACACAGCACAGCGTTCAGTAGTAACAGCACAGTTGCCATCAGATAACTTCAGGGTGGTCAGAACATCTAAATGGGTGTGAGCATTGGGTAAAAACCAAGGTAACACCAAAGCTCTTCAGCTATTCAAGTGGTTTCAAATAAAGTCATTTCCTGGTCTAAATGAAAACAATTTTCACTTTGACATGCAATGTTTGTAAGTATGAAACTCTCAGCCGGAAAGGAAACCCATACAACTCCACGCACTGCCTTCTCCAGACATTAGAGTTGTGTTTCTATAAGGTTACCTTATTTTATTCATCATTTGGAACATTCTACCAACGTGTAGTAACATCACAATTGCTGTAATCTGTATAGAGTCACTTCATGCTTTATTTGACATTTACAGTTTATTTTCCATACATTATCAATTTTATTAATATGACTGTCTTCTACTAATTTCCCATTGACCATTCGAGGCTGCAATGCACATTTTGCTATTTCTATGCAGTACTACAAAGGTTGGAAGAATTTTGCATGAAAGCAATGCATTCTTCTTTGTAGTCTGCTTGCCACTCAAAACTGTGTTTTTCCCTCTTCTCTAGAGCTCCATTCCCCATGCACATGGCACACGAGGCTGCTTCTAGACAAGTTTACAGCTAGATCAGTTTGACTGACTAAACCAGGCATTTGGAATATTTGCTAAACAGTAATACTGAGAAGGTTAAATCTCAGCAGGGCTCTCAGACAGGAACTGCATCTTGTTGTCTCAGGTTAATCATGTACCTAATTTGTTGATTATTGACTTGCTCCCACAAAGGATTTTACTTGGCTTGACATATCAGTACTGATTAGTGATGAACTGTCAAGTGTAGTTGTTGTCTGCTTTATAGCTCATGTCCCTAACCTGCAGAAAAAAGGATTTTAAATTTCAATTTTAAAATATTTTCTGGTGTCAACTTCAGACCCTTTTCATTAATACAAAACCATTCTGCTGCTTTCTGTCAGAACAAGGCTTCTTTTCACTACCTCCGGTCTGTAACAGCTTGCCTTTCTTTTTCCAAAATTATTTCTCTTGGTAGTAGCTTGGCCAAATTCTGATTGCTGGGCAAAAATGACAAGCAATCTTCTGCTGTACCATCCTGCTGAAAAGCACCAGGACCCTGCATGAATAAGGGAAAGTAATTCTGCAGATTATACTGGTGAATTTCATTAACTCCAGTTATGGAAGAGGGTTGGAATTGCTTCCTCTAAAGACAGGAAAAATGGTTCTCTAAAGAGGATTCCAGCTCAGTAGGAAACACAGTTGATCTTTCTCATTTAATTTAACAGAAAGGTCACGAAATTTATATCCTACCCATGTAAAGCGGAGAGAAAGAAAGAAGAGAAACTTTGCCTGATCATAGCCTCTCAGATGAGAATGTCATAATGAAACCTAGAACAAAGACATTTGATCACAGTGAAATAGAAATTAAAGAACAATGTGAATTAAAAAAATATTTTATACTACTAGTTGCATCGAACTGGATCTATCGTACAAGATACAAGCATATCTCCATCATGTGTTAGGCAGAGAATTGTGATTAACTTCTGTTTATAGCAAACCTTGAAGATTGCTTAAGAGCTTTGGCTGCCCTAAGTAATTTTCACTTCATGATTTAAACTTTTGTTTGTTTTCCTCAACTAAATTGTGCTTTTTTTCACGGTGGAATGATAGTGAAGTGAGCGTCAAAATTCTGAATTAAGTGAAACATGCTCAATGAATTATGCCATTAACTTGCTGCAACAGTTAAAGATCCATAGACATAATTTTGCCCTCCAGACAACAGACTGAAGCATTACAGCCAAAATCAAAACATTCTAAAGAATAGCTCCCTCCTTGGAACATGTTCTCTGTGGATATCTTCTGTGTTCCACAGATGTCTGGAAATGGCTGAAAATAGTCAACGGCCATCTACAATTTCCCCAAATTATCTAATCTTTGTACAGAACTTCAGGATGCTGTAATGCTGACCTCCAGCTATATAGAAAACTGATGACTTGTCCTCCCTTCTCGGGTTGTGGACTGCTGATCCTTATTTCTTACCAGTCAGATAAATCTCTTCAATAACCCACAGAACATTTTAAAACCACATCCTACAGGAAGTGGATGGAGTTTGGAAAGTTAAAGCTCTTCGTCCACAGATTTTTAGAAGTAGAGGTCATGAACTCATGAAAATCTCTTCTCTCCTTTCCTCCCAACTCTATTTAAAGATTTTGGTTCTCAGTTCAGACTACAGGCAATAATAAACAGCATGGAACGAGTGGCAACGCAGAATAGTGCCATAAATTTGCCTCACATTAGGAAGTTGATCCAAAAACGCAGTTACAGTAAATGTTGTTTTCCAAAAAAAATTACTTGGCTCACTGTTTGTACCATTAGTTTGTGCTTGCACGTGGACATGGTTCACTTAAGGTTGCTGTTTCCTTGCAGGTAATATGAACATACTTGCCCTATATGGCAATATGTAGCAATGCAATTTTGTTAAAGGCTCTGGGCTTTCAGCTTAGATCATACATTTTAACCATTGATGTCATTGCAGTTTGCTTTGCCAAATGAAAAACAAGAAGTAGTAGCCATTTCTTGCAAATCAAGGCAAGGCATCTAGAAATGTCAAATGAGATCACGGAGTTCTACATTGGCGTTTTGGAAATCACACACCAAATAAAGTATTTTACATTTACGTGATAATTTATGAATGAAGGACCAATTTTTAGCATCAGGAAGGGGTCCTATTCAAAAGATGGTTGCTATTTCTGCTTCCCTTGCACTCTAAAGGATGAAGGCTCTTTCCTTTTAATATGGGTAACTGCAAATATATTATTTCTCATTACAGTTCTCATCTAAGCATATGGGAATCCTTCCATTCACACTAATGAGTCTTTAATATAATTTTTTTTTCTCTATAACAGAAAATATAGCTCTATATTCTCACAGCAAAGAAAGGAAAACACCCACTGCACAACCTAGAAGAAAAAGATACTTAAGTTTGATCTCACTAACTTAAAATATCTTTACCTACAACCCTTAGCTCTGTACTACAGGGTCGCTGTAAAAATGTGGTGTTACTGAGTTTTAATCTTTGAGGCTGGTTAGAAATCAAGAACAACTGGGCTTCCCAACTGCAAGACTTGCCTCATGTCTGAGTCAAACATTATATAAATGAATACATAAATACCATCCTTGAGGGAAAAGTAGTAAAATTAAACCTCTGAAACACATAACTGCATTATGCTCTCTAATATGGCTGGGCAACAGCAATGCCAAAGTCTGTTGCATACTCTGGAGACGCCATTCTAGCCTGTGGAGATTAAAAATTCTATGGAGAGAAAACTGGATGTTAACACATCAAGTTGTGTGCACGTTCCAACGTATACAGTGCTTTGACACTCTGAGCTTGTCCAATATCACTCGTTATTTTTCGACTGGTGAATAACTTGTTAGGTTTAGCTCAATTGGTGACAAGATTTAATCAGGAGATTTAAAATCCTGAGTGTTAAACTGCAAAAACCTGAATTTTGTCTTGAAAAGCAGAATGACAAGAACAACAGTGATGACTTTTTTTTAATCCATGTACTGCTGATGTATGTAATCTTAGTATTGGGGTGTTCAGACAAATATCACAAATTAAGTAATTCCCAGGAATCCCTAAACTTGAGCTCCATCAACTCCAATCCAACACAGATGCTCTAAATTTTTGCATTTTAACATCGGAATCCAACAAATATATTGATAAAGTACCTGGGCATGTGACGGTGGAAGTCCTCTTCTTATATAAACACCAAAAAGAGCATCCTTCCCTAAGGATATGTTGAACTTCAGGAACTGTGGCTGGCTGATATGGATCTGAGACCGCCAAAAAACTCCAGGAGGCACTTCCTGGGTGACCCTGCGGCCGACTTCTGTTTCTCCGCTATCTATGCTGCTATTCCTAGTGACCCACGGTCCTAGTAAACAAAAGCAAATATAAATCCAATGAGATTGTTGCTTTTAATACAAGCATTTTTATTCATTCAAGATGAGCACTGTGGCAATGCCACCTTTTAAATTAAACTGTAACTTTCTTATTCTGATGCAATCTGCCTGCTGTTTCAAGCAGTAGGTAAGAATTCGGCCCCTGTATTTGAAGTAAGAAAACGGTGAACCTTTTTCTGCGGAGTATCTGAAATCTTCTAATGCCTCGAATCCTTTAATTCTGTGATTGCTCTTTACTGATCATATACAGTAACAGTACGGAGTCAATTAAGCACATTCGAATCTTGCTGTACTCTTTTCAGTTGCATCTTGTACACAACCAAGAGTATAAAAAAATTATCAGAAAGGTGAACTGACAGGGTAACTTCAATCTAAAGAAACTGATTGCAAATTTTTGCTACTATTGCTTTATATAGTAAAGCAGTCAAACTCCAGGTCATAGACAAGAGAGTTGACAGAAGAAATGAAATGCCCAGGAAAGGATTTAGAGGACAGTTTCTGTACTCTAACACGCATCTTCTCCTTGAAAGGATGTTAGTTCAACCCAATACACTGCCGCTAAAGTTCTCTCTGCCTGAAGCAGAGACTATCTGTGTTTCTCCCTTGTGCTGTGTTTAGTTAAAATCCATTGTCTGATGGTTCTTGGGCATGCATTATTAAAGACAAGATACAAGACCTTTCTGGTCGAGTGCTCCAGCTTCCAGCCTATGAAACAGTCAACCTTTACAACCTGGTGCAAATCCTTCCTGTTCTCAGCCGAACAGGACAGCTCTGAGTCTATACGTATTTTACACATGGACTGTGATACGTGAAGAGTTTAACAGTGTTTTCAAGCTACAGTGTGTAGCAATATTTGATCTTGTGCTCCATATTCACAAATAACACGGTGAGAAATTCATTTTAATATCATTACAACAAACACAATGAAGATCAGAAAAATAACGGAAAATACCTGTTAACAATCACAGGAATTTAAAGCTAACATTAATATCACTATTAATACACATCGGATGGTAGTGATACAACCTGATAGTGTTTGCTAAAAGCTCAATGTTTACTTCACCTTTTTTTCGTGGTGTAACACTGTTCTCGATAAATGGCAAGTTACTTTTGAAATATATTCCAGCACTGTATGAATGTAACAGGATGGCACAGAATGACAACATAATGCCAGCAGGTAAGTACATAACAGCTTTTCTGTCTTGAATATCTTTAATTGAGAGAGCTGCAATAGCATGGTTTCAATTATAGATTTCAAATTATCTATGTTAGCAGCACTTACACTTGAACATAATGGAACAGATATTATGTTGGCAGTGTTTTGAAATGGTAAAAGAATGCTCTGAATACCAACTGCTACCCAGTTTCTGACAACTTGTTTGTTTTTTCATTTTCTATGTTAATGGGTCTACAATAACATCACAGCACTAGGAAACAAAGAAAGCAGAAGCAGCTGCAAAGACAGGCTGCAAAGAAAGGAAAAACGACTGAGAATGCCAAGCAACGTGCCTTTAGAGCCGCCCAAGAACACAGATACCAACCAGATTCAAACATGTAGTTTCATAAAGACAACATGGTTTCATTTCTAATGGATTACTGCAGCAGAGGATATCTCAAAGTTCCTACCCCAACGAAGGCAGGCACCATCTCACCAGAATTTAAATTAGTCCCTAACCACATGGAGAGGAAAACCAAGTACTGAGCACATTAAATCACCTGTCGAATGCTATACTGGAATCCCTGGCAGAGCTGGGAACTGAATATTGCTTCGAGTGCAGCAAGCTCACTGTGCATGTAACTGGTAAGACAGCCATGGTCTCTGCTGGACATTACGCTTTCATGGGCTATTAAAGCAGGTTCAAAACAACACCATCAATGACTTTTGCTAATTACATTGCGTTCAAGACTGCTGAGTGTATATTCCCTAGAATTATAACTTTGAAAATAAATTTAATTCTTATGGAGGCTCAAGTTTTAGTATTTCTGGTTGAGTTTAGCCTTAGGCTGCTTTGGTTTTCCAAAATTGTTTTGTATTTCTATCTGGGAAACAGCATTTTTCAGGAGTCAAGAATCCTCAAATAAATCAATTAAACCAAAAAGAGAATATTCCAGTCATCAGGAGAACCAGAGTTACATTCACACTACTTCATCATGCATCTCACAGCTAAATAAATACACTGAATGCTAAACCTACGAAAAAAAACCCACAACCCAAAGCTATTAGAAAAAGACCATTCCTTTAAATTTCTCATAAAAATGTTGAAGCTGTTAGCTTAAAAATTGGTGAAAACTGCAGATGAGACAATTGAGTTTGTGTATTTAACAATCAGCCTAGAGACATGATTCAAGTTCCTAATACCAAAATGATTCAGCTCAGTTTGGCATTATCTTAGGAAGCAACTCCCCATAGATGCTCTTTTTTTTTGCTCTACAACATAAATGAGCTGATTTCTAGTTGTCCAAACCACTCCTGGAACATTTCAGTGTCTCAGGAAAATCTACCTAGGAAGAGAACTGCAATAGCTGCAGGGGATCAACACAGCAGAGGATTTTAAGAGCAGATAAGAACTACCACAAGTGATCGAGACATACTTAACCTACAGCGAAGAACGGACCGGATGGCTGACCCTCATTTTCAAGTCTGTATTTTTGCAGTAGGGCATGTCTCTGCTCTAGATCCAGCCTGCGCCACGTCTGCGAGAAACAGCTGCTGCCTCACCTCCGGCGTGCTGAAAGGGATCCTTTTTTTTGTTTTTAAGGACTTAATACATAACATCCTGGGTTTATGGCTCTACATTACAATGCTGAAATAACACAATTTGGAAATGCTTGAAGTTGTACTAAAATAAAAGTTTTATATTTTCAAGTTTAACTAATAACTTAAAAAGCTTGAAGTCCAGCAAGCTATCAGAGCTCTAAAGATTATGCATTATTGAGTCATACTCTCATAAATTCCTGTTGAGTTACTCTTGTTGGTAGGACACACAAAACTAGTAAGAGCATCTTAGTTCTACTCCTCGCTTTGACACGGCCAGTACATCAGTTGGTCACGACCTTGATGTTCTCAGATGACTACTTGTAAAAGAGAAATATTAAAAATGACCTATCAAAAATTCTCTCCTTGAAGATGAGTAGTGCAGAGCAGTCACATAAAAATACTATAGGAGGTGTCTCAACATTGGCCTCTGCGTTCCTTCTTCCCCAGGTTAGAAATATAGAAATGAAATGCAAAGTAGATATGATCCCTTAATCTCTTTTCTTAGTTATTAGGCTTTAGTTTACTTTTTTAAACCTGAATAGCAGGTTTATATTTGCAATGCCCTTTTCTGCACTAACAGTTTCACTTATAAAATCTATCTCTAGAGACTATTAAAGTCAACTCTTTGTTATAGCTCCCTTCAGTCTTCACCTCCTAAAGTAGAGAATCTGTCTTGCTGCCTGACTCAGTCCCCTCCAGCTATTTTTAGAAGCTTTTCCATTTTGATGGACCACTGCAGATCACATTCAAAGACCATTAACTACATTTAAGTGAAGTTACAGATGTGACAAACTGACAAATTTGGGAAGAAAGACTAACCCAAACAACTCATACTACTGTGAACAAATAAATCCTAGTATCATTATTTCTGCTGTGGGTGACTGCTTTAGAGTTTCGTCTGTTCATCTCACAACCCCATGGATACTTGATTTTTTTTTTTCCTGTGTTCTCCTCTCTATAAACATCCACAAAAGAGAGTTTTAAAAGCATACTACTTCATCTTACCCAGGGGAGCCATTTCAATCACTCAGTCAAACATATATTTATCAACTAAATAACACTTATTCATTTAAACCGCTGTGTTATTTACCCAGTTGAATTACTATTTTGGCATATACATTTGAAAAGACTGTTTTAGCACTCAAGTATATTTTTGCCTTTGAAGCTATCAAACAGGCATGACAACAGAGATGCAAACTCCCCCTGCTAACTTGTCAGCAGGCCTCATCTTTGAGTTGGAGGTCACTTTCAAGGTGGCAGCTGATAGGACATGCCCAGTCAACCTTTAATTTAACTGATGTCAAGCAGTGTCAGCTATGGAGGCAGAACTGTATCTACAGTGAAACCAGATAAACTTGAGCATTTATTACAGGCTCTTCTCCCATACTGTAGTTAAAAATAAAAAATAAAAATGAAATCTGGATACCAGCAGTGTCATGCTACAGACATCACATTTAAATAGCAATTAACTCCAGTGCTTTGACTGTGTGCCTTTATAAGGGTGATGGCTGTAAATTGCGTCTTGATAACACTCGTGAAAAATATCTAGCAGAATAACCATTCCAACAGATCCATAATGAACTACCAAGATAATTTGGACAATTTCAAATTAAATACAAGGAATAAATATCACCAATGTTGGTTAAAAAGAATTCTCTTTCACTTCTCTTCCTGTACCTCTGCATTTCTTACAAATCACTGCTGCAGACATAGGTTTCCTTAACTCTTTATCTAACTTATTTTTCTGCTGTTGTTTTTACACAGTTAGGGATTTTCACAGATGACTTGGAATTCCAAAGAAACTTATGATACAGCTGTGCAAAGGAAACCATTCAATATAAAAATACACTCCACTGACTTCTTGGCAAAAAAGAACGTGTGGGAATTGCTACGGTTTTCAACGATAGCTTGATTTTTTTCCTGAGGTAAATTTGCTACTTATATGATCCAACATATCTTACTGTTTTGGAAAAAATTCTGTACACATTTCCTCAGTAGAAAAATCAGTGCTAAGTACTACTACCATACTGATCACTTTCTGTATGAACTTACGCTTCAAAATACCTGCTATTAATAGCTAAGTGCCCTAGGACCCAAGTGAAAACAGATTATTTTTGAAATGTGTACAATAAGATTGACTGCTGATACAAAACAAATTCCCACAGCTACGATGAAGTAAAAAGCCAGGAAATGAGAGTTTGCCTGGAGAAGCTGCTATGACACATCTTGAACTTCAGTCATGCTGAAGATCTTGAGGTACTAATGAGCTCGACTTTGTGAGGAGGGAGGAAGCTTCTGAATTTGTATGAGCTTTTATGAGCCCAGTAAAACAACTTCCAAAACAAAATCGAAATCTCGGGTTTTCTGGTCAGTATCCTGTATTTCCACTTCGGTGAAAGGAAAGAAATTCTCCAAAGAGACCACTGCTCTGGTTCAACTTAAGTCAAACAATCTGGCCTTGCAGGTGGAATTAAGAAAAAAAACCTCAATACCCTGACACCCCTTAAAATTTAGGCACACCTTCATATTCATGTGGACATGGCTTCACAAGATTCATTGTTTTCAGAATCAAAAACAAATTATAACAAATGAAATTAAGATCTGCTAGTTCACTGCATTTCACAAAGAACAAATACATACTCGCTTAAATTTCTACATCAACATAACAATCTTCTCTGATCATCTATAATACACTTCATCAGCTAACTTTAAACACAGCAACTCATACTATCACCATCAACACAACTGCAAAAATAAAACCCCTGTTCTGTTGAACTTGGTCAAGTACTTTGCTTTTGCTAAGACAGCCCCAGAGCCTATTTCCACAAGACCGCAAGGTCTGCAAGGCTTCACAGCGTCCATATTAATACTGCTGCTTGCTAACGTGTTAATTAAGATCTACATTACATTAGCCACATAACTACTTAATAAGATTAATCCACCTGGAAAATGATGGCATGTCTTGATTAAATTGAGTGAAGGTAACGGAAGTGACATTTAAAATACATTGATTGTTATTACATTTTGATCATCTGTTTCAACGCGTCTGAAAGGAAGTAGTAAAACCCAAAAGATTCATCTTGTTTACATTGTTAATGAGGTATGAGCATCTCACCTTTTTATCTCATGCAACACGACAAAGAGTTCCCTTCAGCTGTTCCTGTGTCCTTACATCGCCTGATGAGCAGGATTTGGGTGCCACAGGAACCCAGTTGAGGTAGCACCAGCGTCTCAGGCACTCAGGTCAGGGCCTACTCTATTTGCATCTGAACCCCAACATATCAATATGCAAGGGTGGCAAATCTGCCCATTTAAGAATTTTGTTACTCCTTTAATGTTGCTAATAAAATAGTTTAACTATTAGAAAATAATCATTTCTGCATGCACGCCAAATGCGACTTGGAGCGGCAGCATCTGGCAGAGGCTTCAACATCACTTGGAGAGAGTTGAAGATGATTTACACAGCTTCACAATGACTGCTGAGTTTAGCTTTCCATATTTATTCAAGACAAATTTCTGCTAGATTAGTAGAAATCTGTTTTTCCCCCTCTCTCATCTCGAGCAAGTAAGATGTTGTCAAATTTAACAGCAAATTTAACTTCCTTAATTTCATTATTGCTGTTACATTTCAAATGCTGAATTTGATAACTGGAAACAAGTATTTTTCATGACATTTCAATACCTTACCATTTAATTAACTGTAATTGTCTTTTCAAAATCCACACACTGTGGTAGACTTTAGCGAAATATCTCATAAACCGAGCAGGAACCTGGATAAAGCTGGTTGGTCCAAAGAGACACAAACGCCGGATTATATGAGTATAAGAACAAAAATTAAAATCTACTTTTTCCAATTAGTCAGTGTATTTGTGGTAACTGAGGAGATCCTTCAGTTCCACGATTCTTGCCCGTAATTATCTTTGGTGTCTTTTAAAATACGGTTTTCTAGGACCAGACACCACAATCTCTGTGGTGGTTTTCAGCTTTACAGAATGTTACTAAACAAAGAAGATAAAAAATACTAAGTCAATTTTGAATTAGTAGAAAATCTGCTAAATTCATGAGCACATCAAAGATAATGTGTCATAAAACAAAAACTCTACACCAAAGCGTTCTTTACTTGAATTTGCAGCTGGAGTAAGTTTGGATATTTCCACATAAATGGTAGTTCTTCTTAGGTGTCCTCTAAAATTATGAAAGTTGATTTTTATACTATATTCTGTCAATTAGAAAGGAAACAGCATATAGGTGGTCACATATTTTATGGAAATGTGTATCCACCCTACTACATAATTTTAAATGCAGAATATATTTTTGGCATACATGAACAGAATCTAGGCACAAAAAAAAATAAATCCCATAAAGTCATCTAATTCACTCCTTTGTGAAGAAGCAATTATTCCCAAACATGTTTGGGGCTTTTTTTTTTTTTTCCATGTTTCCCCCTAATTTAGATTGATTACACCAAAATTCTACCATTAGCCTTATGCAACTGTAAGAGACGAATGGGCTTCACTCTCAGAAAGGTGTTTTTTTTATGTCACTACCATCTATCTTATCCCTGTAGCAATTCCACAGCGCTACCTTTTTGGATTTTATCCACTGTAAAGGGATATAACGTTATCATTTGCATTAAGAAAGGAATTTTTCTTCAATTTAGTCTCTTAAATTGAATCCCTAGTTCAGCGTAACCTCCACAGCCAAAAGGCAAACCCAGAAAGCTATCTCGTGCCTGCTTTATGGTCAGAGCATGGTGGACTTCACTTGCAGTTTTACAGCACCACTGAGCATTCTTCTACCCACTGCACTTTCCTACTCCTTTCAGATGTCTCTGGCATTAGCAAGATGTAGTGTGTAATTACAAAACCCCTGCAACTGTGTTATCTTAATAGTGAATTTTGTTTTCATTCAAAAAGAAAAATGCAGTAATAAAGTAATTTATGTTCCTCTTAAACTGCAGTTTTATTATTTCATATCAGAATTTAGTCTCTTAATAATGAACAAGCAGATCAAATTGAAGTATCTGTGTGGTTTTTTTTTCTTTCTCCTTTCAAATTGCTCTACTTTAAAATGCCTTGCTTGCTGAGTAGGCACAGCTTGTGTTTAAGTGGCCGTTCTCAGTCTAGGGGTTAAAGGTTTCTTTGGGAGACCCATGTTTCGAAAAGAATGGCTTCATCCTGAGCTGTGTCAATTATAGAAAGGTCACTCTCCACAGCCAGAGCCCTGAGTCCTGAAACGGTTGTTGTGTTAAAAGCTGTCAGAGGCTTTCCTAAAAAGTGCTGGGATAGCAATATTAACTTGGACATAATAAAAGGAAAGGTGAGAGACAAAAATTTTTCACCCTTCCCTGCTATTAGAATTTGTCTTTTAGATATTCCTTGTGTTCCTCCAAACCTGTCATTCATATTATTCCACTGTGGAAGATAACTTGTCTAAATATTGTTCTCCCTCCTTCCCCCGGATTATCAACATTTCAGCAACCTTCTACAAAATGTCAGAAGAAGTAGTAAACTTTTCCAGCATGCTCTGAGGAAAGCTAAGTGCAGCAATTTGAGACATAACTAGCAGTTCTGTCTCCTTGTCTCCTCTCCAGGAGGTTACCACTCCCCAAACAGCCGGCATCTCAGCCTCTTCAAATGCACAAAGCTCATTAGAGTGGGGCTGGGATAAACTGCCAGAATTTGCACTGAAGTGCCCCAGGCAGATGAGCACATTCCAATTCGACAATCCTGCTGCCCTATATTTCCACAGAGATGGCAACAAAAAGCTGCAGGGGAGGGAATTTGGAAACGTGTTAAACACTGCAGTTGTCTGCTAAGTGACCGTAATTGCAGACCTGAGCTCTTCAGGTTCCTGCCTAAAACCATAGGGTCTCTCACCTGGGCACAATCTGGAAGAAGTTCAGCAGTAATATGAACATTCTGCTTTGTACTTAGGGATGTGCTGTTCGTCCAGTTTGACCTACAGTGAAGGCAGAGATGAAAGCCAAGCCAACAAAACAGCTTTTGGCCACCACTAGGATGTAGGATTTCATGAAAAGGAGGGAGCCAAAATTAGTACCTCCGTAGAAGAAGTGAAGAATCTGAGACACAGCAGCACTGTTTATTGAAAACAGAAGCAAACCCATGAAAGGATCAGGCACACCAAAGAACAACTCAGCTTCCTTTCCCAGATCTATATTAACTGATCCCCCCCCAACAAATCCAATGCAGGTATCCTGTGCTAGCATCCTTCTAACACCTGCTTTGGCAATCAGCAAGTTTGAGATGAGCCATAGGTGCTGAGAGAAAGATGACGCTCAGCTCTGAACAAAGCTCTTCTGTTGACCAACAACAAGTGCTCTTCTGTTCTGGTTCAGCCACCCTGTCCCACCTTCACAGCACACTAAGGCCTGAGAGGTGTTTTGACTAATTGAAAAAAAATCTGTTTTGTTTTCTTATCATAATTTTTGTAATAACCAGGGAAAGCCTTACTGCGATGTAGCAAAGAAAATATGTGAATCTCACTCAGCAGCAAAAACCATTCAATTCAAATTAAAATCCTTTTCCTGACATGTACTTTCTCTGTATTTTTAATACATGCTTTCTCTGTTGAAGAAAATATTTGTTTCTAGATTTCCCCCTCATTCTTCTTGTTGCCCAGTCTCTGTTATCCTTCACTAGAACACAGTTTTTCTTTAGGAGAAAAAGGATGCATTTGTTGCCTGCCCTGCTCACACTAATGTCACTCGACAGATTTACTATAGGTCAAATGCTGCTGTTCTTGATGTTCACTATCAGAAAGAAAGAAGAAAAAC